>JARHVA010005882.1:742500-1070457 GCA_037957365.1 Torreya grandis | reverse complement strand
AAATATTGGGGCTAGTTTGAGACCTTGAAATATACTTTTTAGGTAAAATATTGTTTCAATAGGTCATCCATGAATATTTAACAAGCTATATAAGAATATTACATGTTCTGACACTTGTGTGCAAAGTTAGTCTAAGGAGTTGAAGAGTCCTCTAAACACCTAGAAAAAAATTGAAGAGATGTGTCAAAGAGAAACTGATGGAATCAAATGAAAGGAATCAAGAGTATAGTAAATATGGAATCAATTAAGTTATTTCCATTACTCCTCTCTTTTTTTAACTCATGATACATTTGTCTACTCTCTCTCTCTCTCTCTCTCTCTCCTCTCTCTCTCTCTCTCTCTCTCTCTCTCTCTCTCTCTCTCTCTCTCTCTCTCTCTCTCTCTCTCTCCTCTCTCTCTCTCTCTCTCTCTCTCTCTCTCTCTCTCTCACACACACACACACACACACACACACACATGCCCTTATTTTCTTCTCTCTCACTTTATTTATATAAGTAACCACTTTTGGATTTGAAAATCATCCACAACCTGATTATGGTGAATCCATACACATTTAAATTCTTTTATTAATAAATAAAAATCTATTTTTACCTCTTCCATGGACTATTTCAATGTGTATGTTAGATTAGTTGATCTTGCTAAGTGATAGATTCTCTTCCTTGACATGTTGTCCTTGTTTGCATTCATGTTCAATTTTTTAAAATCTATTTTAGGTATCTTGAAGTGTTCCACTAAATTTTTCATGAGTTTAGTCATTTGTCTCTCCACTAGTGTCATGTCATTACCTTATGTTTAGTCCTCCCTAGCTCAAGCTTGCTTCACAAACCTCCATGCAAAATACTAATGCAATAGGCAGATTTGGATTATTGTGATGTGCAAATTAAGATTTGGATTAGTGGTTAGGTTATAATTGGTGAATAACCTCATTAAAATAGGTTTAATTAATATTTTCTCTCTCCACTTTCATCTAAATAAGCTATTATTATAGGTTATGACAATCAATACAAATCTAAGTATATATCCCTTCATTGTATAGGTTTATCCTTATTATAGCAAACCCAAAGACCTAGGGGTAATCCTTTTTTCCACTCAATTTGGAGAAGGATTAAATTACCTCTTCAATGGTACAAAATTTAGTGAAAATAGTTCTTACACAATGAGTTGGACTAAGGTCCAAAAGAGTGGATGAATTCTTGGTGTTTTCTTCTACCTATCAACATTTGAAAGGATTTAATAAATGCCAATTATGACTCTAAATGCAATCAACTATTTTTTAACTTCCCAAGTACTTATTTTGAAAATAATTTTATAATATCTTGTGTTTTCATTTGACTCATAAAGTTGGGATGTATAGGTATGGTGAGATATTATACTATACACAACCTTATCATCCTTTTCATCACCGCAAATATGTACCTTACTATCCCTATCAAGATATTTATCTCCTTATGAGTTATGGAAGTCCTATGATTAGATTATTATTCCTCCATATGATCATTATATTTTTGAGAATCCCCATGAATAATCCTATGAGGAAGGCTATAACTAAAATTAAACTCTTATGAAATAATAAGTGCCTTCCTATCAACCTTAACATGATTCCTATTATCCTTGTTATGATCCATATTAGTCCTATGACTATCTTGCATTCTTCTCATATTAACCCTAGTACATACCTCAGTAGCCTTAACAATATTTTTAGTAGTCCCATCCTCCTACTACTTAAATTCCATCTTAATCCAAATACTTATTGGTACTCATGTCAAATGTGTTAGATAATGAAGAGGAAATGAAAACATGGGATGAATAGCTTGATTTTATCCCAACTCTTCTCATAGAGTGGTTGAGAGATTCAGTTAAATTTTGGTAATGAATATGTCAAGGTTAGTTGAAGAGGAAACCCAAAATTATATTAATTATGATTATTACATGGTGATAAAATGTATGCAATGGTGGATAAACATATTAGGGAAGTGGGAAAATCAAGAGATTGAGAATCAATTGGCAGTTGTTAAAGAGCCTCAAAAAGGTTATGAAAAAAATGAGGTTATCATTGAAGAATATTTATCTTCCATTTCCCAACTCAAATTTTCATATCCCCACTATTAATTAAATATACATCCATTTTGAATCCCATTAATGAGCCATCCACCACACCTCATACTCTGACTTGGGAGCATCTTATGGGGATGACTCATTTTTGTGTTTATTCAATAAATTTTGGATTGGATAATATTTTTTAATAAATGTACATGTTTATGATTATTTTAAAGGTATTAGTATTCATATAATGCACCTTATAATGATTAATAAGTTCTTAGGAATTCTAGGATAGTTTAGGAATTTAAATTGGCACTTTCCTACCAAATTGCATAGTTCAAATTTTTGAATTTACTAAGAATGTTTAGGGAGCTTTGTAAAAATTTCAAGGGTGATGGGAGTGTTAATAGATATGAAACATAAATAATGATATAATGGAACTTCACCATGGGTCATGAATCACCCTTTTATGGAAGAATCACCTTGGGTCTTGGTACAAGGTGCAAACATTCATGTTAATGAAAATGGTAGGTAGTTAGGGAAGTTAATTTTTATATAAAGCTTGTCAATTTTGTTTTTTTATTCAAGTTTTATATGTATTAAAATGAGGTGATCTATTACCACAAGAAATAATAAATGAAATCTTAAAAGTTTATAATAAATGAAAAAACTCTATTTTTTTCTTCTATGTTTCTATGTATGTTGAAAATGATTAAAATGCTCAAGGAGATTATAAAATGTGTTGTCTATAGTTATTTTAAAGAGTTTCTGAGTATTATATAAATTTATATAGTATGTTTAAGTAGTTTTTATCATGTATTTATTTGTTATCTTTTGCTTTGAATACTATATATGCATGTAGGGTAGTATACACATAGGATGCGAGCGTATAGAGTGTAGTTAAAGAAGTTAACTGAAGCATCAAAGGAGTTCATAAAAATTTAAAATATATTCACAAATTTTATTATCACTTATCATCTTTATTCAAATATTGTAACACCTTTAGAGATCCAAAAAATCTCAAAAAAATCACTTACAGTATATGTAAATGGTGGACTATGTGCATAAAAGAAGCAACAACTTAGATATGTCATGTAAACATGGATTTAGGAATGTAAATAAACATATAAGAAGGTGTGTGGAATTTAATAAAAGGATTATCAAAAAAAATTAGATGTTATAAATGTTTTTGGGAGGTCAAAACCTCAAGACAATGCTTGGAAACACTACAGACTCAATCTGAGTGTGAATTTAGATAAAAATCTTGATAGAAATGTTGAACATAGGCCTTAAAGAAGCAACTTAATGCATGTAAAGGATTTAGTAGAGTCATACAAGCCTTAAAAAATATTATTTAAACCCTCTTTATAAGTTTAAAACTATAAATGAATGCTCCCCCCCCCCATAGTCATTGTTAACTCAAAACCAGGGTTTCAAATTTGAATTATGTTTTGAGTGAGACTCAACCAGTGGAATAAAAACAAATTTTGAATTTTGATGAAATAAAATATAATTAACAAGTTTATAATGGTTTTGGATTAGTTGAGTATGGTTTTTTATTATTTCAAGAGCATTGTCTGTAGACAAGGTTTGATAAGGCCTAATAGAGAGCCAAAAAGCATTTGAAAAATGCTTTTACAAGGTGATTTCAAACTTAAAAATTTTAAAAAATTAAAAATAGTGATATAATTATTCTTTTTTTTATCCATACAAATCCATACGTATCTTTACTATCGATAAAAGCCTAAAAAAGGCTAGTAGACTCTGTAATAGACATATAAAAGTTATGTGTGAAGTGACTTATTACATCACGGGGGGGGGGGGGGGGGGGGGGGGTTTGAGATGATTAATAATACTAATAATATTATTAATATCTTGATAAATATAATAATAATAAATAATTAATTAATGAACCATCAAGTCATTTAATGAATGAATGAACTAGTGATCTATTATTAAAGAAGAGTATCTTGAAACAAGAAGAAATGTGAGATTATATTGTCTATCCTTTGCGTCATTTCATATTAGAGATTAGGAGATCTTGTTAATATAAACATAATGTAATATAGAGTATGAGGAGATATAAATAATATCAAAAAGTAGGTTGTAATCATTTGATACTTTGGTGTTTGAAATGAAGAACCTACAAGCAAGATTGGAAGCCATAGAGTTGGCATAGTGAAGAGAGATAAACATGGGGTGATATAAGTGATGGTGTGGATGATATTCATCATGAGTTAGTATAAGAGGAAGTTTATGAATGAATATTTTAAGAGAGATTCATTAGAGCAAGGATTGGGGTGACTTGAAAGATCAACATAGAGGTGCCCATGTATGAGGGTAGTCTTAATGTGGAGGAATTGGTTGACTGGATCACATCTATGGATAAATACTTTTATTATGAAGAGGTGAAGGATAATAAGAAGTTAAATTATGAGTTAAAAAGGCTTAAAGGTCATGAATCGATGTGGTTTGATGGAATACAAGAAGAGATAAGAAGAAGAGGCAAAGATAAGATACATTCATGTGATAGAATGGTGGCCAAGATGAAAGGCAAGTTCATGCCTAAGAACTATCAGACCCACTTGTTTAAGAGGATGAAAATTTGAGGAAAAAATATAATATAGTAAATGAATACATAGAGGAGTTATACAAGCTGACCATTTGAGCATGGCACATAAAAGAGGATATTAAGAAGGTTTCCACATACATGAATGGCTTGAAGTTTGACATTCAAGATGATTTGAGTATTTTGGTAACTAGAACTATTGAGGAGGCCTATAAAGCCACCTTGAGGTTAAAATAGAAGTTTAAAAGGAATAAAATTCAATTTAATATAGATAGAGTTTGAAGAAACTATAGAGGTAGATGATAACAAGAATTAATAGGGCAACCAAGTAATAGAGGTCGATGGTAAGGTCAAAGTAATGAAGTAGGTAGCAGTTCAAAGGCTTCAAGTACATAAAAAAGAGGTGGTTATGGTAATATAGGTTTCATATCCCATGGTAGAGGAATAGGAAATGGTAGGTTTATAGGAAAGTGTTTTAAGTGAAACAAGTGTTTAGGGTATAGGTTATATGTGTGATCTGAACATGTGCAAAGTGGAATCTCTTGGAGTGAGAGTATAAATTAGGTGGTGAATCAAGAAGAGGATAATGTATATGCATCACCTAACTATGTGGAGGATCCTAAAATAGGTGAAATCTTGATAATGAAGAGATTTCTCTTGAAGAAAAACTAAGAGGAGAGAGAACCACCCTAAAGCAAAACTTTATTCAAAACCATGTGCAGGAGCAAAGGTATGTGATTAAAAGTTATAATAGGCAATGGTAGTATAGATAATTTAGTGTCTTCATTGATTATGTCTAAAATAGGATTAGAAATAATCAAGCATAAAATCCCATACAAGGTTTCTTGGATTCAAAATAGTCACTAAGTCTTAGTGAGTGAACAAAGTTATGTAGACTTGTAGATAGGTGGATATAAGGATAGAATACATTGTGATGTATTTCCCATTGATTTTTTCCACATCATTCTTAGGATACCATGGCAATAAGATATGATATATTTTCATGATGGGAGAGCTAACACCTATACCCTTAAAAAGGGTGGCTATAGACATACATTAAAATCATTAAAAGATAATGCATGAATAGAGACACCAAGTAGTGTCATGTTGTTTGGAGAAAAGGAGTACCTAGTGAAGGAAGTTAGTTGTAGTAAAGAGTACAAACATATGCTAGTTGATATCAATTTCTAAGAAGGAGAGAAGGTAGAATATGTTGTGAAGACAATGAAGGAAGAAAAAAATGTAATAGATGAAGGACATTTTGAGGATTCAAATGTAAGAAATAAAGAGATGTTACACTCAAAAAATCAAGGTAAGTTGTTTTTAGATGAACATTTGAAGGAGTTATTTACAAACTTATCCTATCATTTGACCCTCATACAAAATAGTGAGTATCTAAAAGGATTTATTGATAAGTTGGGAATGTTGAGGGAGTTAGTGATGGAAAGAGAATAAAATGATCAAGTGGAGAGTTTAAAATAGAAGGAAGTGGATAGTGAGGTTTCAAAGACTTATAAGAGATAAGAATGAACCATAAATAACAATTCCAAAAGCAATAAACCAAAGCATAGACAATAAAAGCATGCCAAATCAAGAGTTTGATTTTCAAGAAGATAACTAGGAGTTTGTTTTATTTAATTTGTGTGTTCTATGTGTATAATGGTTACATGAAAAGGACTAGGTGCTGAATATGGTCAAGCTGAAAATCACTATGTAAGACATCAACCTCAAAGGAGTAAGCGAGGTGGGGTTGTTCAAAGAACAAAGAGGTCTATGTGTTACTCATAGAACTTGGGATCTAGGAGGTGAACCATTTCATAGATGGAGAAAAATATAAAGAGAAATGATATGGATATAAATAAAAGTTGACAAATTTTCAAGTAAATTTTCTTTCACACCCCAAGAGTATGATGCAGGAGCATCATATGAGGATGACTAATTTTTGTGTTTGTTTAACGAAATTTTTGATTGGCCAATATTTTATAATAAATTTACACATTTAGTATGATTATAAAGGTATTAATATTCATATAATACACCTTAAAATTCTTTTTAAGTTCTTAGGAATGGTAGGATATGTCAAGAATTCAAATTGTCACTTTTCTACCAATTTCTAGAATTCAATTTTTTGAATTTACTAAGCATGTTTAGGGAGTTTTGTAAAAATCTAAAGTATCATGGGAGTGTCAAGAGTTAGTAAAAATAAATAATGACATCATGTAAATCTAAAATGGATCATGAATCACCATTATATATAATAATCAACTTGGGTCATGGTGCAAGGTGCCAACATTCATGTTAATGACCTTTGGTAGGTAGTTAGGGAAGTTACTTTTGATATAAAGATTGTCAATTTTAGTGTTTTAGTTATTTTTTAGATGTATTATAAGGACGATAAATATTAAAAAAAATAATAATGAATTAAATATTACAATCTTAGAAGAATTGACAAAATTTTGTCTTTTTCTTGTATCTTTCCATGCATATTGACTATGATCAAAATGCTCAATGAAGGAGATTTTAAAATGTTTTGTATCTAGTGTTTGTGATGAGTTGGTGAGTTTTATTTAAGTTTATTTAAAAATTTTGAGTATTTTTTATAATGTATTTATTTTTTACCTTTTTCTTTGAATACTATACAGGTATGTAGGGTAGTGTACACACAAGTTGTGAATGTATAGAGTGTAATGAAAGAGGTTAATTTAGGGTTCAAAGAAGTTGGGAAAAATTTAAAATGGATTCATAAAGTGTCTTATCACATATCATCTAAATTAATATATTTTAACCCCTTTATATATCCAAAAAATCTCAAGAAATCACTTACAGACTATGTAAATGGTGATTGTGTGCATAAAACAAGCAATAACCTAGATATGTAGTATAAACAGGGACTTAGGAATGGAACTCAAAGTTTAGGAAGGTGTGAAAAGTTTTTTAAAAGGACTATAAATATTTTTTATATTTTATAAACGTTTGTGGGAGGTAAAAACCTCAATACAATGCTTGGAAACCCTATAGACTGAGTATGAGTGTGCAGTTAGACAAAAATGTTGACTAAAATGTAGAACATAGGCCTTGAGGAAGCCACTAAATGCATGGAAATGGTGTATTAGAGTCATAAAAGCCTTAAAAAATAATAAAATTTGACTAAAACCCCTTGTGTAAGTTAAAAACTAATAATGAATGCTCTCACCCCTACAGTCACTATTAACTCAAAGCTAGGGTTTCAAATTTGAATTATGTTTTGAGGAAGATTCAACTGGTGGAATGTAACCAAATTTTTAAGTTTGATGAAATTAAATACAAGTAAAAATATTATAATTTTTTCGTATTAGTTTAGTATGTTTTTGCACCATTTTAGGAGCATTGTTTGTAGATAGGGTTTGATAAGGCCTAATTAGGCCTAATAAATAGCCACAAAGCATTGGAACAAGGCTTTACAAGGTGAGTTCAGACTTGAAAATTCATATAGAGTTAAATAATGATAAAGGGTGATATAATTATTCTTTGGTTCTCCATAAACATCCATATGTATATGTACTATCAAAACAAGCCTAAAAAAAGGCTACTAGACTGTGTAATAGACAGGAAAATATTATGTGAAGTGATTTGTTGAATCAAAAAGGGTTTTGATTTGATTAAGAATACCACCAATATTAGTAAAATCATAATAAATATCATAATACCAAAAAAATCATTAATAAACCATAAAGTCATTAAATGGATGAATGAACTAGTGATCCATTGTAAAATAAGAGTATCTTGAAACAAGGACATGTGTGAGATTAGATTGTCTATCCCCTGCAACATACTCCCTCTCCAACCCATGAACCTACCCATCACCCTCCCACCACATCCCTTATTGAATGAGAACCCATACTGTAGGAGATAAGTGAATAAGATAAAGATAGATTTATAGATCATAAAGAAGATGACTCAAGTGTCTATGATTAAGAGTTCACTATAGGTACTCCACTTAGTGAAGACAAACACAAATCAATCTTCTTGAGTGAAGAAAGAGATGATCTTTATCAAGTTGTAGATGCTTATGAAGAGTTTAATCAAGACATGGAAGAGGAAGCTTTGAATAATGACAACACATTGACTAATTTGGTTAAGATTCATGAGCAACATCAAGAGTTTGGTTTTGAAAAACTAATAAAAAATAAATTTATTAATGACTCCATGAAACAAGATGATTTATGGAAGATATTAAATGAAATTTGTGATGATTTTGAGGATCTTCAAAATAATATACCTCCTTATATTCAGTTATAAGATGTTATTGAATATGCCTTGCTTATTAAAGGACAACATGACAACCTCCAAGGTACCATGATTAAGGCTAATTCTATAAATCAAAAGGTGGCTATGTTTGAGGTAAACACAAATATCAATAATGAACATGAGAAAGATATTTATGAGCTTGCAGTAGTTGGTAAGAAGTTTGATGTCATTCAAGATTCCATGAAATTCAAAGAATCATGATTAGATGAAGCATGAATATAGAAAGATGTAGTTGAAGAGTATCATGAAAATATTTTTGAGTCACAAGAAGAGTTCATCTTCATAGGTGACATGTTTGCAATTATCATGGTTGCATTTAAGATCATGCCAAGAATATTGACAAATATTAAGGAGTTGAAGACATCAAGAACAAGGCTAAAGAGACAATTTCCTTCATGTCCTCTTCCATCTCATAGAGCAAAATATTATAAAATGTTCCCTTTTGATCTAAGAGGAAGGAGTTTTTTTAGGTTAGTTATGTATAGTTAGTTTGTTTATGTTGTTGTTGTATTCCCTAAGTGATTAATAACACGTGTGTGTGTTGTTTCTTTGCTTTTTTTATGTTTTATTTTATTTTATGTGTTTTGAAGCTTAAAATTAGTTTGTTGTGTTATGGTAAAAAAAATTTCAGGTATAAAACTAAGGGCAAGATAATCCATTGCCCAATGGACATACAAGGCTATTATTCCATTAACATTCAAGGCATGCTACCCCTATGAATAGCCAAGAATGTTGACCAAATTTCACTCCAAGCTAAATTCATCACCCCCTCCAACTTCAAACTTTCATAATGTTATTTTTTAGTATTTTCATAACTTATGTGGTCCCTATAAGTCTTCATTAAACCTTATTGGCATTATTTAAGGTTAATTTGAAAAAGTTAAGGTAATGTCATGTTTTGGTCATATATTGGTCTAGGCATGTCATGGAGAGATAAGGAATGGGAAAGTGGTGTAATAGGTTATTAGGGGTATCTCAAGGTATTTTTATGATTTAATCATCTTTTCATAACATTACATGGTGTTTTGAAGTCATTAACGTTCATTGGTAGACTCTAAGGTGTTGAAAATGTGGGTTTTGGATAACTCAAGTGTATGTAAAAGTTAGATAAGTGAAAAATACATACCGAACACCTTAAAAACTCCTTGGAGTAGTTACACAATTGAAACATCTATCATCATGTCAGAGAAGAGTCATATTCTCAAGTTTCAATGCCATCTTGAGGAGTTAAGGTAGTTATATATACTTTTGGAATTCACTTGCATGTAAAAAAAGTTTGAGTGTCCTTTGAGATTATAAAGGTCATAAAAGATCATTGGAAGAAGTTTCAAGCTTTACAGTTTCAGAATATCATCTCTCTCTTCCATCATTCCAGTCATAAGCTAGTCAAGGCCAAATTCAATTGCATAATAGAAACTGTATATGTTGAGTTGGTGGATAATATTTTGTAAAAATTTTTAGACCCATATGGGGTTCTCATTTTTGTAATTTTTATTTGGATTTGTGTCCTTATATTTATAAAAAAATTGCTAAGGATCTAAACTTACTTTTTGTAAGCTCAAATCCCCACAGGCTAAATTTGGTGTAACTCTAGTACAAAGTATGAGCTAATGGATTAATGAAACCAATTGGAGTGAGTTTTAATAGGTTTTAATATTTACCATATGCATTCATTCATCATGGTAGCATGTTTGGATGGTCTTTTGGCAATTAAATTCTCTCTTATGCATAGTTTGAGGTGACTATCAATTTTTATATGGTTCTAAGTTATCTAGGTGGTATAAAAAATATAAATAAATATTAATGGTCTCATAAAATTATTCAAAATATATAAAATTCCTTATAATTAGTTATACATTCCGTGTTAGCTTCAAATGGTCATTTATCCATTCATCTCTTGTAGACTATGTTCCATGTGTTTACATAATAGGATAATTTTAATGGTTTGAATATGTATTTCACTAAAAAATCATGCTTATGAAATGGAAATAATGGTCTTTGATCAATAATAACCATTCTACACTTCTCAAATGTTCAAGCATAGGCTTACAAACCTAGTTGCATATACATACCTATAGGTCTACTTATGTGAAAGTTTTAATGAAGGGGATTGAGTAATAGTTAAGTGTACATTTTTTTCACCTTTAATGAGTTATAAATCAAGATAAGATATATATTCATTTATTATATGTTCATAAAATCAATATTTACCTACATAAGTAGTCAATATCTCTAAATATGCACCTACAGGATTGAGTGAATAGTGAAAGAAGAAAGTGATAAGGTGCCTTAAGAGTTATATATGGAGATTGAATATGGTGATAAAGTGAATATAATAGGAATGAACAATATAAGGTGTGATGGTGTAGTGATAAATGAAATACTCAAACCACTCATATTAAAAAATCTCAAGAAAAACATCAACAACTAGTTGAGAATATTGCTTTGAACAATGAATGATGTTGATAAGGTCTGGAGTTTCAAGGTATTAATAAGGCCTTAAGGCATCAATAAACATGAAATAGAATCATGTAAATATTTAGATATTATATTTGGAGATCTAGGTCATTTTCAAGATCAAAAATCATTCCTAATCCATTAATAGCCTTTTGATTAGTTAGACATTCCATGCTAGCTTCAAATGGTCATATATCCATTCATATCTTATGGACTATGTTCTATGTGTATACATAATAGGCTCTATGTGATAACATATCAGAAAAAAATATAGGGGTAAAAAATGTAGTAGTACAAATGTAGTATGACAAAAACATTGTGAGGACAAAACATAGCGAAGAAAAATGTAGTGGTATTGGTAATGTCACAAAAATTTTGCAACTAGTATAATTGGGACATTTTAGTGATTATCACATTGTTTATTTGTTGTCTAGTTTATTTTGGTGATAGTAGTTGAAATTTCATGGTGGAAAAATAATGCACCAAATTTATAAGCAAAATAATAGAGAAAATTTGATTTCATGATTTTGGACCTATAGTTGAAAGTTATGTCATCTTTTTGACATTACCAATACCGCTACATTTTTTACTTGATATGTTTTATCCTCACAATGTTTTTTGATACTAAATTTTTCTCATGCTACATTGTTATCCACTAATTTTTCATAGGATGACACATAATAGGGTGATGTTAATGGTTTAAACATGTATTTCTAAGAGTTTTATAGGTTTTTTCCTAACAAATAATGTTGATGCAATGGAGATAATGGGTTTTGTGCACTAATAACCATTTTTCACTTCTCAAATGTTCAAGCACATGGTTGTAAACCTATTTTCATACAAAAACGTATAGGTATACTTGTGTGAGTGTTTTAATGAAGTAAAGGGATTGATTATGTCTTCAAAACATAAATATTTACCTATATAATTAGTCAAATTCTCCAAATATGCACCTACAGAACTGAGTTAATATTGAAGCTAGAAGGTGGTAGGATGTATTGAGAGTGCTATATGGAAATTGAATATGGTGGAAAAGTAACTAAAATAGGACTGAAAACTATAGGGTGTGATGGTGTAGTGATAAAGGACTAACTCAAACCTCTCATACTCAAAACTCTCAAGACTACCACCTACACCTAATTGGGAAATTTACCTTGAATAGTGAATGATGTTAATAAGGTCTAGAGTTTCAAGACATTAATAAGGCCTTAAAAATAATGTAAATATTTGGATATTAGATTCAGAGATCTAGGTCATTTTTAAGATCAAACATAGTCAAATTCCTTTAATGGTCACCTATAGCCAGTTAGTTAACAAAATTGGTCTTGAAATAGAAATGTTGATAAGAACTAAGAGTTTCAAAGTTTTGAATAAAATTTCATATTTTTGAATATCATGACAAGGGTTTTATGATATTTAATGTTTTGAGTAAGACTTTTAGATCACCAAGTTGGCATACATATCCCTAATGGATATGTACAAGCAGATACACAGACTTGTAGGTTTGTTTGGATGACTCAAGGACTCTCTAAAAATATAAGACAATGGTTTTTGAGTGTTTAAATGATATAAAATAAATTAAGTTATAAATTCACTGAGGACAAATAAGTTCTAAGCCAGGTTTAGAAGGAATGAGCAAACAAAGTCCAAACCTTACATACTTAGCCAGTCATATTTCATAACACAGTCCTTGATTAAACACTAGACTGCTCACCCTTGAGAAGTTTGTTTATAAGGTCTAAGGGACTAAGTGTTAGTTTAGGATGGTTTCATGATGATTCCATAAATTCTTCAAGTTCATTTGGAGCAATAAAGATCTAAACAATTGAAACCCTTCTTGCTCAGTCTAGGCAATGATACAAGCTTGCTTACTCATAGAGTAAATTTTTTATCTAAATATTATTTAATGATCTTCAAGAGATATAAGAGTAAGGAAATTAAATATGATTTAAATGTTTTGAATATAAATCTACAAAATTATCTTACCCAAGTGACAACGTAAAATATAGAAAACCTTCTTCAGTCTTAATAGACCTAACCACATACATATGCCTATAGGGTAGACCTTGAGGGATGGCTAATCAAGTGAATTGAATATGAGACTTTGAGACCCTATGAGAATTATAAAGGTCCTACACAAAAATTTCATGAGGTTTTAGAGTCTTGATAGAGATAAATACAAACAAACATAGTCTATTAGGGTATGTTAAGTAGATTAGCAGAAGAACCCTAACCTAAGATAATGAGTTGGTTAGATAATTTGATGAAGAAAGGTGATAACATAAATATTTAAATAGGTCAAGGAGATTTATAATACCTCATTTGGGTGATTGGATATCAAAACTAACCAAATAAATTTATTACTCAACTAATTCTCTCTTAGCCCTCAAAGAATGCTTATTGCCAGCTTGAAAGGCTATTTTGTATTACTTAGTACGGGATACATGAGTTTTATGGGATTTTGGGATCGTAAGGGAAGTTAACTACCCTAGTGAACTTATATTTTGTGGAATTAATTGTTTTTTTCATGCCCTAATCTATATAAACTATTGTTAAGAACTCAAAGCACATTTAGGCTACCTAGGAGAGCTATAAGTACTTAATGAGAAAGAAACCAACTTTTATGCCTCTAGATGAATAAATAGAAATTTTAAATGACATATAAAATGTTCAATACTCCTTTTATAATCATCCCATGTCATTATACCATAATTTTAGGTATAGTACTATATAGAATAGGCCCTAAAAGACTATTTTATGCTAGATGATAGATCCATACAAGTTAGAACTTCAAAATTATCATTGAAAAAGGAAATATGGAATATAAGTAAATCATAATATTATTTGAATTTTTTATTATGTGGGGATCCTTTAAATACATTAAATAATCTCTTAGTAGGGAGGCCTAATTAAAGCCTAGTTAGGAGAGAAAAGTTGCAGAAAAGGATATCTCCACTCACTCTATAAGAATTAAATTTAACCTAGAGTTGTAAGTCCATAATGGGTCATTAAATATTCCCTCATATTCTCACCACTATCTATAAAAATCTCTACACAAAGAGTTTTTTATGACTTTAGGGCTATAAGGAATGAAGAATAATTGAGACTTTTGGTAGAGAACAA
This sequence comes from Torreya grandis, assembly GCA_037957365.1. NCBI lineage: Eukaryota > Viridiplantae > Streptophyta > Pinopsida > Cupressales > Taxaceae > Torreya > Torreya grandis. The sequence goes on along the minus strand of JARHVA010005882.1, from coordinate 1,055,981 downwards.
ATTGTTGGGGTTAGTTTGAGACCATAAAATGGATTTTTTGAGGTAAAATATGGTTTTAATAGGCCATACATGAGTATTTGGTGAGCTAAAGAAGAGGATTCCAAGTTTTGACACTTGTGTGAAAAGATGGCATAAGGAGATAAAGAGTCTTCTAGACACCTATAAAGAAATAGAAGAGAAGAGTTAAATATAACTTGATGGAGTCAAATCTAAATTTATGTAAACTTTGTTAAATAAGAGAAAATATGTAAGATAAAAATTTCTTACTATGAATAAGGTCACTTTTATTTCAACATGCCAAGATGAAGGGTAGTTTCAAGAAGCTAGTCCAGGTGCCAAGCAAAAATTGTAACTCCCACACCACTTCGAGCAAGGGATCATCTTCATACAATCTACACATGGAATATTGGACCTATTAATTAATTTACATAAGTCCTCTCTTATTTTTAACTCATGATACACTTGTCTAATCTCTCTCTCCTACACCTTTACCTTCTTCTCTCTCACTTTATTTATATAAACAACCAATTTTAGCTTAATAAATCATGCTCCACCTAAGTATGGTGATGCCATTCTCATTTATATCCTTTTAGAAATAAATAAAAATATAGTTTACATTATTTATGGACTATTTTAATGTGTATGTTAGACTAGTTAAACTTTCTAAGTGATAGATTCTCTTCCTTGGCATGTTTTCCTTATTTGCATTCATGTTAAATTTTGAAAGTATTTTATAGGTCTCTTAAAGTGTTAAAATGAAGTGTTCATGATTTTAGTTAGTTGTATCTCCATTAGTGTCATTCCATGACTTTTTATTTATTATGATTTTGTTTGAAGTTTAATTGTAATTGGTTGGAGTGCTCAAGTTAAAATTGGTGCATAAACTCATTATTATAGGTTTAATTTTTGTTTTATATATCCCTTTTCATCAAAATTAGCTAGTAGTATATGTGATGAGCAATCATGAAAAATATAAAGAGTTATCCCTTCAATCTAGAGGCTTATCCCTATTATAGGCAACCCATAGGTCTAGGGGTAATCCAATTTTTATCCTTAAATTTGGATAAGTTTTGAACTACCTCTCTAAATATGAAAAATTAAGGGACAATAAGGCCTTTAAATAACCATTTAGGATGGTCTCCCTTATGTGTTTAGCAATGTTTAAGGTAAGTTTGAAGAGGCTAATGTATCTTAGATAATAAGGAATATACTGGTTTTTTAACCCTCCAAGAGTATAAGGTGCACTAAAAATGAATGGGTTGACAAAATTAAGTAATCCAAAAATATGGACACATGACCATTTCAAATTTTGGAAAGTCTAAGTTATTTTGATAAGTTTAAGGTAAATGTGCTTCATTATATTAGTCTTGTTTAGTTACCCTTGCTATATTTTATTCAACTTAAATCCATTTGTTATGACTCATAAAATGTAAAAAAGGTAAAATAAGATCAAATGAATTCAACAAAGGTATAATTGTATGGACATATACGTGTCAAATCAGTTTGAGTTAGTTTTATATAGAAAATAGTAGTTACAAGTTGTTTATAATGACAAAAAGGAGAAGAGTAACATGATTGTTTTACATGATGTCTAAGGGACATAAATTCCTCCCCTATATCTATCAATTTCAAAACCATGCTTTTAATTTAGGTAAAGGTCTATAGAAGAAGAAAATTGTTATATTTCTCTTATCAAGCTTCTTGGCATCTCAAGAAGGCCAAAAGGTTTATGAATGGTATAGATAATATAGAGAGAGTTTGAATGAATTAAATTATAAAAATATTATAATAAACATTACCTTAAATTCCATGGACATATTTATTATATGAATGGATCCTCCTCTATGAACAATCATTAAATAGTTTCAATATTAATATTACACTCTTCATTCACACAAGGTTAGTTTTTAACATTTCCTAGGTAGTTGTAATATCATGGGTGGAAATTAATGAATTTACGTGATTATGAAACATTAAATTATATATATAAAACCATTAAAAACACATTTTTTACACATATGAATAATAGATAAAGATAAACATCTATTTATGGCTAGTTATAAGCAAAAGAAAGAAGTTGTAGTCTAAGTTTTGATTATTTTAAGGTGTCTTCCTAACCCATGTGATCTTAAATATAAATTTATTATTAAAAAAATATTCATATAATCCTTATCAAACCACATAAATCACCAATCAATATAAGATAATGAAGAGATGCTAGATATATAGTAGGTTACAAACTATGCTAAGTTGGAGGCAAGAACATGACCTATTTGAGGTCAGTATGAAGTATAATAGGTTATTTAATTATGTAACTAACTCTAATTATCATCTTATAAATTATTATAATTCAATTTATATCTCTAGTTAACCTGATATAACTTCTAAAATATCCTTCTTGGCTATTTCAATGAGCAAGCCTTCAAACAAGAAGATGTAGTCATGAATATCAGCTTGTTAATCATGAGGAAACAATTGTATCTAAATATAAATTGATAAATAGTCAAAGAATAATTATTATGGATTTTTAATAATTATTATAATTTTTAATAATATTTATTCCCATCAATTAACACACTATATGTAGTTTGAGGCTTGTTGTAAGCCTAGATATCCACTTACAAATTTGCATGTAAGATTGGGATAAATAAAACAAGGTTGTCCATAGAGAAACCTAGAAAGGATCTTGAGGTAGTTGGCCACATGGTATACATGGTAAAAAGGATTAAAATAAGATAAAATGTGATAAATATTGAGCAATGAAGAGTGTCTTGGCCTAAATAGACAAATATAGGCTTGCTAAGGCCTAGATGAGGGAAAATAAATGTTTATGGTATATGGATGTGCTAATAAGTCTTTTATAATATCAATAAATATCATGACTCAAATTTAAATAGTTAAAAATATCATCAAGGTGGCCAAGATGCCTAAAACTAAGGGTAAATTCCAAAGATACAACCAATAGGCCTAAAATAAGACATATAGACATGCATGTGATAGAGAATGGAAAAAAGTGCAAGTTTTGTTGGCACTCCAAGTTATACCCTTTAAAGGAGCTAGTTTAACGCTTATTTAAACTTAGACTAACATGGTATTATCCTAAGATTTTTGGTAACCTATAATTAGACCAAACCTCTAGCTTATGGGGATATCTCCCTTGATATATCAAGTTAAACACTTCTCCTAAGACTTACTAATATTGGGATGAAAAGAGATTGGATGAAAACTTGAAAGGAAAACCTATACTAGTGGTGGTTATGCACCAATATTCACTTATCCTCTTTTAACTAATCTTTAAACACACTTGTGAATCTAATTAAATACAAGTAACTAAATAGGATTGTTGACACAATCCTAAACATGAGTATTTTATATGGAGGTTAGGTGTAAGGTCTGTAACTTAAAGGTAAAAGAATTAAGGTCTATATGAGACACTACCAATCAACTCACTCTTCAACACAACTACCACCTATCAACACTTCATATGACATTCATAGGAGGATAATATAACATTAGGTTAATGAGAGGACCTATAAAAGGAGATGAACCTAATACATATTATACAAATAAATAATCATAACACCCACTAATGTTGATAAAGTAGTTTATAATAGTCCTTTTCTTTATTAATTCTTAAGATGCAAGATGTAATTTTGGTAGAGATTTGCTACAACCAACTGAGGAATACAAATAAAAGCCTTAACGAGTAAATATATAGAATGGTAATAAGAGAGATAGGGTAAAATATGGTTTATAGGTGCAAATAAGGGGTCATAATGACCATATCCCACTCATTATGTAGCTACAATAGTTACAATAGTCCCTCCCATATCTCTCCATGTGTTGGTGTTCATAAACGAGTCCTTTAGGCATTGAGATAGAGTGGTGGGTGATATAATTGACTTATTCAAGGCATGTATATGCCCAAAATGATCAATCATTCCTTCTATTGATAGTTACAATCATGATCGTCGCTCAATTAAATCCCAATAAAGCATCTAGCAACTTATCTTTCTTTTTGTTCATGTTGACCAAGCTTGGTAAATGCCTTCTCCTTCATAATGACCATGAGGAGTGTCTTTATATACATTAGCATAAATATAATGTTTTAATAAATCTATATTGACTCTCTTAATAGTTCCCTAATTCCAATTTTCATCCCCCTTATTGACTCAAGTAGACCTATTAGGCATATTTTCTTGACTATTTGTATTTAAATTACCATGAAACCTAAAAATAACCCTTATATCAAGTTAATATGTGTTTTATAGGTCTAAATACATTTCCCTAACCATAATAAATGCCTATCTAGGTAGTAAACACTGTTGAACTTACCTTTCTTAGTTGACTAGGCCACTTCTCTTTAGCATCTTTAGATAGACTAATTAGTGAAGGTGTCCATACACTATTTGTACATACTAGTACCCCATCAGGATCCTCCTATGAGTGGTAGTTTATTCCAAGTGATTATAATGATTTTTGGATCATTTTCACCTAAATATTTCTATTTAGGTCTTTATTAGGGTTTTAGGGAGCTGTAAGAGTTCTTATGACTCTTAACGATGGTTCATAAAGGTTAGGGCCTTAACCTCTGAACCAATTTCACTAAACTCTTGTATAAAAATTCCCTCACCTCTCATGAAGTAATAAACATCCCATGAAAAATTTATGTATAGTTGTGAGCATGTGAAATTGCCTCTTGGGTGATTAGAAGAATGCAATCTAGGTAGTCTTGAAATAATTCCAAGTCAAAATGGCCAACTAGGTTTTATCTCCTAAAAATAAAAGTGACCTAAACTTATTAAAACCATTATCATATCCCCCATGAAGGCTTAAGGTTCCCTCTAATCTCATTTCACCTTATACTCTACCTCTTATGTGGTACTGACTCAATAAGGATGTTAGATCAATGAGCATAAGTGTAGGGTTTTTGAGTTTTAGTTTTAACCTAGAGATGTGAGGCATGTATCTACTACCTTTGACATGAATATCACCTCTAAGTTCCCTTAGATTAATTGTGTTAGCATCATCAATCCATTTACCATATTTTTTATTTAATAATGTCTCTCATTTAGATAGCCAAATTTATTTTTAAGGGTAACCAATTATAAAGGTTCATATAGGTTTCCATTGTGATATCATTTACAAATTTTGAAAACCTCTCTTACATAAAAAAATCCATGGTATATGCAACTCACTTATTATCTTAAACTAGCTTTCCTAGGCTTGATATATATAATTTATCCCCTACATGTGCCAAAAAATAGGTCATTTTGATGTTTATAAGACATGGGTAGCCATTAGGACCATTTCATGGCTCAACTACTCCATTTTGATTCATTTGGAGACATAATTCTACCATCAAGTACCATTCTATGTTTAAGAAGGGTTTGGGAGGTGCACCATCTTAACGATGGTTCATACAGTATAAACCTCTAAACCAAAACCTATTGTTATGAACATTTAACCCATTGACCACTTCATCTCTCCTAAATATATTAGGATCCCATGTAAAGTGTGTATGGAGATATGAATACTAGAAGGTGTGCCTTGAGATTTTTGTTAAGAATTTTGAGAAGGTTAACTTCTTAGTGTTATTTCATAAAACTAAACCCCTTAACCCCTCTCATTATTTGGAACCTCATACCATATATGGATGCACCTATACATATAATGGGCCATAAAAAATTCCTCAATCCAACATATACCTTATTCACATGTTCCCATCTGTCTGCTTAGATGAATCCCTAGCCTATATTCTCTTTTGTGGCCTACCTAAAACATCACTACTTAGTACATAGGCCTGAAGCAATTGACATGACAATATAATAAGTCATTTTATATCATTATACTGGTGTGTTCAATTTTCATTCATCATGTTTAAAATATTTATCATAACCTTAATACTCATCTCCCTTAACTCTATCAATAGTTTTCTCTTACATAGTCACAGATATGGTCTATGTTGGAATGAGTATGAAATTTAGACTTGGTGGCCACACTTATATTAATATCACCATAATATGAGGCCTCATTATTTATTATATATAAAAAATCACCTTCATATGTTCTAGGTATTATAACTCTCTTTACCATTCCACCTTCTCATTTTGGACTACTTTAAATGGTTGCATATGCACAACTCAATCCAAAATACATTCCTATAGAATTTTCCACCTTTGGTGAGATGACCTCCATGCATTAACTTTTCTCTTTGTCTATAAATTTTATTTTTATGTAAATATAATATCTTATATTTAGGTTAGGATGTAGAGATCATGATATTTTTATAGTATTGTAGGCACTAGTTCATGTAATCGTGATCAATTGCAGGTTGAATATTGAAACCCCTAACTTAGAGAAGAGTCTCCATTTACATACTTTATGTCCTCATATCCTTTGTCATGTTTGATTCAATATTATCAAGGTATACATCATCTTATATAAGACCATTACTTATACCCATGGATTATTTGCACATAGTGAGTTTTAAGGACTTTACTAAGGATGATTTAGGTTTTTTCATGTAGGGGGATATATGATCCTTCAATAGGGTTTATGGCCATGTGGCTCATTATTCATGAACTAATGGTTATTAAAAACACTAAGGAGTATTTAGGAATTTATCCCATGACTTGTAATTTGGTATGGTGTGGATGGTCTATGGATTATGATAGTGGGGTTATATGGAGATTGAAAATGGAGTGCAGAACTTTACAATTGAGGTGGAATGATAGTGTAAAGGTTATCGAATGGTAGAGGTTCTTGATGGTTTCAAATAATCCATGAAATCACACCCAATACAATCTATACGGAGCCCTAATAATATATATAAATTTAATTAATATAATGTAACATTTTAAGATTCTTAATAAGGCATATGTAATGGGAAAAGAGAACTTAAGATCTTTAGAAAACCTTAATATTTGCTAAATGACCTTAACATCTACTAAGAGGACTATGAGGGTGTTTGAGGGAAGATAACTGGTGATTGATTGGGCTATGGGGCTATGGTGAAGATTGATAACCTTGATTGAAGTATATATTGGTGTGACTAGAACACTTCATGATGTGTTTTACTATGTTTTAAAAACCTTAAAGCCACCATTAGATAGGATATTGCATTTTTATGCAATGAAAGCCACATCTATAGGTCATATCACTTGGAATAACCATTTTAGAGGGTTGGAGACCATCTGATCATTAAATTTTGATTAAAGATACATGATTACCCTCAATACACCAAGATTAGACCTAAAAACATTATTCACCTTAATATTTATGCACTAGATATCATCTTGATCAATGAAACCTTGTCTATAATCTATAGACACTTGTATTTTGGACATTTATCACCTATATATGCCCACACATGTAAAAAAAATTCTAAAGAGACCAAAAAATTATTTATAATACTTGAGGAAATAATAATAATCATAATTTTGATTAAAAATACTATAATTTAAATGAATTTATCCTCATTTTCCCTTGTGTAGATGAGGATGGTGACCAGATCACTCAACTTCTTAGTGAATGTTGATATAACTTAAGAGACTAAACCTACAACCAATACCCAATATTGGAATAGATCCAAGTTTAATTTATTTGTACAAGATATTGGACCTTATTTCTCTCTCCTATGTATGGATTGAGAACAAACCTAAAGTGCTTTACATGCCTGCTAATGATCTTGATGGGGAAGATAGACTAGTTTTGATCTCTTTTAGCATTAAAACACTCTAATTTCTTCCACATATGCCAATAGTGAACTCCCCTTATATCCCCTTCACTCCACCTAAGCTAATCCATACTATATAGAGTCATACCACTTAGAAATCTCCTAATACCTACCAATTCCCTATGTTTTCTCATGTTTTAGACCATAAACCATTATTACATGCAAGAGGAGGGAAAATATGAATCAAGTTATGTATTAAGGTACATCATATGAATTGAGGGGTTGAAGAGGCACATTTTGGAACATGTGGGTCACATTTAGTGTAAAATTAGTGTTGAATTTATGAAAAGGGGGATTATTAGTGTATGAAATGCTTGGACATGGCCTAATGGAGTTCATGTAGACTCTTTAAGATGTGAATGGTGATTTAGTGGTCTTTAAAGGTAAATTGGTGTCACATTTAAGGTCAAATATTATCCTTTTAAACAATATACATGACTTCAAGATGGGATTTAAAATGAATACAACTTCACAAATAAAAATAATTTATAACTTGTTAAAGACATTAATTAGGTTCCCATGCTCTTCGATAACATCCTTAAGACTTAAGATTAAGCCATACCTTGCATAATAAAAAGGTTCATGATGACTCATTAGCTACTTTTTTAAATCATATCTACCATAGCACCTTTTGAGCTATTGAAACCACTTAAAAGCCTCATTAGACCTTCATACCTTGATTTGGACTATCTTGATTCACCAAGAGATGTGACAACCATGAGGTATTATGGTGGAATCATGTTAAAAAGGCTTAGGTTGACCCATTTCTAGGCCTGAGGGTAGAAATTGGTCAACATTTTTGGTGACTCAATTAGTCTGACCTTCCTGCTGGTCAAGAGAACTCAGGATATCTTTACTTATCACCAAAGTTTATATGAGGACACTTGACTACATATAGACTCTTCCTAATACATTAAATACCTTGAGTACCAAACAAACACAAAAATAAACCAAACAAGATACAATAAAATAAAAAATACACATAGAAGCAAACAACTAGATCAAACAAACAACTACCAAGCATGTGTAGCAATACCTAGAGGAAAGAAACTAGCTACTACGTACAAGAGGATTTCGTGCTTATAATAATATTAATTAAGGAACATCACATTGATAAGGATAGGGATTTCCTCACCAATAAATCCAAATATTTATAAATCATTGTTATCCTTTAAATTGGTAATGATTTATGGCCCATTCCAAAAACTATCAAATTTTGAATGTTTACCTAGCTTGGCACGATCCTCATCCTTCTTAAGCACAATATCACCTTGTTAAAATGTCTTTGATGAGGATCTATTTTCAAATTATCTTTTAAATTAGTATGTTTTTGATTACAAGGCATGCATGGAACTATAACTTGTCTTTTACAACTCTTTCAACTCATTCATCCTCACTTCTATTTCATCACTCTCCATGAGCTAAAGTTATTGTGCAATCTTCAATGTTTGCATCTCAAGTGAAATGGATAGTTTTTATTCTTTTGAATAAACAAGAAGGTAAAGAGAGGGACCAATAGAATTATTAGGACTAATTTTATCTTTGCACATGGTAGTCCTTAACTGTGTGTGCTAGTCTCTTTGATTATCTTCCATTATCCTATTTATGATCCTAGTCAAGTTCTTATTGGTGGACTTTGTTATTCCATTGCCTTATGGATAGTAGTTGGATGAAGAATTGAGGTATATTCCATGATTATGGTACCACTCACACACCTTTTAAATAATAAATTCAAATGCATTATCTTATATAATGGTGGAATGGACCCCAAACCTAGTCACAAGGTTATCATAGAACTCCAAAACTGAGTCCTCATTTGCCTCTTTGAGTGAAGTTGCCTCCAACCACCTAGTAAAGTAGTTTGTAGATAATAAAAATCACTTATTAATATCACTATATGAGGGGTTAATCATACCTATAAATTATAAACCCCATTACATGAAGGGTTGCTCAACTTGAATGGGTTTTAGAAGTAAGGTAGCTAGTCTTTGCTTGTCAGTAAGCATAACACATTTGGGATACCTTTTAACCAAATAATGTGAGTATTTAAATAAATGAGAAATAAATATCCTACCTTAAATATCTTGGATGTTGTGGTATTGGATACAAATCTACCTCTTATAGGCCCATAATGAAACTTCTCTAATAACATTTCAACTTGACTAGTCTCTACACACCTTAGGAACATGCCACTAATATCCTTATTGAATAATACCCCATCAACCAAGGTGTATGGGATGGAATGTAATTTGAATTACCTCCTCCTTATCTTATCTAATCCCATAAGAAATTATCCAATTTTGAGTAAATTTATTATGTCTTGGGTCTTAGCTTAGCAACCTTAACCTCTATGTCATACTTCATTCACTTAGTCACCCAACCAACCCTCTTATCACTCAAGTCCCTATTCAGTATGAAATTGTTTATACTAGGTTGAACTACCATAAAAAAACATTATTATATGTCACCATGTGTCTAATATTCTTTGTGCCTCTCATGACATTAAGGACATGTATTTAAACAAATGTATATCTCTCCTCATACCTTTACAATTCTTGACTAAAGAAGGCAATTGGATGCTATAGTCCTTCATTATTTTGTTGCATGAGCATAGAATATATAGTATCACCTATGGATAAGGCATACATGAATAAATATTTTGTAAAATTATGGTTAAAGAGGATGGGATATTTGGTAATAGCATACTTGATGGCCTCAAAACTTCATTTACCTTATTTGGTCCATGAGATCTCCTTATGTTTCTTGATCATGTGAGTTAATGGCCTCACCAATTCTATAAATATGGGAATGAATATTCTAATGAAATTGATTTTTCCCAAGAAACTTTGAAATACTTTCTTGTGTTTAGGTAGTGACAAAGTGAGGATTTCCTCTATTCTCTTAGGGTAAATAGAAAGGCCATATTTTTACATAACATGTCCTAGAAGGATGCCCTCATGAACTAAAAATATGTATTTTTGGGGTTCAAAGAAACCCCAAACTACCTGAACCTATCCAACACCAACCTAAAATGTGTCAAATGATCCTTGGAATCCCTTGAAAACATAGTGATGTCATCAAGGTAGATGATTACCATCTCATTTATGATCTATTGAAATGTCACATCTATTGCCCTTTTAAAGGTATCCCCTACATTAGGCAATCCAAAGGGAATTTTCATGTATGTGTAAATGCCCCACTTAGTTTTAAAGGTAGATTGTGTCTATGCTCCTCTCTCACCAATATCTAATTGTATCTAGAGTATCCACCAAGCAAAGAGAACCTTTATGAACCTAAAACACTCTAAATAATCTAATCCATAGATGGTAGAGGGTAGTGATCTCTTAGTGACACCTTGTTAGGATCTCTAAAATCCACACACAAACATATCTCCCCATTATTCTTCCTCACAGGCACAAGATTTTTCACCCATAAATAATGTTTGATGGGAAAGATAATATTGGATTTAATAATGTTATTTAACTCCTTCCTCATAAGGATCTCTATTTTGGGGTTGACCTACCTATAATTTTGTCTCATAGGTTTAGCATTCTCCTCTAATTCTATAGTATGTTGAACCAACCTAGGGTCAAACCCTTTAAGTCATGATATTTTTGTGCAAATACATTTGAAAATTCTTAGCATAATGCTATGAAGGATGTTGTTTCTTATTCAGTGTTCACATTGTATAGCTTGAGTAACTTGTTTTTGCATATGAAAACCTTTTCATAATGTTCCTCCTTAGTGGAACTACCTACCTTGTCCTTCTCAACTATTCATCTTCATTGCATATACTCTCTAATATTACCAAGCCCTTAGTCAACTTATTTACTCATTTAGATAATTTATACTATATATTTATTCTATAGACTACCTTGATTCTTTGATAAAAATTCTACCTCATGTTATAAGAAGAAAAAAATATGCCTATCACTTTTAAAAAATTACACACTCACCTCATTATCAAATTCTAAGGGCTTGCACACCACTTTGATTTGGGACTACTCTTTGATGTCCTTGACCCCATCAACTATATCATATTATGCCCTAATGGAAGCTAATTTATTTTAATGATGATTGGAATCCCTAGGATTGGAGTGAATGTCAAAGGATAGAAAGTCCTCCAAAATGTCACAAACCTTGTGTTTGTAAGACTTCAAGAGTGTATTCTTGACTGCACTTAGTCTTCTTACCTACTACACCACTAATTCACCATCTCCTTTAGCTTTCAAAAACTTGATGTCTCTCTTCCTTTCCCCTTATACCCCATGAATGAGGGCCTCGTATTCTATATTATTAAAATTTAAAATAAAATAAAACCTTAGGGTATAATAATACCTTTTCTTGGAAGGGAAGATAAGCATAAAACCTACCCCAATCCCATTATTTGATCTTGATCCATAAAAAAATAAGTTTCATACCCCTTCAAGTTCTTGACTTGTGCTAGTGATACTTGGCATGACAACTCCTTATTCATGCATGCAATACATAACTAAGCATGCCTCTTCAATGGTATTTTAAGGATCATATCCAATATTGTCTACTACCCACTCATCAAGGAGCAAACATGATATTATTTCTAGTTGTTCCATAGGATCTTGGTCATTATGGTGTCCATCTTTATCCAAGATGTTAAAAATAACATTTGATAGGTTGGGCATGTAGGGTTATAAGTATAACCTAGAAATAGGTTTATACCTTATATTAACCTTTATCCCATACCTATTCCTAAATGCCATGTATGCCCAATCAAAAGAGAAATACCCCACAATTTTAGTAATGAAATCCATAGACAAGCATAAGGAAAATTAGGGAGGAAGGTTAGATCCCATCACATATTAGGATATGAAATATATAGGAAAAGTATCCAATGTGATATTAAGGTCTTTAAGGACACCTATAGTTTTGGTAGGAGACCCATCCGACTATAAAACTCCCTTTGCATTAGGTTCATATTTAAGACCTAGTTTATTAGCTATAGACTTAGGCATGAAATAAGTGTTATCCCCACTTTATATCATGTAATTATGTGCAAGGTAATACCCTATGATGATTAAAAGGTAAAATGGAGGTGTTTTGACTACCTTAGGTTCTTAGGACTCATGAAGTTGACTAGAACTAGTAAGGACTATACTTACTTTTTTGCTTGTTTTTTCAAGAAATGAAGTTTGGAGAGTTCTTCTTGAAGGAGGTCATTTTGCCCCAAAATAAGTAAAGCATCCCACATAGGGAGAGTAACATGGGATTTATTCATGTAGTACATAATGCTAATATGAGGGTTGTCTAACTTAGACTATAACTCAAGGGCAAATACATTACTTGGAGTTTGTGTATACTAAGGGATAAAATGGCCCTTCTAATTTTGCCCTTTCCAATCTTACATCTACTAATTTAATGTTGTTTTATTAGTTTTATCTTGAATTCCATCCTTTTTTGGTGTTTGAGAAGGTAGAGAAGCTACCTTGGCAAGTCCCAACTATTCTAACTACCCTTCTCTTAGCCCTTGTATGGGCTACAACTAAATTATCCACCTTGGATATATTTTGGCCTTGATTTAATGACACTTCTTTAAATGAATGATCATCTTATTATAAGTTTAAAAATGTAATTTTTGAAGGTGATTTGCTATGACTTACCCCTTGTTGAGTTGGCATCTCAACTTGGGTCATGAAGGAAGTGTCTCCATGAAACATAAGATGACCTTATTTTTGTTGTGGAGGAGGTCAATTATCATGTGATGAAAGATCAAGACTTTAATGCATAAAATATGTTTGATACACCTTACCACTTGGATCCATTTACATGTAATTTTATTTCCCCCATTGACCATACCATTGACCCTCTTGAGCATAATTATTTGAAGTTGGAACCATAGATTTAGTGTTAGAACACAACTATCTATTGAGAATGGGGGTGAATCAATATATTGATTAACTTAGTCCTTTTTATTTTCAATTCAAATTATAAATATATATAGAGATCACATACACACAAATAGACACAATACCATATGTATGTGGAAAACCCAATATTGAAAAAACCATGGTGAGAATAGCTACTAGAATCTACTATTCTAATCTAGCCTCATAATCAAAAACCCTCATTGGTTATAATGTCTAAGGGTACCAACCCTAAAGAGACACCAATCCCCTAATTTAAAATCAACCACTCTAAAGAAGCACCAACTCACTAACTGAGCACCAAATTATCTCTTTTGATGGCACTTACCAAATATATTGATGGATCTATAACTCTAGATTACATTATTGATTCATAAATGAATCCAATTCTAGTTCTTTATTACAAGTATATTCTATAACTACTCAAACTATTCTCTTTATCTCTATCTTTTCCCTTCCACTATGTCCCTCTTCCTTTGTCTCTATATTTTCTATTTGACATAATTCAACCACTTCAACAACTTCAACCTATATCCTAGATGCCATATATATAAACATTTGATCTAGGTTTTGCATATTCTCTATGTTCACACTTGTTTGCTAACACATCATGCCAATTTTGGACTCAGTTCATATTTATTGAATAGTAAGTTTCCCATGTATTGAATTAGTGATTCACCACCATGATTATTTGTCTCATGACTATTTTTAGCATATAATAGGCTCTAGTTTTGATGTACATGCCATATTACACAAATTTTATTGATCACAAAAATCTATTTGATTGGATATCATATTTCACAACTTACCTACATGTTTCATCACTTGACCATTAGGATGAACACATCTTTAAATATTGGCCTTTGATCTTAAGTTTCCCACCATGAATATGATCACTTTCTCTATTAGATATTTATATGATTATGGACTTTAAATTTTGAAATTTGAAATGCATCTATCAGATATTTTTATATGAGCTTCCACATGTTGTAAGATATTTAGATTTGCATGAAATTTACCTTTGTCTAATGTTATACATTGAGATCTTAATCTCATCTTGATTATTTTTGAGTATTTAGAACAAATACACTCCATTTATCTTTTAAAATTAGTTTAGTCTCTAACTCGCCTATATGTTGCTAAACATCAAGCACTTGATCCCATTAAGTCCACTCACTCTGTTAGATCTTCATTGCACCATCACTTTTTCATTGTTTGATCTTCTAAAAATCTCAAAATTTATCTCTAATAAACTCATTTTAATGTGACACTTGTCATCTACATGTGCCTTTTACATATTTACTGTCAGTTTCCATTATTGTGACACTTGGAATTCTTGAAGTAATCTTTGACTATTTGAATTTAAACTACTTTGTAGATTTATTGTGTAAGATCCATGATTGCAAAACTTGTCACTAACATGTTTCCCCATATGTACCTTTGACAAATTGAATTTTATATGCTTTGTTGGATCTTTAACATATGGTTAAGCACTAACTATTGATCAAGCTAGGATAAATATTAAGTCTAAGACTTATTAAATATTAAGGTCTTTGATCACTACTTGATCCATTAATTTCTAGGTCAAAAGGGCTGGTTACAAAATGATGATAAGGAATTAAGGTATAACTTAAGTAACTAGTTCTTGCCTATATCTAGTCAACATTAAAATAAAACATGCCTGTGAATGCCATGACTAAAGCTCATAAGGTTTTACTCTGAAACCTTGGTAATGTCTAAAATCAAATATAATTCAATTTTGAACTCATTTCTCTTAATCTAAACCTATAAATCATATATTTAATATTCTCTTGAAAAATGCATGACATATCTTGAATCAATTTCTCTTCAAGTGGTCTATAAATGATCTTTGTAAAATCATGACAACTTTGCACAATGTAACTATAAAAATTGTTCTCTCTAATCTCATGCCAACAATCTCTATTTTGACATCAATGATAATCATATTTCCAACAATCTCCCCCTTCGATATTGATGTTAAACTAAATGCTCTAATATTATAATACTTTACTCCTTCTATGGCATTGATTATATTGGTTTCTGATGAACTTGAGTTGAAACTATTTATGCCAAACTTTTTCCCCCTTAGGCAATAAAAATTGCCTAAAATCAACTTGGACACATGCTTTGCTCTTTCAAACTTTTATAGAGAGCATTTGCACTTTTCCTCCCCATTTGACATCAATGGCAAAGGGACTCCAATTTTCTCATATTTTGTCCAAATTTTTCTCCCCCTTTATTAGATAAAGGAGTTTGTCCAAGAATATTTAGCCATCAACTCATTAGAAATTTATAAAAATATGCATTCCTAAGTTGACTTTTCTCTCTTCTTCCAGGGATTAACAAGACTTCTATGATACTCCCCCTAGACTCATTCCCTATCACTAAGATCTATTGATTTTATGTAGGAGTGACCACTCCCAATTCCTATCTTAGATACTCAAATTATTCCTTGGGAAGAAGTTTGGTGAATATGTATGCATGTTAATCTTGATTGGCACACACTCCATTGTGACCTCTTGATTTAAAACCTTTTCTCTTAAAAACTAACACTTTATTGATATGTGCTTAGTTATGGAATGCATCACTATAATATTTTATATGTTAATAGCACTTGAATTGTCACAAAGAATAGAGATAGGTTATTTTTACTCTACCTTGATGTCTTTGAGTTTTTGCTTCATCCAAAATACTTGAGTGTAACATGTCACTACTGCCACATACTATACTTCTTCTTTAGAAAGAGTAATTGACTCTTGATTTGTGCTTAGCCATGAGAAAAGTCTATTTCCAAGGGAAAATGTGTCACCACTAGTGCTTCTTCTATCATCAATGCTTCCTTCCCAATCAACATTTGTATATGTTGTCAAAGTGAAATCCTCACCTTTTGGATACCATAGACTACACTCAATTATACTCTTGATGTATCTAAAGATTATTTTCACTATATTGACATGTGATTATTTAGGAGTAGCTTGAAATATTGAAACTATACACATTGATTTCATGATATCAGGTCTTGATGTAGTTAGATATAAAAAGCTACCTATAATTGATCTATACATAGTCTAATTTTCATCAAAGGACTCATCTTATTTGATTAACATACATCTAGTTATCATGGGAGTACTAACTAGTTTGATATCTTCCTTTCCAAACCTCTTCAACATTTCCTTAGCATAATTGGTTTGAGATATAAAGATCCCTTCATTAGTTTGTGTTATTTGTAGTCCAAGGAAGAAATAAAGCTCTCCAATCATAGGCATGTCAAACTCACTTTGAATTTATGTAGCAAATTATTTACACATTGTGTTTTTCTACCACAAAAAATGATGTCATCTACATATACAATAACATTTAACATATGCTAACCTTATGATTTGAAGTATAGATTGATATCTACACAACCTTTATCAAATCCATATTATTATTGGTACTCATCTAATATTGAAAACCTTACTCTAGGTGCCTTTTTAATACCATACTAATCTTTATTCAATCTACAAAAGTAATCTTATTCTTCTAACAATTGAAAAACTTTAGGTTGTTCTATGCAGACTTCCTCTTCAAGGTTCCCATTCAAAAAAGTGGACTTAACATCCATTTGATGGATATTGAACTTATTATAAATAGAGAGTTTTAAAAACATTCTTATAGCTTCCAATATGGAAACTGGTGCAAATTTTTCTTCAAAATCTATGCCTTCAACTTATGCATATCCTTTGCACACCAATATGGCCTTATTTCTTATGATAGTTCCATCTTCATTGAGCTTATTTCTAAAGACCCACTTTATGCTTATTACATTATTATTTGTAGGTTTTGGAACTAATTGCTAAGTTTTATTCTTTTTAATTTGGCTTCTTTCTTCTTCCATATATTTTAGCCAATTATCATCTTTTTTGGCTTCAACATAATTTTTGGGATCAATTTCAAACATTAGATCAAAACTTACTTGCTCCTTATTCATTGTAACTCTTCTCCTTATCTGAACTCCTTCATTCTTATTTCTAATGATCTAATTTATAGGATGATCCATTTTCACAAATCTTGTAGGTGGCTTTTGATTTATTTCTTTAGCCTCTTCATTAGCTATTTCTTCTTCAAAATTTGATTCTTCTTTACAAATTTCTTTGTAAAGTTTAACATATTTCAAGTCTTCTTCAACCTTGACATTGATGCTCTCTAAAATATTCTATAGAGTTTTGTTGTAACATATGTAGGCTTTCCTTTGGGTGGAATAACTAAGAAATATTCCTTCATCACATCATAATTCAAATTTTTACAATTTATCCTCTTTTCTCTTGATGTAGCATTTGCTACCAAACACTCTTAAATACTTCATAGAGGTAGGTTTTCCATACCACATTTCATAGGGAGTTTTATCACCATTTACCCTTAGTTGAAATCTATCCAAGATATATACTATTATTTAGACTACTTCTCTCCATTATCCATTAGGTAACTTGGCCTCTTTTATCATTATTTTAGCTATCTCCTTGACTGTCATGTTATTTATTTCAACAAATCCATTTTTCCATGGAGTCTTTGATGCAAAATAATACTTTTTGATTCCATACTTCTCATAATACTCTATGAACTCATTTATGATGAATTCTCCATCTCTATCATATCTTAAGCATTTGATTTTTTTTCAATCTCATTCTCTACCATGGCACTAAAGATCTTTAATCTTTCAAATGCCTAAAAATTATCCTTCAAAAAGGTTACCCATATCATTATTGAATAATCATATATAAATAACATGAAGTATCTTTCTCCTTTAGATCCTCTTATTTTAGTAAGACCACAAAGATTAGTGTGAGCTAATTCTAAAGGCTTTATAGTTGCATACTCCTTTGTTTGAAATCTGACCCTTATTTGATTGACTTGTTAACATTGCTTGAAAGTAATGTCTGTAGATTTGGCTATCTTAGGCATGTGTCTCACACAATTATTTGAGATTACTTTGATGAGGTTATCAAAGTTGACATGACCCATTCTTCTATGCCATAACCAACTCTCATCAATCTTTCTTATCAATCAGCTATTACCATTCACTTCACTATGACTATAAATGTTACTTTTAGTTCTTTTCCATTCTAAAACTAATCTTCTAGATATCCTTATCTTATAGCCTTATATATTAAATGTGACCTTATATCCATTATCACACATTTGACTAACACTTAGTAGATTATGCTTCAATCCTTTAACATAAAGGACATCATGTGTACGAATTTTTTCATCTATGCTTAAGGTTCCTTTACTTTAGATCTTCACTTTAGTGTTGTCTCCCAAGTTGATAGATCCTTCCTTACATTTGCTTAGTTTAATTAATTTACTCTTGTCACTAGTCATATATTTTAAGCAGCCACTATCTATTACCCAAATATTATATTCCCTAGTATGGAGTGTAGTTTGAGCAATCATAAATGAATCTTTCACTTTCCACACATACTTAGGTCTCCTTATATCAGAGAATTGTGAACCTTTGTTCATACTAAGAGGCATGCCTTTCTTCTTACTTTTTGTTTTTATTCTTACACAGTTTATTATACATTGTTTATCTATGTGACCAAAATTATTGCAATTATAGCATATTACATTTGTATCTAACAAGGTAAGAAATGAATTTCTACTTACAGAGTTTGTTCTCCTTTTAGGTAAAACCCTACATTTAATATCCCTATGATCAAAATAATTATAGACATAAAAATAACCATAGAAAGATGAAGAATACATGGTCATAACATTTATTTATGTAGAATGAGTAGTTTTTCTAAACTCTAGCTTCTTCAAGTCTCTCACTCTTGTGTAACCATCTGCATCAGCTACCTTTGTCTTCTACATCTTCCTTGAGTTTGTAGAGATTTTCTCATTTCTCTTCTTACTTTATTCAAGCTTATTTTCTCTTTTAGCTTTTTTCACATCAGTAGTGCTTGTGTCTATCTTTATATTCTTGCAAGCTTTCTCTTTATTTTCTCTTGATTTTCCTTCATTGAATTTATCATATAGGTTAGTAGATGTACTGGTTATGGGACTTTTCCCATTATCATAACCAAGACTAGATATTTATTCTGATGGATTTTGAGAGTTAATTAATTTATCAAGAATTATTGAACCTCCTTCTAGCTTTAGAACTTTGTCTAAGTATTCTTTAGATTTCTCAAGTTCTTTTCTCAAAGCCATTATTTCTACTTTTTACTTCATGTACTCATTAGATTTAGACTGTAGTTAAAATTTTTCTGCATATTCTATTATTTTAGCCTCTTCAACTTGTGTATTTAGGATAACCACCATATGATAAAAATTTTCTAGACTTTTGGATAGGTTATTCAATTTATTTTTTTCTAACCTTCTTTTATTTTGAATTATCTTTTTTCAGCTTATCAATTTCATCTAGAGCACAGATGAGTTCACACTCTATATCCTCTTCTCCTTCCTTTTCTTCATAAAATTCTTCAACTTATTATTTTTCTTGATCCACATAAACTAATTCTAATGTCATGTATAGGACTTCATTTCCCTTAGCCATAAATGCACAATCATGGTCATCATTTGATCTATCACAATCATCCAATGAATCACTATATTCTTTTGTGTACAAGACCTTATTTTTAAAGTATTCTTCTGGGAGTAGTGGGGTTTCACCTTTTTACTATCCTCTTCTTGCTCCAAGTTATATTTTTTATTATAAGGGTATTTAACAACAAAATGTCCTACTTTACCACAATTAAAGCATTTAAAGGGTAACTTACCTTTGTACTTTATAGACCCTCATCTTAATATTTTGATAAAGTTGGCTTCTTCTTCATCAATCTGCTTATATCTAGATGTAGGTGCTTCTAACTTTACTAGTTTTGATGCTTTGAATGTAACTTCTCTCTTAAAGGTATCTATTTCTCCCATTCTCATCTCATAGGCTATGAATGTTCTATGCAGCTCATCAATAATCAGTTTATCTAAATATCTTGCTTCCTCTATCATAGATATTTTTGAGCCATACCTTGATGGTAGATATCTTAGGAATTTTTTGAGAATGATCAGATCTTTCATATCTTCTCCAAAGCCTCTGATTGCATTGACTATTTCATATACTCTAAGGAGGTAGTCTGCAATTTTATCTTCATTAATTTTATGGCTTTCAAACTTGAATTTGAATGTTTGTATCTTAACTTTCTTTACCTTTTAATGACCTTCATAGATGATATTTAATTTGTTCTAGATATCCTATGCATTTTGATAATGCATCACTTTGACAAACTCTGAATTAGACAATCCACATAGAATAACAATCTTAGCCTTGACATTTATCTCATATGCTTTCTTGATAGCATGATCAGTAGTAGTTATAGCAAGAGTTTAATATCCATTTACAAAAAAATGTACATACATCAAACCATGAATCAGATAAATATGCTTCCATTCTAATGATCCAAAATTCATAATTAGATCCATCAAAGAGTGGTGCTTTGTTTGAGGAAGAATATTCTTAACTAGCCATTTTTGTTCACCAACCAAGATCTACCTGAGCTGACTAATATTATTCTAAGGAACTAGTGCTCTAATACCAATTCTTAGAACACAACTATCTAATAAGAGGGGGGTGAATCAGTAGATTAACTAGCTTCATCCTTTTTATTTTAAA
Source organism: Torreya grandis (assembly GCA_037957365.1). NCBI lineage: Eukaryota > Viridiplantae > Streptophyta > Pinopsida > Cupressales > Taxaceae > Torreya > Torreya grandis. The sequence continues at coordinate 1,034,671 of JARHVA010005882.1, read as the reverse complement.
TGCAAATTAGAAATATATGTAGAGTTCATATACACATAAATAGACACAACACCATATATATGTGGAAAACCCAATATGGTAAAAACCACTATGGGAATAGATGTTATAGTATACTATTCTAATGAAACTTCATAGTAAAGAAACATCACTAGTTATAATCTTTAAGGACACCAACCCTAAAGAGACACCAATCCCCTGATCTAAGAACACCTAATCTAAGGAAGCACCGACTCCCTAATTGAGCACCAAATTAGATATTTTTATGGCACCTACAAATCATATTAATGGAGATATAAGTCTAAATTATAATATTGATTCATAAATGAATCTAATTCCAATTTTTTGTTACAAGTATATTCTATAACTATTCAAACTTTTCTCTTCATCTCTCTCTTCTCTTCCACTTTGACCCTCTTCCTTTAATTCTCTATAATTTTTATTTGATGCATTCAACCTCTTCAATAGCTTTGACCTATATCTTAGATGACACATATATAAGCATTTGATGTAGGTTTTTCATCTTGTCTATGTTCACGCTTATTTTTTAACACATCATGCTAATTCAAGACTTAGTTCATATTTCTTGAATAACAAGTTTCCCAAATCATAAATTCATGCTTAATCACCATGATTCATTTTCTCATTACTATTTTTAGCATATATTGGGCTCTAGTTTTGATGTACATGCCATATTACACAAATTTGATTGATCACAATCATCTATTTTATTGTGTATGTCATATTTTATAGATTACCTGCATGTTCCATCACTTGACCATTAGGATGAACACATTTTTAAATATTGATCTTTGATCTTAATTTTCCCAAAATGAATAGGATCACTCACTCTATCAGATCTTTTTATGCTTCTAGACTTTAACTTTTCAACTTTGAAATGCATCTATTAGATCTTTTGATCCAAGCCCTATTTCTATTTAACTATATACTAAGAGGGAGAGTGAATCAATATATTGATTAATTTAGTCATTTTCTAAACATTTAAAGTAGATTAAAACTATATTCATAGATCACATAGACACAAATAGACACAACACTAGATATACTATGAAAAACCCAATATGGGAAAAACCATCATGAGAATAGCTACTAGAATCTATTATTCTAATCTAGCCTCATAATAAAGAACCTCAATAGTTACACTATTTAAGGGCACCAACCCTAAGGTGATATTGATCCCCTAATTTAATTTCACCTACTCTAAGGAATCACCCACTCCCTACATAAGCACCAACTCAGCTTATTTGATGACACTTACCTACCAAATTCCTATATAGAGCTACAACTCCATATTACAATTTAGATTCATAAATGAATCTAATTATAAGTCCTCTATTATAGGTCTAGTTTGTAACTACTCATGCTCTACACTTAATCTCTCTTGTCTTTCACTCTCTTAATTTCCCCTCTATCTCTATGTCTCTATATATCTCTATTTAACACACTTTAATAATAATAACATCTTCATATATCCTAGATTTCATATATATAAACAATTGATCTAGGGTTTATATCTCATTTGTGTTCACACTAGTTTGCTAACACATCATGCTCAGTTATATTGGACTTTAGTTCTAGTCTTTAACTACAAGTTTCCTGCATCTTGAACTATTGGTCCACCACTATGATTCTTGATCTCATTACTATGTTTATCATATACTAGGCTCTGGTTTTGATGCACATGTCAAATTTAAATATTTGATTGATTAAAACAATCAATCTCATTATCTATATCATAATTTATGGCTTAACTACATGTTCCTACGTAATCTTGTGCTTGACTATTAGCATGATCATATATTTAAATATAAACCATTGATCTTAAATTTAGCATCATGATCTGATGGTCTTCATTCAAATTGACCAACTTTAAAAAATGTCAATTACATCGATCTCTGATAGGATTATGTGCTCTATTTGATCTTTGTATGATTCTAGACTTTAACATTCCAACCTTTAAAATGAATTTGTTGATCTTTCTGATCTGATATCCTTCATTCCATTGGATATCTAAAGTTACATTAACTTTACTTCTATCTTATCATTAAACATCAAGCTCTTTATCTCATCTCACTAATTCCTAAGCCTTTAGAATGAATATGCTCCATTGATCTCATCAAAAAAGCTCATTATTTAACTCACCTTGGTCTCATTAAATGTAGATAACTTAATCTCATATGATTCCACTCACTTTGTTGGATCTTATTTACATGATTAACTACTCATCATTCAATCTTTTGACAAGCTCAATCTTTATCTCTAAAAAGCTCTTGTGAATATGACACTTGGCATTAACATATGACTTCTACACATTAATATCAATTCTTAATATTGAGACACTATTGTCACTTAACCTTGGACCTAATTAAGATATTAAAAATATATCCTAATTAAAGTGTCATAATATAACCACTTTACGGTTGTGGGTTACCCAAATGTGAGATGGATCTCTAGATTAGGGGCTAATTCCCCTTGATGCATCACTATAGCTTAATCCTACTACTAATACTTAGGGGGGTGGGTGAAAAGGGATAATAAAAACAAAAACTAAATATAATATATGGGAGGTGATACACCAAATATATGATCTACTCACACCATTTAAGGTGCACTTGGAACCAAGGAGAAATCTATATATACACTTCATTCAATGACAATCTTCTCTCTCACATCAATGTTTCAAGCATGGGGCCTTAAAGATAGATTAGGCTAGGAGGACTTAGAAAATAGGTATTATAAGACACACTATTGAATATACTACTCAATACACCAAAAATATAAACATTATACACTTCTTTCTTACTTGTAAAAGAGAGATCTTCAAACACAAAAGGCACTAGGTAGAGTAACATGTGAAGGTAAATAAAACTACACTTTCATAAGACCAAAAACCATTGTGTACTCTTAGTGAAATATTAAATAAGGTAAAAAAAAACTATCTTTATTATCTCAAGGAAAAATTTCGTAGGGATTCACCTTAACAAGGTGGAGAGATCCGTATAATAGCCAACAAGGCTAGAATTTATATAAATTATAAGAGGAGAGAGAGAAAGAGAAGCTCAAGATTCATAAAGACACTTGTCACTATGGCTCTGGAGACATTAAGAGAACTAGTTACAACATCAATGGAATCAAGGATATATATTAAATCAATGAAGATAAAAAAAATTTCCCTTAAACTCGTCTAACTCCTCCACATGTGGTGTAGATTCCCTTATGTATGCACAAGAAATTACCCTTCATGATTTGTCTTCTAAAACTACCTCACCACTTCATAGGTTCAAGTTTGATTACGGGTCTAGGTATGAGGGGTTATAAAAATAACACACATGCATTAAATTAGCCTTTGATCATTCCTATTCTTTTGGCCATGCACAATCATCCATAATAATCCCAAAATGACCTATCTCTATGCACCTCTCACACTTGGCACCCAAAAGCTTCCCAATTTTACAATTTTATCCATGAAAAAGGAGGGATGACATGTGTAAATTGTGTCTAAATAATTTATTTCATCAAACAAGCCTTAAAAGGCTTCTCAAATGGATTTTCACCACTTTTTCTAAGTGTTCACTACCCATTCACTATGACTAGCTAAAATGAAAGAGATGGTAGGCACACTTAAGAGTGAGATATCTCAACAAATGGCCTTGAGGACTTTTTAAAATTACTAAATTTACTCCCAAAATTTATTATAGATTTTGGAACCTTTTCACACCTAAAAAACACATATAAATATAAAAAAGAGCTCTATTTTATAACATACATACAAGTGTAGTACACCTCAATTACTTGTGTCATGTCTCTAAAGATTCATCTACATATTTAAATTAGTTTCATGGAATTTACACCCCATCCTCATGATTCAATTTTCTTCTTTCCCCAATTTGGTTCTTAGGAAGTTTTATAAGGGTTTTAGATTCATTTATGGTCTTAATGTTTGTTCATAGAGTTGTCACGTTGGAAATACAAACCAATTCCACTTATGGCTTCCTAAAAAACCTCTACATCATCCCCAAACTACTCAACATACCATGCAAAGTGTTATGAGAGATACAAGCATCTCAAGATGGCATTCAAGCTCTTTTCCTTTATTCTATGAGGGTATGAGTTTTTTTAAGTCCAAAAAATGGATGTATGATAAACTCCTATAAAAAAAATGGATTAGAAACCTATATAAACATCCTAAACACATTCCTCAATCATCTTAATATGTCATCAAAGGTTAGGAATTAATATGATCCCTATTTGGTACTAGGCTTAGAACTTTCCCCATATGTCTATCTATAACTCCTACCTTAAAATGAGTTTCAATGGTTTTAATTTCATCCTAGGTGGTTGAAAACATCTGAAATAGTCCCTAAAACATGATCTGACAAGCCATAATGTCTAACTAAGGCCACATATTAAAATGACCTCTTTATCTAGCAACAAGATTTACTATCTCACATGATGTTGACTACAACCCTTATTACATAGAGTATCATGTTTGGTCTCAAGAATTATATAAAGGTTAAATTTGTTTAAATGGATGTGCTACAACTTCTCAAACCCTCATTGGAGCTCTCCTTTCCTTATGGTAACCAATTTAGACCATATTCCAAAGTCACAAGTTTTGGTTTAAGGGGAAAAGTGCCCCCTATTTGAGATAAAAGAGGGGAATTTCCCCTATTTTAACACCAAAAAAAACTATTATATAAACTCACAAAAATCATAATGGTACCTTATACAATATTCTATCTCTTGTGATTAGTCTAGACCCTTGAACTTTTCAAATTTCCTAGGTAGACTTTTAGAGTGGACACTATCTATAGGGTTTAGAAATAGACTGAGTATTTCTCTATGGGAGCCTCTCTTACACTTGATATACATTGTAAATGGTTTATATATACCCTTATGGTATTTAATTATTTTTATTAATCCCACTTATCACTCTAACTTCTCAGTATACTCCATGTTGTCCTTGTACTTCTAAGCCTACTAGCAAAATATTGATTGTGTTTCCCTTTATTCCCTACTTGTAAGTAGTCATGTTTGGATTATGCCTTGAGAGAAATTTATAACCCTTTACATGGATATTCAGTCTTATATTATAATTTTTTAAACCTATTTTTTCATCAAATTCTCTACAAGAATCTTGATATAGCTCCTTAAGTCACTACTGGACTAAGGTAGTCATTCACCTATCTTCATCTGCCTATAGGTTGTCATGATCCATTATGAGCTTGCTTCAAATGTGTATGGATTTAATTTTCATGTCATGAGATAAAAATATATATACTTGAACTATTTTACACCTTGAAATCCTTTAAATCACCTTTTAGACTTCAAACTAAGTCACTACTTATTATGTTGTTGTAGGTGGAGATTGCTCTATGTATGAATAAAGCATCAACACATGAGGGTATATAACAAGGTTTTGAGCCTCTTTGATATATTTTGGGTAAAAATAAAATCCCCCTTCCTACTTAAAACGTCTATGCATGATGGTTATATAATATTTTTCAACTTAGGGTGAAGGGAGTATTTTTAAGGATAAAATCTATAGATGACACTGAATGAATTTAGTGTATTTAGAGGTCCTTTGAGACCTTAAATAACCCTTATCCCCTTATCATATTGAAATCAAACTTGGTTAATGTATTACCCATGGTATAGAAACAAGGTTTCCTAATATTTTTTCTCTAAAGGTCATTCTAATCAAATTAAAAAGTTTTTTCAAAACCTCATAGCTTTCTATTTTGTCTATTTTGGGATTGAGAGACCAAAAATAGTCCTCATTCTCTTAGAGTGACTTTCATATCCTTTATGACCTTTATTCCCCTCATACAAGCTTAAAATTATTCCATAAATGCATAATTGAAATGTTGAGCAATTGGATCATTCTTCCACATCCTCATATGTCACCATGGCATCAACAAGGATGTAGATGAGGGTTTTGACTGTGTGCAAGTAGGGAAGATGGAGTTGAGCTAGGAAGGTTTATTGAAAATATTCTAACATACTAAATGTATTTTTTAACCTTGAATTGGATAACCCCTATCAATTAAATTTTTAAATCAATTCTAGAACACATTCCTCCATGTTGAAAACACCTACCTATAGGTGAAAATAGTGGGTAGAGAAGAAGAATGTTAACAAGATGCATTATTTCAAGGTTCCAAATGAGTTTAGAACCTATAAAAATAACATAAAAACATCTTGACACCATCAAGGATATGAAACAAGTGAAATACTCTCCTTTTAATGTGAATTCCACTTTTGAGGGCATTTAAGACAATTGTAAGTACAACATGGACTAGTTTGCAAGCATACACAAGCCTAGAATAGGCTTATTAAGCTCATGAAACTCAAAAACCAAGAAGCTAATGGGAAAACCTATGGATATGCATTATAAAACATATTAAACCATCAAACTCATAAAACCAAAGTGAAATTTTGTGAAACTATCTCAAAAGGAGACCCTTCATGGTTGCAAGTGCATGAAAAACTACATGGAGTCTAAGTGATGGTTCACGAAGGAGAATCCATGAAACAAATAAATATTTCCATGATTATGAATTTGAATTAGATTAATTTCAAACCCCAAGATCATTCCTCCCAACTCCACCTGTATGACTCACACCTTGCATTTGAAAATGACCTTTCTTGACTTACAAGAACAAGTAAGAAGGAATAGACACAAAAATTAAACTTTTTAATGAAATCTATATAAACCAAGCATACAAATGACTATAGGGAGGTGAAGAGATGTTTTCCCATGGCTTTTTATAAAGGTAGACTTCCCAAGTTTGTACAAGTGCTAAAAAGGGCCTAAAATCAAGGAGAAATTACCTCTTTCTACACATGACTACCTCTTAGTCTAGATTATAACTAATCATAATAGATCCTGACCTCCATGTTGAAATACGTCTTGGTGAAAAATTTACTCCTTTAAAAGTCCACAAGTCATTTGTTGTGCTAGAAATATGGCCAAATGACACTTTTTGCATATAAAGCATGCTAAAGGATAAATTAATGACGTAAATACACCATAAAACATATAAAATACCATATTAGGACATATACAACATAATTTGAACCTTCTACCAAGTTTGACTAGAGTTGGCCAATATTGACCTTGGTTGACTAGACTAGTACAAGGAAGATGGACTTAAACCGAGGCTAGAATAAGGATAAGTAAGATGATAGACCAACATGACACACCCATAGAACATATGGAAACCTAAAATATGTTTACAAATGCAGGGATTGACCCAATTTGACTAAAATTCAATTTTTTTCAATAGACACTTGGCATCAACACATTGATCATTGATTAATTGACTTTAAACCACTCTCTAGATTTACTATGCTATCTTTATGATTGTGACACTTATCTCTAGCACATTTACTCAGAGGTTCATTTGAAAATTTGACTTTACTATGCTTCATTGGATATTCAATGTATGATTAAGAGCCAACCACTTATATTCTAACTAGATCAAACTTTACCTTATACAAGTTTGACTATGGGGACCATCTTAATTATGCTTGGAAGGCTAATTTTGTACCTTCATATCTTTTCCTTCACTCATATACCTATTCTAAAATTTGGACCATATAAAATAGGCATGATAATGAATAAACCCATATGCTCATTTCTTCCTGAATCCTTCATGCATGTGAGATATAATGCCATTAACCAACTCACCTAGATTTTTTTCGCCACAGAGCTAACTATGCTTAGAACTACCTTGAAGGCTAATTTTGTTCTTGCATAACTTTTGATGTGCTTCATCACATGACCTATAATTTAACATATAATAACCTCTCACATAGGGTATTACATCCATATATTCATCTAATATATAAACCTTCATACGTTCAAGACATGACATCCTAAAAATACCCACTCTACTTTTTCTTCCTATCTACAAATTTAACTATGGGAAAACATTGTCAAAATGCCTGTGAGCCCAAATTTTCTCATGCATATATTTTGTCACACTATACCACATGAATTGATATTTAGTACATAGAAACTAGGCATAAAAATTAACAAACCCATATGATCATTTTGTCCTAATACCTCTATGTGTGAAAATTATAACCTCATCAACATGATTACTTGGCTGTTTTGAAGCCTTCTGAAAATTTGGATAAGTATAGAAACTTAGTGAATTTTATCTAAGTTGCCAACTTTGCATCCCCATATCTTATACTATGATTCATCACATGACTTCAAATATAACACATAACAAATAGGGATTAATGTGATCAAAACCATATGACTAACTCCTCTAAAATCATCCACATGTGGAAATGGTGACATCAACAAACTAACTATTTAGATTTTCCTATCATGGAACCAAAATGTCTACTTGATCAATATGAAGAAATTGATGAATTCCACTCATGCACATAATAACTCTAACCATCCTTGACCTCTGACAATATCCCTTTCACATTCTCTAGTCACCATATTTATCCCTAAACAACAATGACATCAAAAATGCCAACAATCTCCCTTTTGACATCAATGACAATCATATTGCCAATGAACTCCCCCTTTATCATTGATGGAAAAATAAATTCTCTAATATTATAATATTATTATCCTTCTCTTGCATTTCCTATATTGGCTTTTGATAAGTAATAATTTAATCTATTCATACCAAACTTGATACCCTTTACGAAATGAAACATTTACCTAAAATCAACTTGGAAACATGCTCTAATCTTATTTAGCATTTGCACTTTTTCTCCAAACCTTTGTAGAGATCATTTTAACTTATTCTCCCACTTTGACATCAATTTCAAAGGTAATATTTCTCATTATTTTTCCAAATGCTTCTTCTCCTTTTTTAGATAAAGAAGTTTGTCCAAGATTCTACAAATCATCAACTCATTATAAATTTGCATAAGTATCCATACATGAGTTTCTTCTTCTCTCTTATTCTAGGGATTAAAAAATATTATATGATTCTCCCAATAGACATATGCCCCATAAATAGGATCTAGTGATGTGATGTAGGAGCACCACTCCTAACTTCTATCTTCCATAATCAAATTATTCCTTGGGAAGAGGTTTGGTGAATATGTTTACAATTTGATCCTAAGTTATAACATACTCCATTGTGACCTCTTGATTTGCAACCTTTTCTCTTAAGAAGAGATATTTTATTGATATGTGCTTGGTTATGAAATGCATCACTCGATTATTTGATATATTAATAGCACTTGAATTATCACAAAGAATATAAATAGGTGATTTTTACTTACCTTTATGTCTTTTAGTGTTTTCTTCATCCACAAGACCTGAGTGAAATATGCCACTACTGCCACATACTCTACTTTTATTGTGTAAAGAGTAACTAACTCTTACTTTTTGCTTAGCCATGAAACAAGTCTATTTCCTCAAAAAAATGCACCACCACTAGTACTTCTCCTATCATCTACACTTCCTACCCAATCAACATTTGTATATGTTGTCAAAGTGAAAAATTCACTTGTAGGATACCATAGACCATAGTAAATTGTGCTCTTGATATATCTAAATATTATTTTCATTAGAGTAGTTTTAAATATTGAAACCATGCACATTACTTGCATGATATCAGGGCTTGATATAGTTAGGTATAATAAGCTACCTATCATTGATCTATACATAGTCTAGTTTGCATCAAGGGACTCATCATCTTTCCTTAACTTGCATCCAGTTATCATGGGAATACTAATTGGTTTGTTAGGTTATATTCCAAACTTCTTGAGAATTTCATTTGAATACTTGGTTTGGGATATGAATATCCCTTCATCAATTTGTACTATTTGTAGACCAAGAAATAAAAAATGTTATCCAAGCATAGACATCTCAAACTCACTTTGCATTTGAGTATAAAAGTCTACAAATTTTGTTGTTTATACCACTGAAGATGATGTCATATACATAAAAAACAATAATCAAAATATTCTCACCTTCTAATTTGAAGTACAAATAGTTGTCTACACACCCTTTTTTGAATCCTTCTTGTTTTAGGTACTGGTATAATCTAGAATACCATGATCTAGGTGCCTATTTTAGAACATACAAAGCTTTCTTAAGATTACACACATAATCTTCTTCCTCTAATAGTTAAAAATCTTCAGGTCATTCTATGTAAACTTCCTCTTCTAGGTTCCCATTCAAGAATGCAAACTTAACATCCATTTGATATACTTTTAACTTATCATAAATAGAGAATGCTAGAAACATTATTATGGATTCCAATCTAGAAACTAGAGAAAATGTTTCCTCAAAATATATACCATCAACTTATGCATATCCTTTACATACTAATATTTTTTTAATTCTGACAACAACTCCATCATCATTGAGTTTATTTTTGAAAACCCATTTTATACCTATTACATTCTTGTTTCAGGGTCTTTAAACTAATTTCTAAGTTTTGTTCTTTTTAATTTGGCTTATTTATTCATTCATGGATTTTAAAAAATTCTCATCCTTACTAGCTTCAACATAGCTCTTAGGCTCAATTTAAAACATTAGAGAAAAACTTACATACTCCTTGTTTTGTGAAACTCTTCTCCTTATCTAAACTCCTTCATTCTTGTTAACAATTATCTACTCTATATGATGATATTTTTGATCAAATCTTGGAGGTGACATTTCATTTGATTCATCATGCTCTCTATTAGCTACTTCTTCTTTAGAATTTTATTCTTCAATATAGATTTCCTTGTCAGGTTTAACATGATTCAAGCCTTCTTCAACCTTGAAATTGATTCTATATAAAATCTTCTATAGCCTTTTTTATAACATATATAGGATTTTATATGGGTGGAATAACCAAGAAATATTACTTCATCACATCTTGATTAAAATATTCCCAATTTATCCTCCTTTTTAGGTACAACTGTACAATTAATATATCTATAACCAAATTGATTAAAGGTATAATAATGACCATAGAAAGATGAGGAATACCTATTCATACCATTTCTTAGTGCAATATGAGGATCTCTTCTAAGCTCTGGCTTCTTCAAGTTTCTCACTTTTATGTATCCATCTACATCAGCTACCTTTGTCTTCTTCTTATTTTCTCATTCAACATTCTTCACATTAGTTGTGTTTGGATCTATCTTTGTATCCTTGTAAGATTTATCTTTCTTTGATCCTGATTATCCTTTTGATTTAAATTTTTCATAAAGGTTAGCATATGTAATAGTTATGGAACTTTTTCCTTTTTTAGAACCAAGACCTGATATCTCTTTTGAAAGCTTTTGAGAGTTGATCAATTCATCAAGAATGTCTAATACTCCTACCAACTTTAGACAATTATCTAGTTGTCCTTTATCTTTTTCAAGCTCTTTTCTCAAAGCCACTATCTCTTCTTCTAACTTCATGCACTCATCAGATTTAGATTGTAGTTCATGTTTGACTACATCTTATATTCTTTGAGCCTCTTCAACTTATGTTTTTAGGATAACCACCATCTGATAAAAAATTTCAAGAGTTTCAGACATTTTCTCAATCTTATTTTGTCTAAGTTTATTCTATTTTTATCTCTCTTTTCTCAGCTTGTTTATTTCATATAAAGCATAGATGAGTTCACACTCTAGATCCACTTCTCCTTCTTCTTCATCATAGTCTTTAAATTTTATATATATATATATATATATATATATATATATATATAGAGTTGATCCTAATGCCATGAATAAGACATTGTTTTCCTCAGCCACAAAATCACAGTCATGATCATCAGCATAACTATCACTATCATCCAATGAATCACTAGCTTCTTTTATGTATAGACCTTTCTTGTTTTGGAAAAAGTTCTTATTCTTGGAATAGTGGGGTTTCACCCTTTTAATAATCTCTTCTTTCTCAAAGTTATCATTTTTATTATAATGGAATTTAGTAAAGAAATGTCCTACTTTACAATAGTTAACACATTTAAAGGGTAACTTACCTCTATACTTTCTAGATCCTCTTCTTAATCCTCGTACAAAGTTGGCTTCCTCTTCATTAGTCTCTTCAAATATAGATGTAGGTGCTTATGCCTTTACTAGTTTGGATGTTTTGAATGCAAATTCTCTTTTGAAAGTATATGTTTCTCCTATTCTCATCTCATAGGCTATGAATGTTCCATGCAACTCATCAATAATGAGTTTATCTAGATCTCTTGCTTCCTCTATTACATATATTTTTGAGTCATATATTGATGGTAGAGATCTTAGGACCTCATTGATAATTATATGTTATTTCATCTCTTATCTAAGGCCTCTGATTTCATTGACTATTTCATTTACTTTGAGAATGTAGTCTATAGTTTTCTCTTCTTCATTCATTTTAAGGATTTCAAACTTGTCATTAAACATTTATAACTTGGCATGCTTTACCTTTTCATCACCTTCATAGATAATTTTTAATTTGTTCAATATATCCCATGAATTTTGATAATGCATCACTTTGAAAAACTCTAAATTAGACAATCCACATAAAATAACAATCGTAGCCTTGGCATTTCTCTCATGTGTTTCCTTGGTAGCCTGATCAATAGGAGTCCTACCAAAGCTATATATCCATTTAGAATATACATCTATACATCAAACCCTAATGGACACAAGTATGATTTCATTCTTATACTTCAAAATTCATAGTTTGATCCATCAAAGAGAGGTTCTTTGTTTTAAGAAAAGCCTTCTTGATAAGCCATCTATGTTCACCATCTGAGATCTACTTGAGATGATTAATATTCTTCTAAGGAACTAGGGCTCTAATACCAATTGGTGAAAAAAATATATATACTGAGAGGGGGGTGAATTATTAAATTCATTAACTTAGTCCTCTTATAAAACGTTTAAGTGGATTAAAACTATATGTAGAGACCACATAGACATAAATAGACACGACACTAGATATATGATAAAAAAAACCCAATATAGGAAAAATCACCATGAGAATAGCTACTAGAATCTACCATTATAATATAGCCTCATAATAAAGAACCTCACTAGTTATAATATTTAAGGGGACCAACCCTAAGGATACATTGATCCCTTTATTTAAGAGCACATACTCTAAGGAAGAACCCACTTTGTAATTGAGCACTGACCTAGCTTATCTAATGGAACCTACCTATCCAATTCTATTATGGAGCTACAACTCCATATTAAAATATAGATTCATAGATGAATCAAATTTTATAATCTTATTACAGGTCTCATTTATAACTACTCATGCTTTGTACATCATCTCTCTTGTCTTCTCTTCCACTCTCCTCTTTGGCCCTCTATCTCTATGTCTTTATATCTCTATTTTACACACTACAATAATACCAACAACATCTCCCTGTATCTTAGATGTCATATATATATATATATATATATATATATATATATATATATATATAATATTTTTATCTAGGGTTCATATTGCATCTATATTCACACTAGCTTACTAAAACATCATGCTCTATTCTGTTCGACTTTAGTTCTAGTCTTTAACTACATGTTTCACATGTCTTTAACTCATGTTCTACCATCATGATTCTTGGTATCATTACTATATTTATCATATACTAGGCTCTAGTTTTGATGTACATACCATATTTAAAAATTTAATCAATTAAAAAAATCAATATTGTTGTTTATATTATAATTTATGACTTAACTACATATTCCTACATGTTCCTGTGCTTGATCATTAGCATGATCATATATTTAAATATAAACTATTGATCTTAAGTTTTGTACCATGATCTGATGATCTACATTTAAATTACTCAACTTTAAAATGCATCTATTAGATTGATCTCTAACAGGCTTACACACTCTATTTGATCTTTGTATGCTTCTAGACTTTAACATTCTAACCTTTAAAATGTATCTATTGATATTTTTGATCCAAGTTCTCACATGCTATGGGATTTCCAAAGTTTCATGAACTTTACTTCTATCTTATTGTTAAATATTGAGATCTTTATCTCATCTCACTACTCTCTATGTTTTTGGAATGAATGCGCTCCTTCAATCTCATCAAACAAGATTTTTTTTTTAACTTTTATCTATCTCATTAAATTTTGAGCACTTAATCTCATCTAGTTCCACTTGCTCCATTGGATCTTATTTGCATGATCAACCACTCATCGTGTGATATTTTGACAAGCTTGATATTTATCTCTAATGAGTTCCCATGAATATGACCCTTAGAATTAGCACATGTCTTCTACACATTGCTTTTATTTATTTCTATTCAGATACTTGGCATCCATGCATTGATCATTGACTAATTGACTTTAAAATGCTTCATAGATTTACTATGTAATCTATGTGATTGTGACACTCTAGCACATTTACTTAGAGGTTCATTTGACAAATTGAATTTGTTATGCTTAGTTTAATCTTCAATGTATGATTAAGCATTAATTTTTGATCTTATAACTATATCAAACTTTACCTTGTGCATATTTTACTATGGGGACCATCTCAATTATACTTAGAAGGATAACTTTACACCTTCATATCTTTTTCTTCACTTATCCACCTATTCTAAAATTAAGATCATATAAACTAGGCATGATAATTAACAAAACCATATACTCATTTATTCATGAATCCTTCACACATGTAATACATAATGTCATTAATCTATTCACTTAGATTCTTATACCACTGAGCTAACTATGCTTAAAATTGCCTAAAAATCCAACTTTGTTTTTATATAAATTTTGATGCACTTTATCACATGACCTATAACTTAGTTCATAAGATCCTTTCATGTATGATATTACATACATATAATAATCTACTCAAAAAACCTTCATATATGCAAGATATGACATCCTAAAAATGCCTACTCAACTTTTTCTTGTTATCTACAAATTTGACTTAGTGTGAGAAAACACTCTCAAATTATCTAGGAGACCAAATTTACTCACAAATATATTTTTTCACACTACATTACATGACCTAAGATTCAATGCCTAGAAATTAGGCATAAAAATTAGAAAACCCATGTGATCATTTTATCTTAATACATCCATGTGTGTAAATTTTAACCTAATCAACATGCTTACTTGGCTCTACTTGAACCCTTTTGAAAATTGTGCTAAGTATAGAAACTTATTTAATTTTATCTAAGTAGCCAATTTTTCATCCCCATATCTTCTACTATGCTTCATTTTATGACTTCAAATTTGGTGCATAATAATTAGGGACTAATATGATCATAACCATGTGACCAACTCCACTAGACTCATCCATACATTATAATGGTGACATTGTCAAACTACCTATTTAGATTTTTCTATCATAGACACAAAATGTCTATTTGATAAATATAAAGAATTGAATGTATTCTACTCATGTACATAAGAAATCCAATCATCTTTAACCTCTGATAGGATCCCTTGCATATCCTCTAATCACCATATTCATCCCTAAGCATTAATAACATCCAAAATGCCAATAATATCCCTTTTAACATCAATGAAAATAATATTTAAAATAGTGCCATTAGTTCTTCAAATTTTCATGAACTTTACCTCTATCTAACATTAAACCTTGAGTTATTAATCTCATCTCACTACTTCTTGAGTCTTTGGAATATATATATATTCCATTAATCTCATCAAAGTATCTAAATATTTAAGTCATTTTTGTGTCATTAAACATTGAAAACTTGATCCCATCGAGTCCATTTTATCTATTAGATCTTAATATCATGATCACATGCACATGAATCAATTTTTTGATAAGCTCAGACCTTAACCTTGACAAGCTCCTATGAATGTGACATTGGGAATCCTTACATGCCTTCTATATATTTGTTTTTAGATTAAGGTAAAAATAGGTTTTGAAGGGACCCCAAAACCCTAAAACAAAGATAGAAAGATGAAGCATTTACGACCATAGGCAAAACCTAAAACCTACTACAAAGAAGTAACATAAACAGGTTTTATATGGACCTGAAACCATCGGAAAGACCACAAGTCATAACCTAGGTTCTATATATTTGTTATTAGTTCCATCTATTATGACACTTGGAATTATTTTATTAATCCTTGACTATTTAACTTTAAACTACTCCATAGATTTATTATGCAAGATCTGTGATTGTGACACTTGTCACTAACATGTTTACTCATAGGTGCCTTTGACAAATT
Organism: Torreya grandis; assembly: GCA_037957365.1. Classification (NCBI taxonomy): domain Eukaryota; kingdom Viridiplantae; phylum Streptophyta; class Pinopsida; order Cupressales; family Taxaceae; genus Torreya; species Torreya grandis. The sequence continues at coordinate 1,018,502 of JARHVA010005882.1, read as the reverse complement.
AACTTTGCTATGCTTCATTGGATCATCAATGTGTGATTAATAATTACTCATTGATCAAGCTAGGATAAATATTAAGTCTAAGACTTAGAAAATATTAAGGTCTTTGATCACTACTTGATTTGATAATTTATAGGTTGAAGGGATTGATTGTACAATGATGATAAGGACTTAAGATATACCTTAAGTAACTGATTCTTGCCTATATCCAATAAACATTAAAATAGACCATGACTATTAATTCCATGAATAAAGCTCATAAGGTTTTACTGTGAAACCCTAGCAATGTTTAAGAGAAAATATAAATCATTTTTGAGATCATTTATCTTCATTTAAACTTGTGGACCATATATTTAAGATGTTCTTGAAAAACCCATAACAGATCTGTAATCAATTATTATTTAAGTGGTCAAAAAATGGTCTCTATAAAATCATGAAAAAATTTTATTTTGAAAATGTAAAACATGATATTCTCTCCAATCTCATGCTAATAATCTCCCTTTTGACATCAATGACAATCATATTCCCAACATCTAGAATTATTATTAGCTTTAGGATTATAATTATTGTAAGGCCTTGATTGTGTAATCTACCCTTGGCCTTGATGATTAGGATGATAATGAGGTGTATTATATTGATAAGTATAATATGGGTCTTGGTATGGTGATTGATAAGGCCTATACAATGGTATTTTTTGCCTCTCAAAGGCTACTAACTCATTGTTTTGAACTTTGATCAACCCTTCTATCTTTTCCAATCTATCTACATGAATGCCATATGTTTGATCATTATTGGTTGGGGATAGTAATGTAAAAATGGTAGGAATAGGGGGTTAAATTTATATAAATAATGGAATAAGGGGTCTTGGATTTAGTTTACCTGCTTGAAGGCAATTTTATGCCCTTATGGCTATCTCACAGGCTTCTAACAAGGTGTTCCCACCATTGATTATATCATAACTACCACATCAAAATATAGAGCCCTTAAAAAAGAAATCATAATTAGGGGTAGGATTGATGATTTTGGGGATCCTAACTTAGGTTTTTTGAAACTTATAATTGAATTATACCATTAATCCTTGTGGAGCTCTTTTGATTGTAGTAAGTTGTTCTACTAAGGAGAGATGGTCACTCCTATCTTCAAAGAGCTTACACATGTGTTCCCCAAACTCATCCCAGATGTTTATGGATGCAAGTGTTAAGTACATATACCACTTGAGTGCCTTACCATTTAAGGAGGTTACCAATACTATCATATCCATAGAATCTTGGGTTATTTTATGAACTCAACACACATTGGCTATGTTTGTAATATGTTCTTGGGGGTAGTTTAATTCTCTCTTGTGAAATAGGAAAGGATTTTGAGGGAATGAAAATGTATGTCATCAAACTAATTAAGGTTTAAATAGCTACCATTATTGATAAAATTATGATGTAATAAATCTATATTAGCCATCCTAATAATCCCCGAGTGCCAACTTTCACCCCTCCCCCTTATTGACTCAAGTAGACCTACTAATCCTATTAGGCCTATTTATTTGATTGTTCATATTTTAATGGCCATGAAATCTAAAAATGAATCTCAAAGTAAGTGAATATGTCTTTTATATATCTAAATCCATGTCCCTAGCCATGATATAGGCCTTTATAAGTAGTAAACACCTTTAACAATACCTTTCTTAGTTGACTAGGCCACTTCTCTTTAGTATCTGTAGACTGGATGATTGGTGAGGACTAGAAAATGCACTTATAGGCAAGTAGGTAAACACTTCAAGATTTTAGGAGATGAAACAAGCCTCAAACCATCATTTAAAATTATTGGGAACCTATGACCAAGTTATTCACATCACCCCTTGATCAAAACCTTCAAAACTTATAGTTTCTAGAGGTGTTTGTACATTATTCATATATACCATTACCTTATTAGGAGCCTCCTTTGAGTGGGAAATATGATCCAAGTCTCTTACAAGTGATTTCAATGCTTCTGGATGCATTTTCTCCCAAATACTTTTATTCAGGTCCTTATTAGGGTTTTAAGGAGGTTTAAGAGTGCCTTGGACTCTTAATAATGGTTCATAGATGTAAGGCCTTAAACTCTAAACCAATTCCACTAAACTCTTATATACAAATCCCCTCATCTCCCTTAAATTTCTTAGCCTCCCATAAAAAGTTTTTGTATAGTTGTGAGCATGTGAAATTGCCTCTCATGTGAGAAGCATGCATTATGGGTAGTCTTGAGACAATTCTAGGTCAAAATAGCAAACTAGGGTTTATATCCTATAAATAAAAGTGATATACACTTCTAAAAATACTTGATGATCTCTCCCATGAAGTTTTTAGGTGTCATATAATCTCATTTTTTGTTTTTCTCTATCTCTTAAGTGGAACTACCTCAATGAATATCTTATATCAATATGCATAAGTATAAGGTTTCAAAGTTTTGGTCTTAACCTGGATATGTGAGGAACTTATCCACTACATTTGACATGATGATCACCTATGAGGTTCCTTGAAGTACATGTGTTGGTATCATCAAGCGATTTACCTTTTTTATATTTAATAGTGTCTTTAACATAGACACCTAGGTCTATCTATAAGGGTAACCAATTATAAAGGTTCATGTAGATGGCCATTTATAGATAATTTAGGAACTTTGAGACCCTCTCTTACTTTAGAAACCCATGGTATATGCAAAACCTTTTCAATTCCTCATTTAAAGGTTTAAAATATCTTTCATAAGCCTAGTCTATATAGTATATCCCTAGCATGTGCCAACTAAAAGGTCATTTGGATGATTATAACACATGGGGAAATAATTAAGACCATTTCATGGCTCAAATACTCTATTTGAATTCATTTTGAGGCATTATTTTTTCATCAGGTACCATCTAGGGTTTAAGAATGGTTTTGAAGGTCCACCATATTAATTATGGTTCATATAGTATAAACATCCAAACAAAAACTTATTATCATTAACCTTTATCCCATTGACCCTTTCATATCTACTAAATATCTTAGGATCCCATAAAAAGTGTCTATAGATATAGGAGTGATGTAAGGTCAGCCTTGATCTTTCTACTAATAAATTTAAGTAGGTTAACTTCTTAGTGTTCATTCATAAAACTAAGCACCTCAATCCCTCTCATTCCTTTATGGATGCACCTATAGATATCATAGGCCATAAAAAATTCCTCAAAATGACTTATAACTTGTTTACTTGTTCCCATCTATTTTATCAAACCACTCACTAGCCTATATTCTCTATTATGGCCTACCTGAAGCATCACTAGTTAGTGGATAAGATTGAAGAAATTGAAATGGTAATCTAAGTAGTCTTTCATATCCTTATATGGGTATATGGTTAGGGTTCATTCATCATGTTTCAAATAATTATCATAACATCAAGACTTATCTCCCCTAACTCTGTCAATAGTTTTCACTTACATAGTCATACATAATGTCTGTGTTAGACTAAGTATGCAATTTAGACTAAGTTACCACCCTTAAACTAACATCACTATCATGTGATACCTTGGGATTTTTTATTATTTATTCTCAATAATACTCCACCTTCATATGTTCTAGGCATTTTCACTCTCTTTACCTTGGTGCCTTCTCATTCTAGACAACTTTGACTAGTTGTATATGCTCAACTAATTCCAAAATGCATTCCTATAGGATTCTCAACATTTAGTGAGATGACCTCCATGTTGTAAATTTTCTCTTAGTATATATATTTTATTTTTATGTACATATATTTTATTATACTTAGGGTATAATTTAGACTTAAAGACTTGTTGACAATATTATAGTCACTATTTCATGTAATGTTGACTATCTATAAGTCTATTATGTAGATCCCTAATTTAGAAAAGAGTCTCCATTTACATAATTGAGGTCTTCATATACTTTGTCATTTTTGATCCATTTTATTGAGTTATACATCTGCCTAGACATAGTCCTTACTTATTCCCAAGGCTTAACTACACATAGTGAGTTTTAAGGACCTTACCAAGGATGATTTAGGTATTTTCTTGCAGGTGGTTATTTTCTCCTTCAATAGGTTTTATGGCTATCTGGCTCATTCTTCATGGCCTAATGGTTCTTAAAAACCCTAAGGATTATTTAGGCATTGATCCCATGACTTGGACTAAGGTAGGGGGTAGATGACTATGCGTGATGACAATGGGGTTATATGGAGTTTTAAAATGGAGTGTAATGCTTATAACTTAGGTGGAAAGATAGTGGAAAGGATATTTAATGTTAGAGATTATTGAGGGTTTGGAATGAACCATGAACTCAATGAAATATAGTATACAAGGGGACCAAAGCATATCTATATATATATAATTAATATAATGAAACATTTTAAGATTCTTAATGAGACATATGTAGTGGGAAAAGAGAACTTAGGATTCTCTAAAAACCTTAATATTTGCTAAATGACCATAATAACTACTAAAAGGATGATGAGGGTGCTTGAGGTTAGATAGATGGTGATTCTTTGGGTTGTGGGTATATGGTAAAGATAGAGAACCTTGATACAAGGATATATTAGTTTGAATTCAACACTTCATGATGTATTTCAATTCATTTTGAAAACCTTAAATCCACCATTAGACACTATATTACATTTCTATAGAATGAAAATGACATCCATGCATTAGATCACTTATAAGAACCATTTTATAGGGTTATAGACCATATAAACATTCAATTTGGAGTAGACAGACATGAGTACCCTCAATACACCATGATTAGACCTCTAAACACTATTCACCTTCAGATATATACACTAGATATCCTCTTGATCAATGAAACCTTAATTTTAGTCTATAGACACTGGTAGTTTGGACATTTATAACCTCTACGTTCCAACACATGTGATCCAAATGCTAAGGATGACATGAAAATTCTCTACAAGACTTGAGTATCTAATAATAATCATCATTTTGATCTAAAAGACCATAATTTCAATGAAACTATCTTCCTTATTTTCCATTATGTAGATGAGGATGGTGATCAAATCACTCAAATTCTTAGTGAATGTTCATAGAGCTGAGGGTACTAAACTTGAAACCAATGCCCATGATTAGAAGGTCACCAAGTTTTCTTTCTTTGTGCAAGAGATTAGACCCTCTTTCTCTTTCCTCTATATGGATTGAACACAAACTTGGAGTGCTCTCCAAGCCTATGAATGATCTCTATGTGTAAGACATATCAATTTTGGGATCTTATAGCACTGAAAAACTCTAATTTCTTCCACATATGTTAGTAGTGAACTCCCCTTGCAAACTCTTGACTCCACCTAAGCCAATCCATATTGTTTGGACCCATACCACTTACAAAGCTCCTAAAACCTATAAATTACCTATGTTTTCTCATGTTTTATACCATATACCACTATTTTTGGGTAAGAGGATGGAAATAGGATCCAAGTGATGTATGAAGGTACATGGTACAAATTAAGGAGTTGAAGAGGCACATTTTGACATTTGTGGGGCCCATTTAGTGTTAATTTGGTGTTGGATTTATGAAAATGGGGCTCATTAGTGCATGAAATGCTTGGGTATGGCCTAATGGAGTTCATGAAGGAATCTTGAAGATGTGGATGGTGGTTTATTGTTCTTTTAATTTCAAATGGTTTTACATTTAAGGTCAAATATTCTACTTTTAGACCATATACATGATTTTAAGAGGGATTTCAAATGAAAACTATTTCACACTTATATAAAGACTTTATAACCTATTAAAGATATTAATTAGGCTACTATGCTCCTAGATAACATCCATAATACGTAATATTAAGCCATACCTTGCATAGTAGAAAGGTTCATGATGACTCATCATCTTCATTATTCAATCATCTCCACCATAAATCTTTTTGAATTATTGAAACCAATTTAAAGCCTCATTAGACCTTCACACCTACTCAGACCATATGAGGGAACTTGAACAAATTAAAACATGGGGTAGGGGTAAATACTATGTGTTTAATAACATGAATAGATAGTGGACATGTTACATTTGAAATGACAATCAATAACTGTACTTTGGACTATCCTAATTCACTAATAAATGTGACAACCATGAGGTCTTATGGATGACTAGGGTTCATATGGCTTAGGTTGACCCCTTTCCAGTCCTAAGGGTATAAAGTGGTCAACAAGTTTGTCTTGATATTTAGATGAATAAGGGGTGAAATATAATATTAAGAACATAATAAATGTGCTTAGACCTTTCTTGAAGAGGATAATTACTAAGAAAAAGGCATTCTTGAGTCCTCTAATAACTAATATGGGAATTGTATGTAGTCTATAAAGTGAATTAAGGTGAAAATGATTTTGGGATGTATAAGGTACAATAACCTTCATATCCATCAAGATTTAACCTATAGGGATTGAGATAAGATTACTAAAATAGGCAAATAGGGTCACTTGCACCAAGTTGATCATAAACCTTAAACATGGGCTAATCTGAGATGTAGAAAATATAGATGGAACTGAGGATAAGAGTGTCAATTTCACACCTCATTTGAGGTTTTACATACCCCATATGGTATGTATAAATTCAATAACAAGATATTTTAAACATTCTCATGCAAATTGTCCTTTCTCGAGCTCACAAAATACGAGCCTGCTTGCTTGAGAAGACATTTTATCAAGTGTGATATCACAAAAATAGGTTCATGGGTGAAAATTAGTTTGGGGATGTTGAGGGGTTTTTTTAAATATAAACCCATGGTGTTAGGATATATATATAAGCCCTCATCTCTATGATAATTCATTAAAACCAAAATCTTCTCTTAAACCCTTATTAATCCCTGATGTGATCCAATATAAGAGTTTGGCACTCATATTCACTAAAATTAAAATTTTTAACATTGAAATGACCTAAGTGACCTATATATGTCACATTGGAATTATAATAAGGAACTTTAGAGCACATGTGAAGGAAATGGTATAGAAAATTATCTTGAAAGTTAAGGTGAAAACCTAATTATGAGTATGTAGAGTAAGGGTAAGTCTTAAAATAGGGTAGAAATGATTTATAAGTCTAATAATAAGTTATATATCCCTCTAAAAACCTTTAAATACCTCATAATATGGTACATGAACTATTCAAGTCACTATTTTAGGATAAAAAGGTGAGTACACTACTATGTTCCCTAAGAAGCCTAACTTCATACATATGGAGTATAGTCAAGAGCTTGATAGCCATTGAAATATCACTATGAACACTATTCTATGTTATTTTAAGTTTCATTAGATCATAAAAAAGTCTAATCAAGTGAATATATGTAGAATTGAACATGATATAGTAATATATCATTAAAAACCCTTCAAAAAGAGGTGTAATGAGGTTGATAGGTTTCAAGACACTGAAAAAGGCATGGTGATCATTTCAACATTAGTATAGAAGAATCATAAATATATGAAAGGTATAAATAAAAGGAAATATAGAAGGTCAATATGATCTTAATTATCAAGAATTCCATTTATATCTTCTAAATAAGAATCATGGTTGTTTTAAAGAAGCCTCTCGTATGCCAACCACAAGAAGATAATGAAAAGGTAAGATGACACATGTTGAAGATAGTTCATAACTACCCACTTGTAGACAATATTTCTTGTAACCTAATTCTTCATGAGGGGACACTTTGCATAATCTTTTCCAACATCCATCTTCTTTCTCTTTCTCATTCTCTTCTATAAAGGTTGCCTTTTATGGATTTTTAATGAGTCATTTACCTAAGTATGGTGAATCCCTACTCATTTGTATGACTTTGATCAATGCATAATACTCTTTTTTATCTCCTTTTATGACTATAATTAGTGTGTATACATGGATATTAGATCTTGTTATGTTATTTTATTAGTATTCCTTAACATGTCCTATTCTAATGCCTATATGTAGTTGGAAATATTATCTTGAAGGTCATATTAAGTGCCCAAGTCAAGTGTAAGGATTGAGTATGATTATCTATTCATTAGTGTAATTTTATACCTCTTGTTTAGTTATCCTAGCCTAAACATCTATCACAACCTCTACATTAAAATGTTGATTTAAGATATTCAGATTGGGAATAATGTGTATGTAAATGGAAATGCAACTGATCTATTAATCAATCCTATCTCAGAGAAGATAAATCATACTTACAATTTTGATTGTTGATACATTATATATTTGGGCCCATCACTAGGATGGATCTACTAGACCTATCCAAGGGATATCTTACCATACTAAAATTTCTAGGGAAGATTCCAAAGCCTCTAGTCAGTCAAAACTATGTAATAAACCTAACTATATCTTATGTTTTCATATTAATAAAATAATATGACAAGTAAAGTGAAGTAGAATCTAGTGCTCACTACAGCTTGTGGCACAAAATGGGGGCTAGTAAACATGCATAAGATATTCTTAATTGATTTATGTATAGGTGAAACCCTAATGCATGGAGAGAGTGATATATCTAAAATCCACTACTTGTGTTACTTATAACTATTAAAATAGAGGAGTAAAGTTAGATATAATTACCTTGAATATTAACCCATCAAGACTTAATCTCTCCCTTGGACAAAGGTGTTTGGAAAGAGGTGTTTGTGGTTTTTAAGGATCACTAATAAATTCCAATGCATCCAAGACTTTTGTAGAAGATAAGATTCTTATCCAAATATAAACCCTAATCTATAGCTCCTCAATTAGAATGGTGGAAGAGTAAATTGTAAAGAAGTATAAATGAATAATTAACTCTTGTTGTCACTCTAAGAAATGATGAAATGAATGTGTGTATATAGATAAATCTAACTCTAAACCTTTATAAATGTTTAGATAAAAGAATCAACCCAATCAAATATATATTGTATTAAAAAAAAAATTAGGTCTTGATCTATGTCATCCAAGAGCTAACCTAGACACTACATGAGTTTTATCAGTTAGAGTACAAGGTCAATGTGGTTGATAGTGTAATGTAAACCATTGAAAAGGTATTTAAAATTTAAAAATGGATAATGAATGGATAAAATAACTATAGGATGTGAATAAGAGGTTAAAAATCTTAGGGGAGTGTTTTTAGGATATGGTTAGATTGATATCAAGTGGTAGTATAGGGATAATAATCCTACAAAGCACCAATGGTCTACTCAACCCTTTCTCAGTACACCCTTAAGGTATGCACTTAGAGAGATTGAGACTTGATGGGTTCCTATAAGATATAAAGCATCAATAATTAATAGAATTTTAAAATATTATGTGTATTATATTCCCTACATGAATCTCATCATTTATCACTTAGGTGCAATAGGGGATGGTGCTTCAAGAAAAGAACATAACAACACACAATGTTGAAGCTAAAAAAAATTATAGCATTTTAAATCATTAAATAATTTAAATTAAATGAATGAAATGAAAAAAAATTAAAAATAAAAGTAATGTATGCGTATCGTGACTTACCTTTATTGCTAGATGGTTGTTTTTTGTGTTTGTAGTTTTCATCATGGAGGGCATAGAGACTACTTTTGACAAACCCAAGGAAACAAAATTGAATATATATATATATATATATATATATATATATATATATATAAACATAGGAATAAAAATATAAGTAATGTATTTTAGATGACACATAGTTATAAATTTGGTAAGCTAGGGTGATAAATGCTAAGTTAAGACCAAATGACCAAGTCAATGTTTTTATAGTAAATCGGGTAACCTAAAATCTAGGGCTACTAAAGACTAAAAAACTCAAACAAGTAAACCTTATGTAATAAAGACAAACTCACCAAATCAGACCAAAGATACATGTCAAAATTGGAAGTCAAATATCAATGTAAAAGTAGTAGCAATCCTTAATTATAAAAATATGGGAAAGAAAATGGTAAATCAACATTGATGAGTGAGTAATAATAATCCTTACTTAATCATCAATGAAAAAGGTACATAAAAGGGAAATCAACATTGGTGAGTGAGAAGTAATAATCCAATATTACTCAATAATGTAAAAATTAAATTATATTATAAATAGACTCAGGTGTTCAAAAAAATGAGGCACAAAAATGAAAAATGAGAAAAGAAACCAAAGCATTTCTAGAGATAAAAACAATGGTTTAAAAAAAATAATCCATAGTTTCTCAAACATTTTGTTTTGATCTAAGGATAGATAAAACTAAAACAATGTAGTGATATAATGTTTTTAATATATGAATAAGAGGGAATATTGAAGTGGGAAAATAGATTTATAATCACACTTTCTTATCAAGGGGTGAAATGAAATGGGTGGAGAAAAAAATAAAAGAAAAATTAAGTTAGAGAAACTATTTATCAAATTCAAGAAATTAATTTTGTCGAAACAAGAATACTTTCAACATTAATGCTTATGAATATCTTCTCCTAGCCACACCCTTGTGTCAATAGATTAAGTATGAAGGTCATAAATTGAAGGATATATGCATGAAAATTAAAATTTACCTACCTTCCCACAATGTGTTTTCCATTCTTAAGGACCCATTATAAATCCATTTATCTACTACAAATATTGGGTACTTACATGAGAAAGTATGTAGTACCATACAGTATTTTGAATTCTCTTATTATGATCTATTGGCATACCACACCCCAATGGACCTCATCTCTATCATGAGGCCAATTGTGGAGTTTGAGCTTCAATTAGAAATAGATGTGTTATTAATCACATATTTTGGTTTCATTTTTACTTTTGACTTTGGATGTTTCCTTTTGTATCATTGCCTTTTATTTCAATTGATTGGGATTTTAACTTTTTTTATGGATTTTTCTATTCCTCCTCCATACATATTTAAAAAATCAAACATGGGTACTAAATATGACTATCATTTTAAAACTTTGGACTTAGTTTCTAATAAAGAGAACATAAAGAGCATGGTGTTTAAGAGTCTTGTTAATTCAGGTGAAATAATAGTTCTTACTTTGACTTTTCTTGATCTAAGGTTTAATTAAAGGAAATGAAATCAAGAGGAATGAAACATGAAACAATTTGAATTAATTCAAATTGTAAAAAATGTGACAAAGGTGAAAAAGTGATATAATAATAGTGAAGTGTGATTCTTTATCATTAGAATTAGGGAAGTGAAGGAAAACATGATAACACTTTATTTTTGTGAAAATTTTATTTACAAAATAAGTAAAATCTAAATTTGAGAACAATGTATAATAAATTTTTAAACATTACGAAGACATAATAGAGAAGGAATAGTCAGTTAAAGACGGTGATTTTATCAGGAAAGCCTAGTCCTATCCATGGTCTTGCACTATAACTCATAAAAGATAAACCTAAGGGGTAAAAAAAGAATGTGAAAAATAAATGAGAAATATGGTATTTGTGTGGAAGGATTTGTTCTATCCATGGTCTTACACTATAACTCACAAAATAAAAACCCAAGGGGTGAAAAAAACATGTGAAAAATAAATGAGAAAGATGGTATTTGTGAGGAAGTCTTAGTCATATCCATGGTATTTCAGTTAAAATAACAAAATAAAATCCCAAAGGGTGATAAAAACATTGGAAAGAAACAAGTGAAATAAAATCAAAAGGATGTCATGAGGAAGATTAGGCCCTATTCATAGTTTTAAAATGCAACTCATGAGAAAATTAAACCAAAGGACCAAGATAAGGGACTAAGGTTTTTAGAAAGATAAACTAATATGGAGGGTGATACCCCTATATATATAATAAAAAAAGTGTTATAAGGATAAAATATAAAAATATTTATAATAAGAGAAGATCTAGACAAAATACTTCATTAAAAATTGCATATTAGTGGGCTCTTTAAAAATGTGTCCTTCATTAATTTGAAGGTGACATGTACTTAGACCAAGAATGTATTTTACTAAGGGCCCCACCATTTTTGGGTATATTTTACTTATTTTTCATGAGTGTAGTCTAATTTAAATATAAGATCACAAACATTAAAAGTGTAAACTTGAACCCTTTTATTATGTTATTTGAAATGTGAGCCTTGTATTGGCGATTATGTTGTAGAATGGAAATACCATGTTCATCAATAACCTCAAGAATATGAAGGAAAGATTCACATAATTATTCATTAGGTATGATACCATGAAGTGATATAAAAATATATGGAATCCCAAATTCTAATGGGAGGACTGATTTTGAAACATAGACTAACAAAAATAGGGTTGCCCCAATGGCACAACGTATGCTAGTGTGATAGGCCCAAAGATAGGGTTATAGATAAATAAGCTAACTTATGAAATTGTAATGAATTGTGTTTTGGAGAATTTTATTGAGTATTTTTTAGTGTCCTAATCTTGGCCATTGCATTATGGATGGTAGGGTATGGAAAATATGTGATATATTTTGAATTTACTATAGATTTGTTTGACATATTTATTTTTAAAATTATCACCATTATCATAAATGATAGTATGAGGAATGTCAAAGTGATAAATTATTTGATTGAGTATGAATTTATAAATGGTTATTTCCATGAAATTGATGAGAATCATGGATTTAAACCATTTGGTAAAATACATGGTAGTCATGATTTTAAAGACATGCTCATCCTATGATCTAGTTAGTTTGCCTATGAGAACTAATCTCCACATTGATAATGGTTAGGGGTAGTCCACATTTTTAAACTCAATGGGAGGTGAATGGATTATATCATCATGAATTTATCATAGACTACACTTTTTATCAAACTTGATGGCATACTTATGAAAACTGGTCTAAAATTAACCCATGGATACGTATTTATGTGTTATAGTGTGTTTTCTATAGTGACCACCACATATGACCCCATGTGATTGTTCAAGAAGAGGAGAAACCTATTATTTGATAACATAATGAATTGGGGTACCTTCAGCATTATGATAATAAAGGATGTTAGATTGAAGGACACAATTTAAATATTTATTGTGAATTCAAGCGTATTCATGAGAATCCATGTATGGAGGATAGGTTTGATGATTAAGGAATTGAATGGTGTCTTTATACCACAGGCTCTATCAAATGGTGATAACATAAATATGGTAGATAAGTGAAAATGGTGGTTGAATGGAATATGGTAAATTTATTATTTAGATAATAAATGTAAAATTATTAAGAAATTGGTGAAGATGAAAAGGAGATGTTGAAGAATCAAGGTAATCAATGATAGAATTGGTCTCAATGGTAAAAGAAGTGAATTCTTTGGAAAGTGTAGTGGTTATTTGATGATAAGTAATGAGTTTTTCAATTTTTCATTGGTAATCACCATTAACCTATTAGCAGATGAGTTGGGAGTTACCCAAACCATACATATATGTAGTGTCTAAAATGTCACTCTCATGTTTAGGATTAATGATTTGTTTTTCCATGTTATAAGTGATATCAAATGTAAGTAAAATTTTGAAAGGGATGATTTAAAAAAGAGGAATAGTGAGGATATAACCTGCCCTAGCTCCTTGAAGGAATTTGGTGCCATAAAAATGAAGGGTCCAAGTATCTTCATGTAAATCAATGTTATTTTCAGGTAGTTGTTCAATGACTACTTTAGATTTAGTAGTATCAAGAAGGATAGAGGAATATTCTATATTACATACTTAAAAATCAACAATGAAATTATCTAATTAATCTTGAAGAGATATAGCTTGGTTAGGACTTTAGATAAAGAGGATATTATTATCAAGGAGACTATCTTGAAGGTGGTAGGTAGCACATATGGGAGATGTTATGAATTATTCAATAATGATTATCCTTTGACAAAATTTTATGTAATAATACAGAGATCAAATTCCATTAAAAGGACCATCCACTTGCCAATTCTATCTCCATGAAGAAAAGATTTAGATAAAAAGTGATGGAGTGGATTAGAATGAATTATAACTTAAGTTCTATGATAAATCATATAATTATGGAACTTTTTAGTTGAAAAATATATCATGAGGCAATCATGTTCTACTTTGTATAACATTTTTCATAGTCAGTGAGGCCTTAACTAATATAATAGATTGAATATTCTCTTATAGTATCATCTTTTTGTGAAAGCATTTTCCAAATTGATACAGGTGTGAAATAAGTATATAATATTAAAGGATGGTCATTAGAAGGTGGATGAAGGGTGTGTGGATGAAGCAAAGATTATTTGATATTGTCAAATTTTTTATGACAAGGATCCATCCATTTGAGGGCATTACCTTTATTTTTAAGAGAATTAATAAAATATATGTGGTAATCCATTTCAAGGATAGATCATCTTATTACCCCAAGCTTCCCAAGGTAAGTGTGAATATATATAATGGAAAAAGGGATAGGCATATTGACAATAACATTATAGTATAAGGATCAACATTAATACCATAAGGAGATACTAATAAACCTAGTAATTTACTAGATGTGATACCAAAGACACATTTGTAGGGGTTTAGTCTAACTTTATATTTGATGAGGTGATTAAAGATGATAAAAAGATTAAAAATATGTGTTTTGTGGATTTTAAACTTGGTGATGAGGTTTTTGACATATGTTTCCATAATATTAGGGATAAGGTCATGGATAATGTGGATCATAGTCTATTGAAAGGTAAATCTAACATTTTTGATGCTGAAGGGCATTTTAACATAATAATAATAAGTGTCTACTTTCATGGTGAAAGTTGTCTTATGTTATATTTGGCAGCAATGTGAATTTGATTATAACCCAAAAAACCATCCATAATGGACAATATTTCATAGACAACAGTGGAATTGATGATGGAATCCATGGAAGGTAAAGGGAAGTTATCCTTGGGACAAGGAAAATTAATGTAAATGTGAATGACCATGGTGAATTTTTTCCAAATAGGGATAATGTTTAACATCCATTATGAATAGTCCACAGTCTTGATTAAATTAACATTGATAATTTTAATGATTTATTTATGACATAAATTGGAAAATTCAAGGGGGAATTTTTGATGTTCTTATTACATGGGTTTGGCATCTAGATAGTGATGATATTATTCACCATAATTTTGAGGTCAATTCTAAGCATGTCCTCAGAGGACCAATAAAAAGTCTCACAATATTTATCAAAAAATAAACTAAAGATATCATATTTAGTTGGCATAAGTTCTCTATAGATTGTGATTGGTTAAGGACATGATGTTTTTTCATATTCAATTCATGTAGTTTCCTCAATAAGAATAGCATTTCCATCTTGGAAATGATACAGATCATAAGGTAAATAGGAAATGGGATTTTTTCTAGGATAAATGCTATTGATGAATTTATTAAAATGAGGGGATTTTGTTTGAAATTACCTAGTTTATGATGTTTTGGAGGGAGTTGAGTTTTTCAGGAATGAAGCAATTCAATAATGGATTCATGACTAGGAAAAGTGGGAATAGGACTATAATACTCCACATCTACTTTGAGATCAATGATTTTCTTATCATGCAATCATATTCATAATGTATTTATTGTACATATGTGGCCTTGACATCTAGGTTAATATTAGGATTAGGGTGGAGAGGAGACGAAGGTTGCTCCAAATTGATGGGTTTGTCATTATAATTATTTATGGAAAGAGGATTAGATATAATGACTAGTTTGGTAGGAGGTATAGAAGATAGTATAAATTTTAGAGGTTTGGAGGGTAAGATTTGTTCTACCACCCAAGGGGTATTGAGAAGTGGATAATTAATAGGAGGTACATGATTTTTAGGTGCTAACTCAAAATATATGAAAATGGTATGAACATCATTATTGAAATCATGTATTTGATTTAAGTTTTTTTGATAATTTTGAACATCCAAGTCTCATGATTGAGCTTGGGCTATGATGTGGTTGTTGACCATTTTGACTACATGTCAAAATGGGTCAACCTCTTATAGTCAAAAAATTAATTATTGAAAACGGTATGAACATCATTATTGAAATCATGTATTTGAGTTAAGTTTTTTTGATAATTTTGAACATCCAAGTCTCATGATTGAGCTTGGGATATGATGTGGTTGTTGACCATTTTGACATGTCAAAATGGGTCAACCTCTTATATTGATAGTTAATTATATGCCATTTTCTATCATTTTATCCTTAGCCATGGTCTAATTAGTATTTCTATCATTTGATGTCATATAAGGGTCATTTTAGAGAATTAAATGCAAGTGGTATGTTTTTATAAGTAATAAAAGTGTCTTAACTCCACCTCAATGTCCAATATGTTATTCCTTGTTATACATGTCAGTTTCTAACTTAAAATTTGTAGGTGATAACTAAAAATCAATAAAATAAGTGAAAAAGGGGGAGTTTCAAAGGGTGTATAGACTATGAGAGGGAATGGCACATGGGAAAATATTTTGGGATGGATATTAAAATATTTAAGGATAATTTCCACACTTTAAATTCTTTTTAAGTTCCAAAATTGAGATAAAACCATTCTACTCTTCCATTGTTCCACCATGCACATGAAGAAAGTAGTCAATAGGGTTTTAGTTGGTATAGCCAATAGGAAGACTTCCAAATAAAATGACTTTTGGGGTTGATATTAAACTTAATAAAATTTAGTTTCATGTTTTTATTTAAAATAATGGTGGCTCATACTTTATGAACCATTTCTAACAAGTTGACTGTGTTTTTTACCTATTATTTCCCACACCTTGTAGGTTTTACTTTTGTTTCAACTAGTACATATAACTTATTTGGATAATTTTATTCCATAGTATTTTTACTCTCTCGTATCATGTTTACCATGATTATTTTCATGTTTTTAAATTATTTTATGACTCCAACAACTCAGATTGTAAGAAGGTGTTGTTAGTGAAGTTGTAGTCAAATGTCACCATTTTTAGTAGGTATGTTTCTCTAAAATGGATTAAATTAAATGTGAAATGATGTTTATTTCATCTTAAATTTCATAAAAATATATTTATTCCCAAGTTAAATATCTGATATTAGCATCATAGGGGTTATAGTTAAAGTGTGAGACACAGTTAGCTCCAAGTTCATCCTCACTTATAGTCATGGTGTATAAGGATACTACGAACATTAATGGAAGTATGATGGATGTTTTCAAGATATTTTATATCCTCTTAGATCATGAGATATAAATATTATCCTAACAATAGCACATAAGGTAATGTGGCAGGTATATGCAACATATACACACAGTCAGCCATGGATGTGCACCTATAGGTGATCTCAAGAGGACATCACATTAAAATGGGAAAATTAAACTTGATACAATCCTTAAAAAAATTTAAACCATTATTTTTAATACTTTTAAATAACATAAAACTATTTATGAGGTCATATCATTTGTACATTGATCAAATCTTGCATTCACTACCTGGGCTACAACTTGAAGCATGCCTATAAGTGCCTCATAAATACCAATCATTTTGAAGGATATTTTTTAATTGAATGATTTTATCCATGGTTAAAATAATTAATTTTAATGTTGATAATGAGATTAAAAATAACTAAAGTTTAGATTCAATGCACACTATCCATACTTATTCTCATTACCTGCACATTAGAAATGTCCACCTCAAGGTGGCACTGACAAAGAGTTGAAAATTTTGATCAAAGGTGTGTAGACATGTTTGGAATCCTTAATAAAAAAAATAGTTAAATAATAATATAAAAATAATGTTTTAATTCTTGATTTGGAAATAAAATTGAGGAACCATGTTGAAATATGAAGTGTATTTGTTTAGGGACATGTTCCCTAAAACACAAAAAATATAGCACTCACCCCTTTTGTTGATTCCAAATGATGATGTCATATATGGTTTTGATCTATATAAGTTATTATATATAATATACCTATAATATAAGTACAACCTTGAAAAATGAGGGTGGTGTATATCTAGTGGAAGGTAGTGTTTGGCAACATCTAAATCATGAGTTTGCTCACTGAAGTTTGGTAGTGCTCTCTACAAGTTTGGGACTTCAAATGTCCTTCACATATAATGTTCTATAATTGAAGTATGTTTAAATTTTGTGTGACTTATTTTAATTTAGTATTACATTTATTCCTCAAATATGCATCGATAAAGGATGAAGAGGTGTGTTTTAGACCCTATCAACACCTATATGTGTTCTTGGCCTGAGATAGTGGACCTATAATTGACTATGGAGTCCTAAAAATCCATAATATGAGATAAATAATGAAACATAAAAACATACAAACACGTAAAATTTCACCAATACTTCCTAAGACCTTGGATTACCTCAAGGGTATATGACATAGTTTCTAAGGAAGATTCTCACTTACAAGACCCCTACATAGTCAACTATAGCTAACTATAATGGACAATGAGCAAGTGTGTGGTGCTAAAATTTTTGGTATTGCATAAACATGATGTAGATAATTCAAAATAGATGAAAAAAAAACCTCAAAACACCTAAAAATGTATTTGGTAAATGTGTTCAAGGTTTAACTATGAAAATGCACCTACGCGTCCCTCTTCCAAGTGTGAAACATAGTCAACATTTGTACTCAATCAAAAGCAAAGATATGGGTTGATGGTGAAAGGAAGGATAGATAAGTGTAATGAGATTTTTTAATACATTCATCATGATTACAACAATATCAAGAGACCCCATAACATGTAAATATGGGAAGGAGGGATTATTTTCAAGGCAACATAGAGTTCCCTTTAAAGACCTTGCAGACAATGAGCTTACTTAAGGGTTTGTCTTGAGTTTTGAATAAGTTAAGGGGTTTAATGACATGATAAAAGGATGAAAATTTATAAATATAATATATACCATTTTATATAACTAATAATGTGTTTAATTTTGATTAGGTATTAGGGGAAGTACCCTCTATTTTATCTCAAATAGAGGGTACTCCTCTAGCAAGCAAACCTATAGATTTTGGAGAATGGAGATAAGAGTGTGAGTTATGGGTTAGTTTAACCTCAAAATAATGTGTGGAAAGTTTTTATTACATCTATAACAACATGATAAACCATTCACAGGTTATTTAAACATGTCAAAATGGTTAAACCTTCAAGGATGTAGTTAGATCTATTATGTCTTATTTAGGCCTAAATCCTAAATAGGGGGATCAATACTAATTATAGCCTTATGTGAGAATTATAACACTTTGGGACATGTTAATATAGGATCATGAGATGATTTTTAACTATTTATATTCAAAGGAGATAACAAGAAATCCATTTCTTGGCTCAAGCCTCATGAGATCTGTAAGGAATGAAGAGAAAAGCTCGAGTAGGGAATTTGAAATTCTCACATATTCTTAAATAATATTCATGGTAACTAAAAGAGATTGGAAAATTTGAATATGGTTCTAAGAAATTATATTGTAAAATTTGTTCATCTATTCAATATCACAACTCGATGAACAAAGGTTAAGGGTGAAAAGAGCCTAAAACCCTCCAAAAACTTGATTCATGAGCCAATGGAGAAAATGAAGGAAGAAATCTATCAAAATGGTAGAGAATGGATTTCATGGTGGTTTAAGGTTGTAGAGGACTCTCCAGAGCTCCTCCCCATCAACTTGAGGTGTTTCCTACTTGTACAAATAATGGTAAATGAGGTTTTCTTGAATGTTTTTGGTGTAGTTTAGGTATAACAAGTTTTCAATAAATTAAATAAAATATGGGATAAGGATTAAGATTTGAGATAACCCCTAATTCCCATTTATTTCATAAAAAAATATCCTAAGTGATTATGTAAGTACCTCCATCTCAGCTAGTCAAAATTAGCATAGTGAGCAAGATAGTGAGAAGGGTGAGAACTTTACGTAGGAGGCCTTTTAAGGTCTAATTGAAGAATATAAGGATATGAGAGGTCTTGTAATGTGTCATTAAATTATATATATATATATATATATATATATATATATATATATATATATATATATATATCTTTATGGAAAATTGAATCTAACTTTTTGGCCAATTTGAGGGGTGAGTGAAAGAGGAGTTATTTGGATTGCATGTAGTGATATCTCATCTCAAAGATAATCTTGATGATTATGGATGTAATAAATGCATGTTATATCATTTATAAAACCCATAAACCTTATTTAAATCATCACTTATATCCATATTTATTTTTGAGATGTTTTAAAAGGGCCAAATTATGAAGGCAGATTTTTGAGCAAATAATGAGGAGTCATATGCCACATTTATATAGTTTCATGCATTTGAGGGCCATTTATCCTATGATACCTTGCATGGTATATTTTTTACTTAATTATCCTACATTTTTACCTCATTCCATTAATTTTACAAGTGTTATTATGACTCTTGGACTTCTCTCTTCTCACTTATTTCTCTAATTCTATAAGTAGTAGCCATTTTGGCTTGTGTAAAAAAATACCACACCATGTATGTTGAATCCCTGATGGAATGACATTATATTTTGCCTTTTAAAAATCAATATAAGTCTATTTTTTATCTCACTAAAATTTTTATAAGTGTAAATGTGAAGTATGGAAAATTAGTGATAATATTGTATCCTTTCTTTACTTATCCTTTCATGTTTAAAGGACTATTTTAGATAATTTGGACTTATCTATAGTCCAACTAAAAAAAAAATATCAATAATATGACTACATTATTCAAAATTTTAAAATTTTAAATTCTTTAAAATATAATAATTAATAAATATATCCAAATTATTACCATACTCTCCATGTCTAACATGTGCATAACCCAAAAGCTCTTCATTTTCAAAGATTGTCTCTGGTACAATTTAGGGACATAAGTCCAAATTATCTGAAATAGTCATTTATGTGAAAGATTTCCCATTCTAATTAAGTCATATAGAGTGTATACAAGTGTTTTAGGCTCCTTTCAAGTGTAAAAATATTCTTAGAGTGTTAATTCTACCCTTTGCTTCATTTACCTTGTGTTGCTTCATGCATATCACCTATATATTGAAACATTGATGTTATAACTTTCTAGGACTTACAAGATAGTTTATATTCCTTATTTCATTGTGATAGATGTATGATCATATTCTAAAAATAATATTTGTGTATTACCCCCTTATATTAGTTTTAATTCATGAAATTTATAACTATTTTCTCTACAATCAACTAGTTAATAGGTGATAAGCATTTTAGGATACATTCAGGGAGCTAGCCCTTAAATCTAGAGGTCTACTTTCATTATAGGTACACACACATACCTAGAAGTATTCCCATGTTTCCAAAATATATAAGAGTATTTAACACCCTCTTCTATGGTGAAAAATTTTGTGACAATAGTTTTGGCATTCCCAATGGGATGCATTATCTTCAAGATAACTTGTCAAGGTGAATGTTGGTCTTGACAACATCAACTATAAATTGATGTGCTACTCAGCATTTGGTGACTCCATCATGGTAAAATCTAGTTCAATGCCATTTTTTTGTCATAAAATTTCTCTCATGCTTCATGGTTCTTACTAGGTTATCATCTAACAAAGTTTTCAATCCTATCAATGTACCTATTCATCATAAACTTCCTCTTGAAGTTGAATACCATCATCCTAATCTATCCTTTGAATACCAAGAATATTTTTCTATCCAAAGAAGTGAAGAATTGGAATAAATTAAATATATTAAATAAAATAGGGATAGGCCTCATGCTTTTACTTCCTTCAATAGTGAGAATCTAATTCATCTTCAATAATATGATGATATTTTCCCTAATGCCATAAAATATGTGCCCACATTCAATGGTGAGTGTCATGTTACACCTAGTGAACATATCAAGGATATATCTAACTTTTTTAGTTTCCAAAATGTCACTCAAGAAAATATTTCCATTAAATTCCTTATCATGTCCCTTAGAGGAAAATATCTTGATTGGTATAGGAATTTTCCTTGTAGATGTATCACATCATGAGAAGACTTTGAGTGTTATTGACTTCAAGGTTTGAAGATGAAATTATTTATACCTCTCTTATACATCAGCTTAACATGATCATAAGAGGCCATAATGATATAATTCATCACTTAAATGAGAGGTTTAAAAAGACTTGGTATTTATTGCATCCTCTCATTAGACCACCTGCTAGCTTTGTGTTCCCTACCTACTTGAGAGACATTGGTATTGATGTTATTATCATACTTCAATCCATGGGTGTTTTCACTCTTCTCGAAGCATATGAAATTTACATCAAATCTAAAAATGGTCTCATTATAGCTAGAAGGTTACCTCCTAAGGTGTCTATACCATTATAATCTAATAATTCTACTAATTCTCCAAGTATGGCCCAAGTTTCCAATGGTAATACCAAGCCTAGAGCTACTCTTAATAAGAAATATAATGTCAATATAAAGATGCAAAAAATCAAATGCTAAGAGCTCAGATTAGGTAAGCTAACATGAAACAAGGTGTATATAAAAATCCTTATTCTTATCAATAAAAATATGGTCAGAAATATGGAAGAGGAAGGGGTCAAGGGCAGCCTAATTTCAATAGGCCTACCAATGTGTATAATCCCAATTCCACTACCAATGTAACATAGATGGTACTAGTGCATAGTAAACTAGTTAAAGCAAAAGATTAGAAACAAGGAAATTCATGTATGCTAATTAAGGTGGATATAAATATATATTTTTTCAATGAGGAATCACTCCTCTCTTATCAATTGAAGATGAAGTCATGATGCAAGCAAATGAGAATTCATATCCTCATGGAGAGAGTTTCACCAACTTCTTAGTGGAATACACTTTTATACACAATTAAGGAGCCTCTATTATAGATAATAAAAATTACAAGAGTAAGGATATAGGATGTGACAATAGCATCACTAAAAGTTCATTTAATATCCCTCTAAGGCATCCAAACATGGATGTAATCATTGTAGCTCCAAACACACCCACACCTCCTCTAAGTCAAAATGTGATAAGATCTACTCAAAGTGTCTCAATTCCTAAAGTTATAAGAAAACCTTTGAATAAAATAAATAAATAAATATAATGCAATTAATACTATCCTAAACATAGTGGATTCTTTGAAAAGTGTTAAATCATCAATCTCTTTATGGGATGCCCTTCACATGCCTAGCCAAAAGGATCTATTACAAAAGCAACTGCCCACCATTACTAAAAGTCCTTCACCTTAAAATAAAATTCATATTCATGTTTTCCTTAAAAATTTCCCTAATACCATTTTTTAACCATCTACCAAGGGTAAGAAACCTCTACCATTCTACTTCACTCTCATAGTGGGTGGTAAATTGGTACACAATTGCATAGCTAATAGTGGAGTTTCTACTTCAGTCATGCCCAAGGTTGTAGCTAATAATTTGGGATTAAAATATGAGCCTCATAAAAAAATAATTATCCAATTAGATGTTAAACCTACTAAGATAATATGAATGATCAAAAAATTGAAGGTTTTCTTGCATGATTGTCTTAATTTACCTATCCTTCAAGACATAGTTGTTTTTGACCTCCTAGATCACTTTACAATATAATTTTTAAGAGAATTTATAGCTAAGATATGTGGTTATCTCTCACATAACTAGTCCTTTTTGTAATATAGGACAAGGTATGGGACCAAGGTAATAATAAGAACTTAGCCTCTTGCTATATTCCACATTGAACCCTTCATTGAAACACTCTCTATCTTGAATTGTGTTATTCATGAGAAGGGGAAATCTAATGTGGATGATGGTACCTATAAATGTGATGTAATTTATAATTTTTACTTGGATTACTATGTTTTATATGTATATGAGCAAGATATTTAAGAATACTTTAAACAAACTGATCTTGGTACTTATATCATGCATGAAGAGCCATTTGAAGGAGTTGAGGTAAGTGTCAAACATTCTTATGATGATAAAGGTAGCTACATGATTCATGAGTATGATTATGATAGTTTTATGAATATAATTGAGCACCATAATGGTAATAATGATGTATTTATCCATTATATTGATGAATCTACCCTTGATGATGACACTCATGAGGTAGATGAGAATGACTTATGGCAAAAGTTTGATGCCATATGTCAACCATTTGATCAGCTTGTGAATGTTAAATCCCATCTTAAGAATTCCATATCTGATGTATGTATTGATTATTCTAACAAAAATTATGTTTATTTCCTCAACAAGCATGGAAAAAAATTTCATGTTTTAAATGAAGAGGAACTATGGCAAAGGTTCAATGCCATGTGTAATGAATTTGACAAGTTGGGTAGGTCTCCCTTTTTTCCAAGAGGTTGCATATCTAATGTTGAGATTTATAATGATACTAATGATCATGTTGTCAAGTCTCCTTGAAAACATGAAGGCAAATGTATTTCTACTGATCAAGGACCTGTAATCATGAAATAACTTGATGTAGTTTCTATCTAAGAAGTTGTAAACATGGATAATAAGATCAAGGTAGAAGTTAAAGTTATTCAAGGATAATAAAGATCCCAAACTAATGTTTAATCATTTTTATAGGTGTTGGATCATAAATAAGAATATCTTAACACTCTAAAACATCAATCACATTCCTTTCCAAAAAGGTGGAGTGGTTCAGGTAGCTATCATACACTCTAATCTATAATTTATTGGAGAACATACATTGGATATGACAAAGATAGTAGTAGTTATAGACCTAATAAAATTTATTAGAGATAAATAAATATCACTCATGAAGGTTTCAAAAAATCCACATGCAAACATAAGAAGATCCAAAAGTGATAAGATTTTTTATCACCTACATATGCAAGTGATTATTGATGAGCATGTTCCTCATGCTAGGTTGCCTCCATGGAGTGACAAAGATTAAAGGGAGACTATATATTACCATAGTTTAGGTATGATCAGATGTTTTAAATCAATAATGTGGTTTTTTAAATAGTATAAAAGGAGTGTAATTCTTTCTTTTAGTTGAGTTGTGCTCCATAAGTGTTCTAGTGAACACGAGTGTTTATTTTAAGCTTGTCTTGTTTTATGTGACATTAATTTGTGTTTGGTGTGTCTTAAAAGTCAAATTGTGTGTCAAACCTATGTATAAGTGACTCAATTTCCTAATGGATAGGGTGAGGCTACTGATCATAGCATAACAAGCATACCATCCTTGGGAAATTGGCAAGAATGTTAACCATTTTAACTACAAGTCAAAATGGGTAAACCACCTTATAGTTAAAAAAATAGATAGGGGTCTAATATAATGTTATATGATGTGTCATAGTTAATTATATGTCATTTTAACCTTTCTCATGGTCAAATTAGTCTTTCTATCATTTGATGTTTTAGATTAAGGTAAAAACAGGTTTTGAAGGGGCCCCAAAACCCTGAAACAAATATAGAAAGATGAAGCATTTACAACCACAGGCAAAACCTAAAACATACTACAAAGAAGTATCATAAACAGGTTTTATATGGACCTAAAACCACTGGAAAGACCACAAGTCATAACCCAGGTTTTACATAGACCTGGCTACACCATAGTCAAAAGATTACAAAAAACCAGGAAACAGGACCAGATAACACGACCAACTAAAAGAGCCAGGCTATTCTTCCAGTTCCAAAATCATTTTCACTGCTTCCTTACCTTTCACAGTAGTGTCCTGAATGGTATTAGCCACCGACATAGCTCCCTCTTCCATAGCTTTCTTTCTTGAGCTCTGTCTCGTCCTCTTGCTAGGCCCCTCCAAGGATTTGATCTCCTCATTAGCTCTTTTTCCAATATTAACAGCTGCAGCACATATGTTGGATGTAACCTCCTCCATCTTCATTCTACTTTCCCTGATGAGTTCCCTTAGGTTGTTCTCATAGTCTTTGAGTTTTATGGGAATGTCTCTTATCTGTTTCTCCATGTTATTGATTTTGTTCCAAACTGCCTTCTGGTTATCTTCCATTATTTCCATTTTCCTTTTGAGATCCATTATCTCTTTAAACATCCAAGAATCAAGTTGGAGGATAGCCTCTATTTTTCAATTAACCCATCTCGTAGGTGTGTGCCTTCCATCGTTCTACCTTTTATCACTCCACTCTTCTGTGTTCTTATTAGGACTATTCCCACCTTCTTCAATGTGGTCCTCTCTTCCCCTTTGTTTCTGCTCCTTAGTTTTAGCTTGAGCTCCCAAGTCCATTTCTTGGTTGTCAGCCTAAACTATGTTTTCTCTCTCATTTATCGAAATAGGGTCCTCAACAGGGTCATCCAGGACTTTATCAACCTCAAACACTTGTTGGTTTTCCTCAGAGTCATGTTCACTATGTTCATTTGATGTTATCTAGGGGTCATTTTTGAGAATTAAATGCAATTGGTATGGTTTTTCAAGCAATATAATGTCTTAAAATCCTCCTTAATATCAAATATGTTATTACTTATTAGACATGTCAATTTATAACTAAAAAATTGTAGGTGATGATTGAAAATCAATAATACAAGTGCAAAAAGGGGAGTTTCAAAGGGTGTATGGCCTAAAAGATAGAATGGCACATGGGAAAATATTTTGGGATGGATATTAAACTTATTAAGTCTCATTTAAACACTTTAAAATATTTTAATGAGCCAAAATTGAGCCAAAACCATTCTTATCTTCCATCGTTCCACCATGCATAAGAAATGGGTCAACAAGTTTTTGGTTGGTATGAATTATAGGAAGACTTCAAAATCAAATGATTTTTGGGGGTGATGTTACATGTAGTTAGATTAATTTTAATTTTTGGATTTCAAATAATGGTTTCTTATACGCTATGAACCATCTCTAATAAGTTGACTATGTTTCTCTAACTATTATTTCCCAAACCTTGCAGGTTTTGATTTTCTTTTAGCTAGTCCCTCCAAATCAATTGGTGAATTTTAGTCCATATTATTTTTTCACTCTCTTATCATATTTAACATTATTAGTTTCATGTTTTGAAATTATTTTATGACTTAAACAACTCAAATTGAAAGAAGGTATTGCTAGTGAAGTAGCAGTCAAATTTTACCATTTATAAAAGGTTTATTTATATATAATGGATTGAATTAAATGTTAAATTATGATTAATTCATCTTAAATTTAATGAAAATATCCTTATTCTCAAGTTTAATCTCCAAGATTCACATAATAGGGGTTGTAGTTAAAGAGAGACACAGTGAACTGCAAGTTTATTCAAACTTGCAGTCATGGCATATAACAACCTTGAGAACATTCATGGAAGTATTATGTAAGTTTTTAAGATTTTGTATATCCTCTTATAACATGAGATAAAAATTTGAGCCTCCAAATAGTACATAAGGGAATGTAGTAGGTATATGTAACATATACACATAGTCAACTATGGATGTGCACCTATAGGTTCTCTCAAGAGGACATCACATTGAAATGGGATATTTTAAATTAATTAAATACTTAAAAATTTAAAAAAAAAACTAACACTTGCATTACGAGGCAATATCATGTGTACATTGATTAAATCTTGTATTCACTACTGGTCTATAGCTTGAAGCATACCCACAAGTGCCTCAAAAATTCCACTCATTTTGAAGGAGAGTTTTAAACTAAATGAGGTTATTTATGGTTAAAATCATTCATTTTAAGGTTTAGAAATGGACTAAAACTTAGTAAAGTTCAGATTTAATGTACATTGTCCATACTTATTCTCACTACCTACACATTGGAAATGTCCACCTATAGGTAATACTAATAGAGAGTTGAAAATGTTGATCAAAGGTGTGTAGAAATGTTTTTGATACTTTCTAAACTTTGTGTAGTTGAATAATTTTATGAAAATAATGATTTAATCCTTTAGTTGGAAATAAAAGTGAGGAACCATGTTTAAATATGAGGGTTTGTGTTTAGGGAGATTTTCTCTAAAACACAAATATAAAGCACTTACCCATTTTTTGGAGGCCAAATGACGATGTCATATAAGGTTTTGATTTATCCAATTTATTATATATTATATACATATAATATAATTAAAACCTTGAAAGATGAGGGTGGTTTATAACTAGTTTAAATTAGTGTTTAGGAACATCTAAATCATTATTTTGCTCATTGAAGTTTGGTAGTGCTCTCTATGGGTTTGAAACTTCAAATGTCCTTCACATCAAAAGTTGTAGAATTGAATTATGTTTACATGTTGGGTGACTTTATTTAGTTTTTAATGAAATTTGTGCCTCAAATATGCATCAAAAAGGATTAATAGGTGTGTTTTGGACCCTATCAAAATCTACAAGTGTTCTTGGGTTGAGATAGTGGACCTACAATTGACTATGGAGTCTGACAAGTCCATAGTATAAGCTCCAGCATGGAAACCTATAAACATAAAAACACATATAATTTCACCAATACTTATTAAGACACTATAATATCTCAAGGGTATATTATATATTTTCTAAGGAATATTCTAACCTACAGGACCCTTACACAGTCAATTATAGTTGACTGTAGTGGATAGTGATCAAGTGTGTGGTGTTAAGAATGTTGTTATTGTATAATGATGATGTATATAGGTACCAATAGATGAAAAATAAAATTTTAAACCATAATAATGTCTTGGGTAAATGTTTTCAAGGTTTCACTATGCAATTGCACTTAGAGGTTCCTCTTCTAAGCATGAAACACATTCAATGTTTGCACTCGGTTAAAAGCAAAGATATGGGTTGAGGGTGTAAGGAAGGTTGAATAAGGATTTTTATAATTATTAATACCTTCATAATTATTAAAAAAATATAAATATACCCCATAAAATGCAAAAAAGTGAAGGAGAGGTTCCTTTCAGGGCAACACATAGTTCACTTCCAAGACCTTACAAATAGTGAGATCACCTAAGGGTTTGTCATAGGTTTTGAATGATTTAAGGGGTATAATGACATGATAAAGGGATGAAAATTTATACATATCATCTATACCACTATATATAACTCCTCATGTGTTTTATGTTTATGAGGTAATAGGGTAAGTACCCTATATTTTTCTTAGATAGAGGGTACTCGCATAGAATACAAACCTATAAATTTTGGAAAATGAAGAAAAGAGTGTGATTTATGGGTTAGTTTAACCTCAAAATAATGTTTTTAAAGTTTAATTAAATATAAAACAACATGATAAACCATTAACATGTGGTTGAAACATGCCAAAATGGTCTAGACCTTCAAAGATGCAGATAGGCCTAAAGCCCAAATGGGGGGTCAATACTACTTCTATCCTTAGGTGATTATTATAAAACTTTGGGAAATTATTTATCTAATGACATATTATTTTTCATTTAAATAATTAATACAATTCTGTTTTTGAGTTCATGAACATTGGTCTAAGTGTGCAAGTGATGTATGGTGAAGTTAGTGATAATTTTATAGCCTTACTTTCCTTATTATTTCATGTTTATGCAAGATTTCCTATTCTAACATGTCATATAGAGTGTAGAAAAGTATGTTAGGATAATTAAATGTGTACAATTATTTTTAGTGTTTTCATTATGCCCTCTTGTTCATTTATCTTGTGTTGCTTCATACATATCACCTCTATATTGAAACATTGATGTTAGAACTTTCTAAAACTTACAAGCTAGTTTGTATGCCTTGTTTCATTATGATATAAGTATGATGTTCTTGTGAAAATAATATTTTTTTATCAACCCCTTATATTAGTTTCAATTCATGAAATTTATAACTCTTTTCCCCATTAGTAACTAGCTAATATGTGATAAGAATTTTAAGATACATTCAGGGAGCTAGCCCTTGAATCTAGAGGTCTACTTTTGTTATAGGCACACCCACATACTTGGAAGTATTACCATGTTTCCAAAACTTGGAATAGGCTTTAATAAACTATTCTAAGGTGAAATAATTGGTGCCAACAATATTTATCATCATAATTTGGAGAAATTATACATACTTGTGATTCAGGAAGAAATTTAGAAGGGGAGATGCCTAAATCATTCGATTTATATGGATACATGATTAAATGAAATAACTTATCCACTCCATAATAATTATGCATGAATGATGAGGCATTAAATGGGGACTTTTCTCATGGATGTAATGATAGAGAGGTGTGTATGCATGGCTTGAGGATTTTGATTACAAAATAAGTTATAATTGATATCACTAGTATGGAATATAAGGGTGAAGGATTTTAAAGACAAAAAGATGAAGGAAGAATTGTTCAACATATTTTACAACACAAAAAAAAAAAAGAATCCAAAATCATATTCTCAAAAAGGGTTCCTAAGGGTGGACCTCCCTATGAAATGGTCAGATGTGTGCCACCAAATAATGAGGTACATAAACCTAGAGGGGAAGCACATAGTAATATTCTCTCACAATTTTTTCCTCCTTAACCATTTCAGGGGCCACCTGATAAGTATTCCATTTTTTTTTCTCAAGTTGATGAAAGTGTCTATTAATAATTTCAAATTTAATCATTTGATTGATATCATCCACCAGGTTTTCTTGATCTTATTCAAAAGGGGGGAAACTATTTAGACCAAGGTGGAAATGGAGTCCATTCACATTAAAGTGAACATGAGGAGTTGGAAAGGGAGGATCAAATCTTCTTAAAACTAGAATCTCAGTAGGAAGGGGGTTAGAATGTTTACTTTAGGATAGAGTGTTTTTAGGGAGATTATCACCCTAGTGTAAGTCAAAAGGGATCCCCTAAATTTATTACACCCATCACTAGTATGTGCAGGCCTCTTTTAAATTCAAACTAAAATAATAAATATAATAGTCCATCAAGAAGCTAAAAAAAGGTGGAAATTTAGCAACTTTTAAGCATGGAGATATCTGATTAGCTACAGAAGCTCAAAAGTTTGATGGTATTTGGTGACTTCTCTAGGGTTAAGGGTGAAATTTAATAATAAAAGGAGGAAGAATTGGTTACTAATCAAACCCCATATGGTTTTAAATCTATAATGATGGAGGAGACAAAGATAGGTTGGATGTTGAATAGGGTAAGGAAGATCTCAATTCAACTGGGCAAAAGAGCAAGAGGTCCACCATGGAAGTTGTTAGGGTATAGGGAACCATACTAGAAGCAAAAAAAGAAAAATAGAAAACACAGGGACTAAAAAAATTGGTCCTTTATTTTGAGTCTAATAAATTGGACTAGTTTCATCTAGTGCCTTAGTTTTTATCATCTTTTTACTGATATTTTGGCATATTTTTAACTAAATTCAGTGGTTCTAGTTGGTTTTTTGGTTCTATTGATTTTTATACTACTATTATTTTCTTGAATATATTTCAATTTCTTTTATAAGGGAATGGGAACCTTTTATAGTCTTTTAACCTATCTAATAAAAAATAATCATTATACATTAAGTCATATTATCTATAAGAGACTTCTTAAGCATTGCATGGAAGGGGAATAAGTGATCTCACCAATGAGAGGGTCAGTGCAAACATTAGGTAATAAAGATGGAGGTATCCACTCTAATATGTAAGTAGCTATCTTGGTAGTGTTTTAGGTATTTTTAGAGTCATATCCTCATCATCATTAGAATCACCAAGAGTGACCTATCAATATAGATTCATATTGATGTATTCAAGTAAAGGAACACTATTAAACTTCATAATGGTGGGAATTTAATATTGAGATTTTGAATTTTTAAGATAAATAATAAAAGAGTTAAGATTGGCCTCATGTTTATACATTTTACCATTATGAAGAAACTTGATACATTGGCTTCCATAAGAGATGAAAACCCTCATTCTATGATTCCATGGGAATCCTACAAGTATGTTGTAATATTAGGGTAAATTGAGGACCATGAGATTTCTTTGTATAGTCTTAGGTCTAATCGTGAGAGGTATCCAAATACAACCAAGTGTCTTTTGATTTTATTTTTCAAATACATGACATGTTAAGTAATTTTTAATAAGATATTTGTTATATCCAAGTTTTTGGATGAGCCACATATATGTCACATTAATACCAAATCCTTTCTCTACTAGGACTTTATGAATGAGGGTGGTTTTAAAGGCTATTTTGATAAAGAGGTGTGGATCCTCAGCTCAAAAGAGGATCTCATTATTGATCATGTCTTATTTATTGAATTATATGGATGGTTTTTAAGAAGGATAAATGGATTCAATGGTATTCACTTCAGTCGGTTGAGGCTCATGAGAAGGTGGTTCCTTATCTAAAGAAGATGGATCTTTAATTTATTGAATTTGTTGCATGAGGAACTTAGGATGATAAGGAGAAGTATGAAATAACTCCACAAGAGGAATTTTTTAAGGCTTGGATATAAGCTCTTTTAAGAGGTTATAATGGGTTTTCGAAGAAGAACTAACACAATGCTTAAAAGGTAAAATAGTTTTGAGAAGAAGAGAAGTGGTTTGGGGTTTAGAATGAGGAGATGGTTCCTCATTAGTTTTCAAAGCTAAGTGAGTAGTGTTAGTATATTTGAGGAGTTTCTCCTACAAAAATGGTTTATTAGGTTTGGTGATAAGATCTTTGTGGGTTGATTTATGTTGATAATTTACCTTAGCTACATTGACATATTGATAATTGGTTTAATATTGGTCATAGTTAGTGTCAATCGCACAAATATTCTTATTTTCTTATTGATCATCAAATATGGAGAATTATTTTTGGTTTTTATAAGAATAAGCTTTGAGATATTAATATTTCTAAGAGGTGTTATTATAATCTTGAAAATGGATTTGTATCATGGATTGATGATTGAACTAATCACCAATAATATAGGAGACATAAAATTTAGGAACCCCTATACATGTTTCATGGGAATGACTTATGTTAATGTGGAACAAAAAAAAATAATTAGGGTCATACCTTTTATGAAGATTATTGGGATAAGTGAATGGTTTATAGGGCACTAAAAATTATTTAATTTGATTCATGGTTAATGAAATTTGAGGAGGTTGGGGATGGTTGGACTTGGTAACTCCAAGTCTGGGTTGAGGAAGATTATCAATTATGGTATTAGTTGAATTTTTAAAATATCATTTACTGAGTTTTGTATTATGTTTAAACTATTTCATCAAGAAGTCTTGATGCTTGGCTTGGTTAAAAACTTCATTTATAATTTGAGGAGAAAATTTTTGAACCTTATATTGAAGTGAAGGAGTTCATGTTATTATAAAGAGTTTAAATAGATTATCATTAGTCATGTTATGGTTAGCCTTGTGATCTAGATATTTATATCATTTGATACAATCATGAGCTAATTATATGGGTGATTTATTATCATTGATGAAATGGCTAAGGCAATTCTATGGAGGATCATTGTGTTGAAACTATTTAGCTAAAGGATTGACTAAATCCTCTAGTTTCCATATAAAATGTTGGGTAAGTTTATTTTACCATTATAATACATCACCAGTGAAAGTTTTAACTAAGAATTTAGTGGTGTAAAAAGTAATAGTTTTTATCCATTCCTTATAAAGATTACCAAATGCCTTATAAAAATATGCAGGGTCTTTAGTCCCATCATATATAATCGTTGGATATATGTTAATAATATCAATATAAATAATGAAAGTGGTTAAAGGTTCATTTTGGATGTCTTGAAGCATATTATTATGAATGACATATTGGGGGATGACATTCCCTACAACACCTCTACGAGGTGGAGGAATAAAATTTTGATTATTTTGAGGAAGAAGAATGGGATGTTGATTAGCCATGTTGATCAAATGATGTTTTAGTTACATCATTTGGGAGGTGTTATATGTTTGTATTCTATTCATTTGTTTCACTATTTGTGAAAGAATATGAGTGGTATAAATTGGTTTATTGGTGTTTGTAGTATGACTCCCTAAATTTCTATTAGGGTGAGGGTTATTAAGAGTTGGAATGCTTGTGGGGTTATTTGATAGACTTTTGTCAATTACCCCTAAATTATGGTGAGATGTTTGAAGATAAGAATTGTCTTGATATGTATGAAAAGGATCTAATATACCAATCTCTTCTTATGGAGTGGTTTCAACCATGTTGAAATATAAAGATGAGATATGATAAGTAATCAAAGAGTGATGGTCATCTTGGGAAGTAAATAGATGAAAAAATGAACACCCCATATAATGTATAAATTGATTCAGGTTGTCCAAGAAGATTTTGATAGGGGATTTCATGATGTTTGAGGAAAGGAACTAATATTTACTAAATAAGAGGGGGAAATAGGGAAAAAATTGTCTAGATAGAGAACATAGTTAGCCAATAGGGATAGAGTCAATTGGGTTGATAGAGTTCTATAAATAAATTCATATAACAATAAAAGGATACATAATCAAATTAGTTGACTATGTGCTAGAACATATGAGATTGAAATAGGATAAAGAAAACAATAAATACACATTCATATGGGTCAATAGTGTATTATTGAATAAGGAACAAAATGAGAAGATAAGGATACATAATTGAATAGGTCAACTATGTATAGTAGACAAGAAGTCTAAATAGTCTATAAGAGACTATATCAACTAGAATAATGGTGTTATGAAATAGAAGAAATTTTTGAATTAAAATTAAATCAAGCACACAAATAATTGGATTAATTTGACTGACCTAATTGGAACACATAGCACAAACCTTGCACCAACATTGGCCAATATAAGTTTTGTAACACAACATATAATGATCAAAGAGAAATTAACAACTAAAAAGTAAATGCTAACTAATTGGTCATCATAAGTGTTATTAATTTATAATAAAGTTTGATTTTAATGCGATAGGGAAGTTGGTTGAATAAGGAACTAGAAATAAATCTAAGGTTGGTTTCAAGATATTTGGGGTAAAAGGGATCTATATTGGTGATGGTCCTAGCTTGGTATTGGTGCCTAGTCCATCAGTTTAAAATACTACAAAGATAAGGGTATCAAGTGATTTCCCAATATATACCATCAATTGCATATTTATTCTTGGCCAAAATACCAAGTTGGCTTCCCCCTTGGTGATGAAATCCAAGTAGGTAGGCTTTGGGAAGACAAGTGTTCAATGTTTTTTTAATGTAAATTGATTTGGTCATGTGTGTAAAAGAGAAAAATAGTGAAAATAAAATGGTAATTTGAAAAACCACCTATTTAAGCTATGTGATTTTCTCTAACCATGTAAACAACTGAAAAGAAAAGGTAAATTAATTACTAGCAAATAGAGGTTAATTTCCTGACTAAGAATAGTATTGAGTCAATCTAGTTGACACTATATATAAATAATAAATAACAGAGTCAATTGGGTTGCTACTATTTTGTAAAATTAGGGTCTATAAGAACATAGTGAAATAGGTTGACTATGTCTTCTAGATAGAAGATAGACTACATAACTATTTTGAATAGCTTGACCCATTTGGTTGTAGGGCTATAGTTTTAATAGATTGTAAACTTTTTAAAGTAGTAATAAAATAAGAACTTAAATCAAAAAGAGAGAAAGGAAGGAACCTTGATAAGATTCAATACATTTTAGATTTTAAATTTCTATGTTGTGATGCTCAAATTATGTTTCAAAATTATACTAACTAGGTTGATTAGTTCGACCAAGTTTTCAAAACCCTATATGCTAGATAAGAAATGGCAAAAAGAGTCAACTAGCTCAACTATGTTTGAAGACCTATATGTTGACAAAAAGAGAATAATAAATAGAGAGAACTAGTCTAAATATGTATGCCAATCTCAAAATAAATAATAATACTATGCCAAATAGATTGATCTAGTAACTTGTATTTGGAAAAGACCTACATAGATATAACAAAGTCATTTTTAATTCACTTTATGTTAAACCATCACAAAAAAATTTAGAACTATATTGATTGGTTTGATATACTACTTTAAAATATAGAAAAAATTAATATAATGATAAAATTATGTCATGAAATAAAACTTACAATGTTTAGATTCACATCAGGTTCACTGGAATATATGTAAAATAAATATAACTGGTCTAATAATCAATCTTAGCTCATACAAGATAAATCCTACTTATAGTTCTGATTATTGGTGCATTATATATTTAGTTCATGATGAATATGGATCCAATAAACCTAGCCGAGGGATCTTTTACCATAATAAAATCACTAGGGAGGGTTTCAAAGCCTTCAATCAAGCAAAACTATATAATAACCCTAACTAGGTCTTATGTTTTCATATTTACAAAAGTATATTAGAAGTAAAGTCTAATATATTGCTCACTAAATATTGTGGCATAAAATGGGGTTTAGTAAACATAAAAATTAGGATTCTCTTTATATATATATATATATATATATATATATATATATATATATATATATATGTATATATATATATATATATGTATATGTGTGTATATATATATATATATATATATATATATATATATAAAGATAATCCTAATTCATCTATGTATAAGTAAACCCTAATACATGAAAAGAGTAATATATCGAAAATACATTACTTATGCTACCTCAATCTACTAAAGTAAAGGATTAAAGTTCAAGATACTGACCTTGAATTGAAAAAATATCCAATACTTTCCCACAAGACAAGATTATTCTCCAAGTAGAAACCCTAAGCTATAAATCCTAAAGTAGAATGATGAAAGAGCATATTGAAAATAAGAACAAATGAGGTTGTCTTTCTAAAAATTAAAAAATGAATTTGTATACATAGTTGAATCTAACCATAAACCTTTTTGAATTTTATCCAATAGGGTTGTCCTAATCTACTTTGTATCATTATTGATAAAAACAAATAAGTTCTTGGTCTAGGTTGGCCATGGTTGACCTAGACCCAAAATGAGTTTTATTAATTAAAATACATGGTTGATGGGGTTGATAGTGTAACATACACTATTAGAAAGAGATTTAGGTTTAAGTAAGGGATAATGAAGGCATAAAATGAATAAAATACGGTGTAAAAGAGGATATAAAGCTTCAATGAGTATTTTTAAGAGATGGTTAGATTGATATAAAGTGGTAGTATAAAGACAAAAATCTTGAAGAGCACCAATAGTCAGCCCAACCCTTTCTCGATGCACCAATTAAAGCATGCACTTACATATATTAATATTTAAATGGAATAATTTATAAAATTTTAAAATATTATGTTTATATATAACATGTATGATCATATTTGTCTCATAATCTACATGTTCACATGAAGTTGGTTGGTAGAGATCAATCAGTTTGGTGTATCACCTCCATAGTTAGGTTTATTCCATGTCATCCCTCTCCCTTTTCCTTAAAACATATTAGTGTAGAGTTATGAACATAATTTATACATCAATGGGATCTAAACTTATAATCTATAGGTTTAGTACATTTAGAGGTCACATAAAACTTAGGACTAGTCCAATTATATAGCTCAATTGAGAGGGCTTGAATCACCCTCTCAAGGGTTCAAATTTGAGTTATAATAGTTTTGGAATACTTAATGGGACAAGATAATTCATCCATTTAAGATTGATTAATGTGATCTTCAATGCATCAGCCTTTAAAGGCATGAAACATAAACACCAATGGTGACTTTTAGCATTATCATTTGGTTTTGGTAGCCTAGGTATTCTTACAGTCAAGAGATCTTTGTTATTTATCTTTCTCATGAGGTTTCATGGCTGAATTTGGAGTAGAATTCTATTTTACCCAAGTTGGTGAGCTCTATCAATAGTATATTTGTTATTATCAATATCCTAATGAAGCATGTTAGTCCTATGTTGATCTATACCATCCCTAAAATGATCCTACTTAGCCTCCATATGACCCTAACTATCAATGTTACCAACCTTGTTACTAAGATTACTATCCTCCATCCTTTATTTATCAACCTTACCAAGATTTTTAGCCTTCATATAATTCTTATAAATATTTCCATCAAAAGTATTTAAGAGCTAAGGATAAGTGAATATCAATGCAAATCCAAGATAAGAAAGAATAATATTCTTAGTTACTCAAGAAGATGTATAAGAATGAAATGGTGATGATAAAGATAGATGAAAATGAGAAATTTGGCAATGTTTTCCCTAGTCATCTTATTAAAAATCTAATAAACTCATTACAACTTTTAAGGAGCGAGTGGGTATTATTTTAGAGGGGAATCATGTAGGCCTTAAACAATGAAAGGATTTTAATCAATACTTGGAGGATAGATTAGTAAGATGGTAAGATAAGTAATTATAGTTTATTCATACTAAATCACCTCTCCAATCCCAAATCAATCCTTTTATTCCACTAATTTTATTTATCTTTCAATATTCCATAAAAAATGATTGATTCTATGCAAGCCTCACTCATTGTTCCCCAAGATCAACTTGATCTCCCCCATGAAGGCAACTTGTAAGATTATATAATCCTTATTTCACCCCTCAAGTTTAAATACACCATAAAAAGAAGGATCCTGAGTCTAAGACCCCAAGTTGGAAGCAAGTAGTAGAGTCATGGGGTAAGAAAAATGAGACATGTCTAGATCTAGAATTTGAAGCCAAAAAGGAACTTGTGCCTATTCAAGCATCTTTCAACCCTCCTCAATAGCATAAAAATTTCCCATAATTTAATTAAATTCAATAAATCTTTCAAATGAATAAGGAGGTCTATGTTGAGATAAGTGAAGATCAAAGAATATAGAGGTTTAAGGGAGTGGCTAGTGAATGGAGAGAGAAGAAGGATAATCTCATTAATCATGAGATCCCAAATTTATTTTTTGAAGTTTAACATCCCACCATTTAGGAATAAAATGTTATATTAGAGACTAATAAAGCTCAATTTACAATTGTAAGTGAGTATAATGAAGGCTATGAATAAGACTCTTTAAGTGAATATGATAAATACTCACCATTTATACTCCATTGGTAGAGAGAAGAAGAAATAAATATTTAGAAATGAAGGGGAAGGTGGTATTCATCACTTAGTATTATAATTTTAAGAAGATAACACTTTTTAAGAATAGAAAATACTAATTGAGGTAGTTATAACACCTACCTAGTCAGTTAGTCATCTCATTGACACCATGGATGATCAAGAACAATAGTTCTTATAGCCTATTGATGAATTGGAGAATATGGATATAATTGAGCTACATATGGATACATTCCAAGATGCCTCAATTATCCTAGAAGAGGTACAATTTTTTTAACCCCATCCTTTGACTAAAAGTGTTAGTCTTACTTCTTGTTGCAAATAAGATCTAATTAGTTTAACAATAGAAAAATATCAAAGGAATTTTTACATATAAAGTCTCCATGAATAAGTTTTAGCTAGACTTGATATAGAGGATCTCATAGTTAAACAATATGAGGTATTGAACAAGCTTCAAATTACTTTCAATGAGTATGAACCAATCACCTTTGAAGAGTAAATTATAGTTGTAACTAAGGTTGTGGCTCTCCCAAGAAATCACCATGAAGTTTAGGATTACATGTTAATAGCTATAAAGGTGATGAAGACATGCCATCAAGAAGATAATCATATGCATTATTTTTCTAAAACTATCATGAAGTGTTTGAAGATGATATGGGGTAGTAGTATTTCATGATTTTTAATGAATTTGAGGTTCTTCAAGAACCTATATCTCTTGTTGGGAAAGTTAAAATTGTTTCTGATGCTGATATCTTCCTTGAATAATAATGTGTGAGTTTTCAAGAAGCTATCCTAGATCAAAAACATTATTTCATGAAACCTCTTGAAGCTAAGGTTAATGTTTCCTATATGAGTCAATATATGATCATGTTTGAGATGAATTTAGGCATGAATGGGAAACATGAGATTTTAAACCTCATAAATGGATTTGAACAACTTGAAGAAGTTCCTAGGCATAATGACTCACTTCAAGTGGCGATATAAAATTAGGATCAGCCTATTAATGAAGTAAAAATATTATTATTTGTGCCAAGTATACAAGATTGGGATAGGTATGATTTTTTTCTTGACTCATATAGTCAATCCAATAACAAGGAAATGAAGCAAGAATGTTTGGTTTCTAGCTAAAGAGACCATAAGTATGGTAACATATTAGAATTTAGGTGGATACTCTAACTCCATAAGCAATACTTGATAAAATATCATTCATCATATGATAATATAATTTCATAGAAGCATGGTGATCTCAATATTTTTCCATTTGATCTTGGAGGAAGAGGATATGTTGAGGTTAGTTATGTATAGTAGATTTTTTATTGTTTGTTTTACCTAAGTTACTATAGCACAAGTGTGTGTCTTAATTTTTTGATTTTGCTTCTTATTTTTTTTCTTGGTGAGAGTAGTCAATTTTATTAGTTATTGAAAGGAATTTGTATTCAAGTATCAATGTCAATTTAGGTATGATATTGAGTGAAAGATGACTCCATACCCAGTGAATGGACTAGGAAAATGGTCTAATGAGCACAACAAACATGAAATACTAGGAGGTTACCAAATATGTTAGCCAATTTTTGCTACCATAGGCTATTATCATTTAAGAAATTCCATTTATCTCATTATAGTTTTGTTGATAACCATCTAGAGCCTCTAAATAGCCATTTAGAATGGTCTCCCTTATGTGTTTAGTAATGTTTAAGGTAAGTTTGAAGAAGTTAAGGTATCTTGGTTAGTGAGGAAGATAGTGATGTGTTGATCCTCAAAGATGTTAAGGTACACTAAGGTTAATGGGTTAAGAAAAGGAACTAAGACAAAAAAAATTAAACACATGACCATTTGGATTTTTTGGAAAGTATAAGGTATTTTGATAAGTTTAATGTAAATATGCTTCATTAGGTTAGTCTTGTTTAGTTACCCTTAGTTAATTCTATTCAAACTAAAGAAATTTTATATGACTCATCCAATGTACCAAAGTTAAAATAGGGTCAACTAATGTCAACCAAGTTATCATTTTATGGACATACATGTGTCAAGTTAGTTTGAGTTAGTTTCATATGGAAAATGGCAATTACAAGTGGTTTCTAACACCAAAAAAGAAATGAGCAATGTGATTTTTTAGGTTTACAAGATGTAAAATGTAAATAAATTCTACCCTATCTCTATAAGGTTAAAAACCATGATTTAAATTTAGGTAAAGGTCCAATGAAGAAGAAAACTATTCTATTTCTCCTATCAAGCTTCTTGGTAGCTCAAAAAGGCTAATAAGTTTGTGAATGGTATAGACATGAGAGAGAGAGAGAGAGTTGAAATGAATTATCTTGGAAAAATATTGGGGTCATAATTACCTTAAAATACATGCATATTTATCATATTAATGGATCATCCTTTATGAACAATATTAAGAATTTCAAGCTATCACAATGCACTCTTCATTCACACAAGGTCTATTTTGAACATTTCATAGGAAGTTATGAACTAATGTATAAAAATAAGTGATTTTATGTGATTATTAATAATGAAATTATATGTATCACACCAATTCCATAAAATAGTTGGCATGTGTGAATATTAGAC
Source organism: Torreya grandis (assembly GCA_037957365.1). Classification (NCBI taxonomy): domain Eukaryota; kingdom Viridiplantae; phylum Streptophyta; class Pinopsida; order Cupressales; family Taxaceae; genus Torreya; species Torreya grandis. Next base: position 977,277 of record JARHVA010005882.1, on the reverse strand, counting down.
AAAGGGAAACTTCTATTTATGGATAGTTGCATGCAAAAGAGAGAGGTTGTAGGATGGATTTTGATTATTATAAGGTGTCTTCCCAACCCAAGTGATTTAAAAACAAATTAAATTTTTAACTCACTCTTATTATCATCCTTATAAAATTAATTCAATCTAAAAATAGGCTAATATAGTGAAAAGATGTTAGATTTTTAGTAGGTTAAAAACTATAGTGAGTTGGAGGTAGGAATATTACCTATTTGGGGTCATTATGAAGTAGGATATGTTGTTTAATTAGTTGATGAAATAAATTATAATAATATCCATGATTCTCATTCCTTTTTTTATATCTTATTAACCTACTATCACCTCCAAAATATCCCTCTTGTCTAGTTCAATGAGTAAGCCTTCAAATGAGAAGATGTAATCATGAATACATGCTCTTCAAACATGAGGAAACAAGGAAATCTAAATAAACCTTGAGAAATAGTTAAAATATATTTATGAGGGAGGTTTGGTAATTATTATCAATTTTAATACTCTTTAGTCCCCTCAATAAACACCTTAGAGGTAGTTTGGGGCTAGTTGTAGGCCTAAATAGCCACTTATAGATCTGCTTATAAGATTAGGAGAAATAAAACAAGGTTGTTCATAGAGAAACCTAGAAATAATCTTGAGGTATTTTTACCAATGATCTAAAGCTTAAAAACTAGTTAAATATGGTAAAAGGTGATAGATATCAAGCAATGGAGAGTGTGTTGGCCTAAATAGCACCTACATGCCTAGTAAGGCCTAGATAAAGGAAAATAAATGCTTATGATAGATGGATGTGATAAGAATTATTATCTAGAATAAATAAATAATAAGAGTCAATATTAAATACTTAAAAATATAATAAACATGGAAAATAGGCCTATAAGGAAGGTTCAATTCCAAAGTGATAATAAATAGGCCTAAAAGAGGACCTACAAACCTACATATGCTTAAAAATGGAAAAGTGTACAAGTTTGTATTGATATTGAGATAAATAAGGGGTGAAATGTAATAGTGAAAACATAATAAAATTAATCAGACATTTATTGAAGAGGGTAATCAATAAGAATAAGGCATTATTGAGTCCAAGTAGGTATGAAGCCTAGTTAGACACCTACAGTTATGAGCACTAATATGGGAATTTTATGAAATTGTTGAAGTGAATGAAGGTTAAAATGCCTTTGGTAATTATAACGGACACATAAATTCATATCCATAAAGATTTAACAAATATTTATTGATATAAAATGACCAAAAAAGGCCAATAGGGTCACCTACACTAAGTTTATCATAAACCCTAAACATGGGCTAATCAGAGTTATATCAAAGATGGAAGTAAATAATGAGAAGAATATCACTTGAAAAAATATTGTGATACTATAAATACCTAAAATAGGGTGTCTAAATCCAATAATAAGGTATTTTACACCTCATGTAAATTGACCTTTCTCAAGCTCACAAGATACATGTATGTTATGCCAAGAATCCATTTTATCACATGTGATATCACACAAGTAGGTATGTGGGGGTAAAATGAGTTTAGGAATGTTGAATGGGTTTATGTAATCTATACCCATGGAATTAGGAGATAAATCTAGGCCCTCATGTCTATGAATAATCATTTAGACCAAAAGAGCCTCTTAAACCCTAAATGTGACCCAATGAAAGTGTTTGGCCCTTAGATGCCCTCAAATGTAATGTTTTAACATTGAAATGACCTAGGCTACCTATTTAGGTCCCATGGTCATTATAATATGGAACTTAGTTGCATGTGTGAAGGACATGGTGTATGAAATTAGCCTAAAAGTCAAGGTACAAGCCTAATATTGAGTATGCAAAGTAGTGATAAGCCTTAAAATTAGGTAGAATGGATTTTAAAGCTTAAGAAAAGGTTATTTATCCCTTAGCACAAATTTATATACCTCATAAGATGGTACATGAATTATTCAAGTCACTAATTTAGGACAAAAATGTGAATTTACTATTATGTTACCCAAGAATCTTGACTACAAACCTATAGAGCATTATGAAGAGTGAGATACCCCTTGGAACATCAAATTTAATACTAGTTTATGCTATTTGGATCCTCATTAGGTCATGAAAATGTCTAACTAGGTGAATATATGCAGGACTAAGAATGATATCTTAGTATATCATTGAAAAACATTGAGAGAGATGTGTAGTGAGGTTGATGGTTTTGAAGACACCTAAGAAGGCATGATGATACCTACAATATGAATATTAAATACTATTAAATAGATTAAAGGTGTCAAGAAAATGGTAGAGGGTAGTTTAATCTGAGGTTGGTGACCAAGAATGTCATTTGTCTCTTGTAAACAAGAAAAATTATAGTTTGAAAGAAGCCTCTCCTATGCCAACAACAAAAATATCATGATTAAGCAAGATGAAACATGTTGAATGGATTTCATGACTTCCAACTTGCTTAAATTTTTTGTTTTAACCTAATTATTCATGAGTGGACACTTAGCATAAGTCTATAAAACATCCATATTATCTTTCCTTCTCATTTTCTTCTATAAAAGTTCCCTTGTATGGCTTTGTAAGGAAACCTCTAATTAACTATAGAAAATCCATACTCATTTGTATACCTTTAATAAATTAAAACTACTAATTTTATCTCCTTATATGACTATTATTAGTGTGTATTCATGGATAATTGATCTTATTAAGTGATTTTCTTAGTCTTCTTTAACATGTTGTCCTATTATGATACATGTACGTAGTTGGAAAGCTTCTATTTCAGGCCATGTGAAGTGATCAAGTAAAGTGTAAGGGTTGAGTTTGGTTATTTATTCATTAGTGTCATTTTAAAACTCTTATTTAGTTCTCCTAGCCTAAACATATATTACAACATCCACATTTAAATTGTTGATGTAAGAGATTCAGATTGGAAGTAGTGTATGTTCATATTAGTCTCATGGTATACATGTGCACGTGTAGTTGTTGGTAGTGATCAATAATTTTAGTGTATCACCTTTATATATATATTTCATTTATTTTATCCCTCTCCCTTTTCCTTAAAATCTATTAGTGTAGATTTATGATCCTAATTGAGAGCTAGCCCTATAATCTATAGGCTTGGTCCATTTAGATGTCACCCATAACCTAGGACTAATCCCATTGTATAGATTAATTTAGAAGTATTTAATTACCCTCTCAAATCTTAATATTTTATTTATAATAGTACCTACACTATCTGATTAAATTTATTTTAATAAATCATGTCACATCCCTACTAAGTTGGCACTATCCTCCCAAATTAAGAAATGGAATAAAGTTACCACAGTACCCTAAAAATAGTATCTAAAAATTTGGTTGTTTGATGCTACAAAAATATTTTAGTTGGACAATTATATCAATTAAGAGATAGGAAGAGAGTGGAAAGACATAAAAACATGTTCCCAAAGAGATAAAACTTAATAGATTTGATACTCAGTATATGAAGAATAAAATATGTGACTATGGTAATAAATTTCAAATAATGGTAAGATTTTAAATAAAAATATGAATGATAGTGGCCAGATTTTATTTTGTGAATTGATGAAATAAGAAATGAAAAAATATGATTTTTTAGTTGATATTAGTATTTTACAGTAAGATAAAATATGATTTTGATATAATAAACATGAAGAAAATTTACCACATATCCATACTATAAACTAAAATAGAAGATACATCAATGGTAGAAAGAAGTAAAGATATGGGAAGATAAGAGAAGAAAAATTTTAATCACTGGTACTAAATATTCCATAGGGTTAAGAATAAATCATCATATAAAACCAAAATAGTTACAATTTTTCTCTGCATATATAGATTATGAACACCATAGAAAGGTGTACCAAGATAAGAAAACATATGAAGGTAAAATGGAAAAAATCAAAATTCTAATTAACAGTACAAGACAAGATATTATGGTAAGATAAAATGATATTATATAAACAAGTAAACATGAATTAATTTCCACAACTAAGCAATCATAAAACATGAAAACACACATCTACAAAAGAAACATAAAGTTGATGATACTATAATAGGGTATATAGAGGTCAATAGTAGTTGAATTTGTCTTATATATAATGAAACAATAATTTTATTAGTCTATTATGAACTAAAACTACTTAAATGGATAAATTCCAAGAACTATGAAATGGGAGACAACTATCAAAATTATAATAAGGAGATAAGAAAAAATAAATATATGATAAGACATGTTATTACCCAGTAAAGAAAGTGAAAGCGAGGAAGGGAGAATGATAATAAATATAATTTATTACCTTAAAATGGATTGGAATGATTAATGTATGGACCAAAGAAGCTAAACATTGAGGGTTTGGTTAAACAAATAAATTACCAAATCATTTGATTACCAAGACTCTATAGAATTTTTAACCTAAAGCTTCATACCCTGCTAACAACTATTATTCTCAGTATAATAATGGATATTCCTTACGTGGTCATGGTTTAGAAAATTAAGTACCCCAATATAAAAATAATTCAATCAAGTCTAAGAAACTAGACCTATTGGGCACATTTTGAAAGGTTACTACCCTTATCACACATGTAGAGGATATATATAGATACATCAAAACACATTTGATAGAAATTGATCATATAAATATGGAAGCAAAAAGAAGTACCATGCTGAAAGTAAACCCTCAAACTCAAAAATTATAGTATAAACTAGAATAAATAATCATTCCATGACTAAAAATAGATGCATGGATCTAATTTTCACACTTTTTACTAATGTCAAGCATAACTAAGGTGATATTGAGTGGGGCATATGAGTATATTCTCTACATATATCAATAGTACTATATCACACTAGACATGATATAAATAGTGATCAAACTCTTACATGAAGGATATTCCACTCACAAGTATGGTTAAAATAAAAATTTGAGTATTATCTCCCTTGCCAAGATTATATGCACAAAAGTGAAAAATAAGGCTCTATCCAATTAGAGCATGAGAGACTCGAGAATCAGATTTACCATGAAATCCACCACCTGTAAAGTCTATTACATAAATAGATATACTCTATAATGATGAAAAACATCAATATTATGTATGACATGATCTCTAATATAATGCAATATGATTTGGCCATAACACTTTATGGCAAATATATGGAGAACCTATAGAAGATAAAGACAACTAAAATTATTCATGATTTTGTTACAATTCCTTATTACTAGTAATTGTAATGTATTTTACACATAAAATAATGGGGAATGAGGGATAGGTATAATGGAAGTCAAATACACCATAAGAGACCAAATACTAGAGGTGATGAAAAATATTTTAGCATTTCAACAAGTCAAAAAATTATTACAATAGGAGAATACACTTAAGAGTATGGTAGAGGAGAGGTTCCAAATATTTAAGGAAACTATTCAAAATTATTTTATAGAGGTTCTATTTGTAGTAGACATAGATAACCTTTTCATTAAACCATTAATTAAAAAATTTGTGCTTTTTCCACCTCTACCTTATGAAGCTACCAATGAACAAGTTGAGGCAATCATCATTACATCCATAAGTCTACCACCAGACCCTAGGTCACAAATAATTTTTAGTGATATGGGGGAAGGTATTTATAAATAAGAAGAATAAGGGGAATTTGCAACAAGCAAGGACCCATTGCCATTAGCAGGGTCAGATGCATCTAAACGTCAAGATGGTATCTGCAAGTCCTCCAAACCAAAGAAACTAGTTATTGACTTGAGGGATTTGTATGAGGAGGAATAATAAGAAGAGGCTATGACTTTTTTGGTCAAATTCATTACCAAAGGCAATGAGTTGGGAGAAGAAGAGATGGTGTAAAATGGGTCCCTACCTTACATAATCAATAAGACGAAATTCTCACCTAGAAGAGTCTTGTCTTAAAAATAAAAACCCAAAATCCATATTGTAGAAGAACCTAAGGCATCCCCTATTGCATCTATCATTGGAGACCAAACTCTATTATAGATGAGTGGGAAGAAAAGAGAAAGGATCCAGTCACCATAGGTAGAACATAAAGGAAATAAAAAACAAAAAGTGAATAATTCTAAAGCTAAAAATGTAATAAAATAGACTCAAAGTTAGAGTATTAAGACAAAAAAGATTTCATATAAATATAAGAAACAATAGAGAAAGAGTAAACCATTGAGGTCCTAGGCATGAAAACACTCACTAGTATATGTCACACTAAAAGAGGGAAAATAAAAATAGTGAAGCTACATATAAGTGCATATTCTTCCATCCAAAGGAGGCTAATAAGGGTGATTCTAGATTACATTGAGCTGAGCCCATTTACCTTAGAGGATGTTACAACTAGAATGGGATCTAGAGGAAGAGAACAAAAAAATTATGAAATGTAGAATTAGCCACCCAAAAGGGTAAAAAAATATTGGATAAGGAGAATTATAAATGGAACAAGTGGAGAAGAAGGAGGTATAAAATAAAAAATAGGAACATAAGGAGAAGAGCGTCCTAGAGGAAAAATAGAAATAAACTTGTAGATGGGGACAATAAAATGAAAAAATAAAAGAAGATCAAAGAAAGAAATATATATATAAGTGGAAAGGAAAATCCATGAGAATAGTAAAAAATAATTAGAAGAGAAAGATAAAAATAATTTGGTATAAACCAAATATAAATAAAAAGAGGACAAAAAAAAAGAATCTAATTGAGTAACCAATGGCTCTATATATGAAGGGTAAGGAGATAAATCCAAAAATAAAAGACACCACTCATGATGTATAAATAAGTACTTTGAATGTAATGGGTGTAAGCCTAGGCATTATAAAAACTCAAACGGATATGCTCACATGGATCAAATCAAAACATGTTAAGCATAAACATAAGACATCCACCATCCCAGTGCCATCAATTTTTATCCAACTAGATGAAATATGAAATATTGAAGGGGCACTACAACACCTAACTCAAATTGAAGATGAAATGGTAGGTCAAACTATCATCAAAAGTGTTAGAGGATATTGAATAACATGATGTCTTACATTGGAAAAAGTAATTAAGAAAATTTTATTTGTATCCACCATCTCTAGGACAAAGGTCGATCCCAATACCACTCTTTAGATAAAAGAGAAGTTAGTAGAGATAATGGATAATTTCATCAGTGACTCTAGAGCCATAGTGGATAGAGGCCTCATAAAAATTAAGGCTTAGTAAGAATACAAGTAAGAGTTGTTAGGGCCACTTCTAGGTGAAATTTAGGCCAACATAGCATCCTAAAAGGAACAAGAAGGGAAAATAAAGGAGAAATTAGAGGATGCAACCACCAACATCACTTACTTAACTGGCCATTATGGATGATGGATAAGAAATCTAAGTTAGAGGAATGGAAAAATAATTGAGTGTATCCTCAACTAGTTTTATATCTCATAACATTCCCTCTTAGACTAAAAGGGATAAAATGATATCCTTATATGATTTTTATAAGGATAAATAAAGGGATCAAATATATAAACAATAAAATGGAGGACTATGGTGAGTTCCTAAGCAAAAAATTTGATAAAATAGAGGTACACCTCAAGATGCATATTGATTACCTAAACTCACTAGATAAATCTCCTATCCCAAATGACATATTCTTGGAAATTAAGGAGAATGTGACTATATAAATTATGATTATGGATGTTAAAAAGTTTATTTTGAATTGGGATACTTTTTATCAGACTATGGTAAGCAAGTAAAAACAAAATTTTCACAAGGACGGGCACCTACTCCATGATTTCCATTAGCATACTATAGAAGTCCCCATAATTTTTTTACATTTATATGGATTGAGGTTATTTTTAATACCTATCAACACTTAAAGTCTTATTGAGGATGATACAATGAGATAAAAACTAAGCAAATGTTGGTAGTATTCTATATCAGATAAGGAACTTCACCATGGTTACCACAGAATTGATTCTATTAATGTAGTAACATAACACTCATCTAGGAAAATATAATAGAGGATTATACCAACTAGATATTTGATAAAAAAAATTAGTATTTATGGAGACAAAGTATGACTTGATTAGAAAAAATATGTCTCACATAGACATGACTATTGAGTTATGTTTTTTGGCTCGATATTTATACTACAACATATTTTAATAGATATAGGTAGACAATAATATAGTGGAATAGAGATAGATTATACATAGGTTATAAATTATAATAACCTATATATTCATGGTAAATAATAAATAACATATAAACTTATGTATTTGGTAATTATAAAAATATATATAAAAGAGAAGAGTTAGAGTAGGAAATGCAATGTTCTATCTATTGTTCATGTTTTACTTTAAATATATTAACTACTTATTTTTAAGTGGATACTAAATAATCTAACCATACTAACCCTTTAAATACATTAGTTTCACTAAAGTTAGCATGCTTAACATAAAACCACTTATTGCTAACTACTTCAAATTTTATGTCAACATATCTTATAAACACAAATTATAGTTATTATAGGTACCAAATTTATATATTTTTTCTATTTAATTTATAATTTACAATAGTATATTAAAAATAGGGAATATTTATAAACCTAAATTTGGCATTTTGAACCATGAAAACATAAACATTGACATACTTTGACACACTTACACAATGTTTTTTACCTTATTTTGGATTTATGTGATTAAAATAAGATATAAAATTTATATATATATATATATATATTTTAATGTACTAAAATAAAACACTAATATAAATGTAAAATTAAAGTGTGATTAAATAATTATAATTTTATATTGATGGAAAATGATAAGAATATTTAGATACTTAGCTTAGTACTATTTTTTGTAGTTTTGAGACTAAATGTAGGTGATTGAAAGGATTATAAAATTGATTAGAAGTTGCTCAAATCATGAACATGAATATATATATATATATAGACACACACACACACGCACGCACGCACACACACACACACACACACATATATATATATGGATAAATCCTTCTTAATCTATATGTTTGCATCATTATAGCGGTGATTGGTGTTTCTAAATTCATCCCTATGAATTGCATATGATTATTTGAAAAATGTATTATTCTGTGATATCAAGGGGTCATTATGTGCATAAATCCATAATTCATGTATAATTCACTTCAAAACCCTAACACCACTTTTAGCACTAGATTAAGGCCTAAAAAAGAAAAATAAACATGTGTTGATATTACCTCAACCACTCTTAAATTAATGGAAGAAAGTTTCCTATGTATTTAATAATGTATAAGGGAAGTCAAACCACACATTGTTCTCCTTTTTAGGTATATGTGTGAAATGGTAACACTTATATGAATGCAACATATAATTTATACTTTAACACTTTAAAATGGAAAACTTGTCTTCAATCATGTGATTTAGACTTAGTTAGGACTTGTTCCTTGTGACTAATTTTTGAGTTTGTAAAGTTTAGGATAGTCCCTTTAAATGTGCAAGTGATATAATAGGATTTCTTAGTGTTTGATTGATAATGTTATATGTGATATATATAAAATTATGATTAGACATATTATATATTTATATCAGAATATTTTGGAATTTTTTCATTTCATTGACACATGAAAAGTACTATCCAACCCATTAAAATAATTTAATTTTGAAAAATTATTATATATTGGCATGGGGATAGGCTTTTTATATTTTAACACCTATATAATTACTTATGTTTTTAAGCATAAGAGACTCATCTAAAATGAAGGAATAATTAGTTGATGATGTGAACATAATCAAAGTAAGATAATGAATAGGTTAGCTATAGACTAGGGAGTTATTATAGTTGACTAATATCAAATCAGGAAGGTTAGTCCCATTGAGATCATGTGGATAGGAAAATAAGGTTTGTGAGATCCATATGTGTATGTGTTTTACCCTAAGTTTATTTTAGAAACCTTAATATGATATAAAATAGTATGTAATATAGATTGATAGATATTGCATTAAAGTATGAATTTAAAGGTAAAATACTTAAATTGATTACAATGATCTTACAAGTGTGGTATGAAAATTTTTATCACTTCTCTACTTTTCTAAGAATTTTAATGTAATTAGACATTATTACATACTAATGACTTAGTGTCACAAAATATACAACTTTTTACAGGGGTCCTAGTCATTTTCTTTAATTTTAAATATTTATTCTTATTTTGAATAATCATTAATAATTATTTCATTTAATGAAATTTGTATTTGAACATTAATAAGTTGTTTTAAAAGCATAAGCGATGGGTGACTACTGAAAATGCATTCAATATTTATATGATCAAATATGAAAATTGGTATTTCTTTTGTGATTTGATCTGGTTTGAGTAGGGACAAGTATGGGGGGTCAACATTTCCTTTTAGTTACAAATAAAACAATTTTATTTACTTTGATTTGACATGTGCATAAATGATAAGGTTAATTATAATATTATTTGGATTATGCACTTCTCATATTTGATAAGCATTGAAGTTTTATATGATAACATTTGGACACAATTAAAATTTATTATATTCTTGCTTATGACTTCATTGGTTATCATAATCAATGCAAGTATATAATTAATTGTTCCTTTATAAGGTTTAGAAAAATAAGTCTGAATGCTATGTTATGAACCCTAATGTATATTCAAGTTTATAAACTTTGGTATTTCCTAAGCTAAATATGAATGCATATCACAAAAATGTTATGTCTTAAGAGATTTGAATTATAGTGTGATTTTTTTTGATCATATCATTCACTTTATATATTATCAAGGTACTTGAGATGATGGTTTATGACATTTGATGAGTTATATAACTTTATTTGAAGCCATGTCTTGGTGTTTAGTTTAGGTAACTACAACACTAAATATTGGTGGTGAGTAGTATTATCAACTTAGGTAATTTGGTGTAGTGGTGGTGCTACCATGGAACTTTTGAGTGTTATGAGTTAATGTTTAATATCCATGGATTTATTGAGTGTATTTATTTGGGATGAATTTTATATTTACATACTATAATGCATTAAATGATGATTTGCATACATTTATTTTAGATGGCTAGCAATATTATTGGAATAAAGGGTAGTGACTACTATGTTTAGTGGTGATGTGTTTAATTTAGCTAAATCACTAGTTAATTGGTTGCAAATAAAATAGTGAATGATAATTAGACACATACTCATGAGCTGTTAATGTGAAATCATCCAATAAAAAAGGGTGGTTATCTTGTTTTTGTTAATAATTTTTTAAGCTTTCCTAATGGGAGTAAATATCTATTTAGGAAAGAAAGAGATCGAGCTAGAAAGGAACTATGTGAAGTTTTTTTGTGTTATAAAAGTGAGGTATGTTGAAGATTATTGATTGTTGTTTTCATGGAAAAATATGGATTTTAATTTATTGATTTGAATTATTATTAAATTAGTAATTATATATATCAATATATTACATGCATGTCATTACCAATTGAGAATGTTATAATCTCACATGCACTTTGTTTACACAAAAGACTTATTTCTAAGTTATTTTAAAACAACATGAAAATTATTTTGTATTATAGGTTGTTGTTTACGGAAGATTTTCTATGAAATGTTTGTTTTAGGTTTTTTCATGAACAAATTCTAAATTTAAAATTGATGTGATTATGTGTTGTATTATTAAATAATTCAAAGTGTATTTTCATAGGTTTTGTGTATTGAGTTATTTTCAAGGAAAGGGAATCATTTTAAATTGTAGGGTTGATAAATATTTTGGGTTATCTAAAATGCAGTTTTTGGGTTTTCAATATACAAGTTACACTAGTAGTTTTAGAGATATAATTCATTTAGAAAGTATATTGAAGTTATAAGTGTGTGCATTATTCTATTGATGTTCTCTTTTTCTTCGTTGATCAAATATAATCTTTAAAAAATGGTATCTAGCATTAGGTTTGTTTGTTAAACATGTCAATTGGATTACTTATGTCTACATGAATATATTTTTGTTCAAAGCCATTTTGATATTTTTTCGTTATTTATCAAGTAAATAATGTGGAAGTTAAATACTTTGGGTCTTGTAAATATTTCAAGCTTTACATCTAGTGCATGATAGAGTATTACAAAACTATAGTGAAATGGTTTTGAATTTTATGATGATTATTGAACTACGTTCAAATGAATGAGGGTTGTTTAAATAAGGTCAAATCATTTTTTTTAATACATTTTGTTTGATATATGAAACTCATCAAATATAGATATTATATGGTTTTAGTTCATTGAATCTTATAAAATACATAAAGGTTTATGAGTTCAATATCAATGACCTTGGTGTGGATAAGTTTATTTGAAATCATCTCTAGATGTATCTTTGTTGTGTTATTTGGGATAGCTCTATTTAGAAAATATGCTTCATTCATTTTTTTTTTAATTTTATAGTTCTAAGTGTTGGTACTTTATTTTCCAGTATTGAATTTGTTATGAATATACATTAGATTGAATTATATTTTGAAGCCAATCTTAAATATATGTAGTTTGATCATAAGTAGTGTTTTATTCATTTCATTATACATAATATGTTTGGTTTAACTCCTTTGAATTCACATAATATGGATAGGAATGATTGTAGACATAATATTGATTATCAAAGAGAAGATACTTTTCGATACAGGCATGATAAAAGGGGTCTATACTTTTGAGGTTGTAGGGGTTCTAGAATATTCCTAGACCTTTTAACTATGGTACCCACATGCCCATTCATTTTGATATTATTGATCCTAATTTTTGGAATGTGTCAAATATTTTCCATCTAATCCTTCTTATGTTTTCATTAATAGTGGTTAGATAGGTCCCACTTAGATATCTCTTCCTCATAGATGAGGTGCTCCAAATGGATTTTCTCAAAACATAAATATTGGAGTGAAATATGAGCCTCATAATTCTCCTAAGCATATAATGCCCACTCCTAAAAATGAATTCCAAATTATTGAAAAATTACATATATATTCACTTGTGCCATTTAATATCATAGTTTCTTCACTTGAACTAGTAAATAGACCTATAAGTTGTTCTAAATTGAGTCTTGATCAATTTCCACCTTTTCACATGAACAAGACATGCCTACTACTTCCAGTGATAAAAACATTCAATTAGTCCTTCAAATTCACCTTCGATTACAAGGATGGTTAATAAGATAAAGATATAAATAGATGATTAGGTCAATGAGTTGGGTATTCAGTTAGTCAAATTCCCTTTTACTATGATAGAATACACCAAGTTCATGACAAATAAATTCTACCCCTTAATTTAATTAATTTTAGATACTAATGATGAGTGAATTATTGCTTAATTTTTTTATTTTAATTGAATCTTGATACATTTGTTTATTGTTGGTGATAATTGATATTTTGAGTATGTGAACACTTAACATTTTGGATTTTATGGGTGCATGACAACAAGTTAACACTTTATACAATATAGTTTTTTTAATTATATATTTTTTTAAATTTTATGGTTAAATTCATATGGAATTAATGTTTATATTATTTAATTTTATTTAAATTGATATAGTTATTATGTTTTTCAACATTTTTAATGATTGCAATGACTTAAGGCTCCCCACCCATTTAAATATGTATTTGGTATATTATTATTTATTTTGATCTTAAAACTTTATTAAAGTATTGAACTTGAAGTCAAGTTATAAAATTAACTAATTAACATTCTTAAAGTTAATAAATAACTAACTAAAGTTAGTTATAACTTATTTTCTTAACCATCACTTGAAGAGATTGTTTAAAAGGAGATCAAAACTACATTAAAAATGGATAAACTTTACACAAGTATTCTAAAGACATTGAGTTAATTCAATGTTATTCATGATTCTCTTTTTTATGAAACATTTCTGAGGTAATTCAACTTTTCTAGATAAAGAAATAATACATCTAATGATGATTAATTAATACACTTAATCAATTCAGGTATATCCAAGTCTCTTGTTTAGTTTATAAATTGATTATCTAGAGTATATTAAGTATTATATCTTATGATGAATGTAGATATGAAGCCATATGTGTAATCTATGAAGTAATTAACCTACATAATAATGATTACATCATCACGTGTGACACTTTACTGATATTTTCAAACTATAACGATTATCATTCCAAAGATATTTTGTACTAAAGTTGGTTTCTCAATAAAATCCTATTCTATTTTCTACTAAGATGAATCTTTTCTAAGATTTACAATATGATTTTATTTTATTATTAACCTTGGATTAGTTTCTCTTTTCCTTTCATTTAATTTTAGATTTCTTTTTTTATATTGTCAATTATTTAGATTTTATTTATTCATATTGATTTAGATTTGTGTTCATCTTATTTAAAGTTTTAGATTTTTGTTAGTTTAATTTAAATTCATTTCTTATTATATTTACATTTCATTTCAATATTTTTTTCTTTAGTTTACTTTTGATTGTGTCTTTAGTTTTAAATTATCATTAATTTATTTCTTTTATGTCTATTAATTTAGAATCTTTATTTGATCACTTCTTGTTAGATTGAGTGTTTTGATTTACTTACTTGTTTGATTTATTTATCTTTAATTAGATTTATCTGTGTGTTTAGATTAAACTTTTATATTCTATAAGTTTGTAGATTATTCTTCTATTTTAAACATAGATTTTACTATAAATTTAGATTAGATTAAATTAATTTACATTGTTTTTTGTTTGCAGGTCATTTCTTGACAGTTTTTTTTTAGTTTAGAATAATTTATTTCTTATTTAGAAAGATTTTTATCTAATTAGTATTTTAATCTTTATTTATATCTTATTCATTTTCCATTTTAAGTTATATTTAGTTTTCTTTTGGTTTGTTTTTTTATTTTCTTTGGACTTATTTAGATCTTAATGGGAATATCAAGAGATATCAAAAAATGGATAAAAATAGAAATATAAAGAATCATAGATCTTACCTTAAAGAGGTTGTCTTTTTCATAAACTTTCTCTATTAGATATGTTAGATTATATAATCATAATATGATTCCTTTCATTTTATTTGATTGATATTTGATTTTTGAATTATAATGGAGTATTATTCATATTTTGACTTTTATTATTTCTCAGACCAATTAAAAACCCCCTTAATCATCTATAAGATCATTCATAACCTATTAGATCCCTACTAGTAGACTGGTATGATTCCATATTAACCTTCATGATAGGTGAAAGGGTTGATTCATTGGCATGATAATTTTTATTGTCAATAAATTTGGTGACTTTGTTGGTCAGAAGTATTATTTTATTCTTTATATTTTTCATTATTTTTGCATGAATATTTGGGGTCCTCCTCCAATTATACAACCTTTGATTGATATTTTTGATGATCAAGTTGACATTATTTTTATACTAACTTGTTTTTCATGTTATAACAAACCTTATGATTTACCTCACACACTTGAAGTTATAAAGAAGGAAGAAAAGGAAGCAAAAATTAATGATATGGAGGCAAGTATTTCACATGAAACAAAATACCATATTTAAGAAAATAACTAATTAATCAAGTATGAGAGAGAACAACTCTTGCTTATTAATCCTTAACCTAGAGTTTGTTTTCTTTTTTATTATTTTTATATCAAGGATAATATTTATCCTACTGACCCTAATACAAATTTTGAGTTAAACCAATTTGATAATGTAACTGAATTTACCAAAAATTCTAATTTAAGAACAACCACCACAAATTCAATAAATACAATAGAGAGCTCTAGACCTGATTTCAAGCCTCCAAAATAATAAAAATCAAGTTGATGTAACTAATAGTAAGGTAGATTCTAAAATTTAAGTAGCTCACCATTTAATGAATCCTTGTATTCATATAAATCCTAGTAATATTAGTGATCATCCAACCTAATATTCCTTAATTAAAATGTGTTAATATCCTTAAGTTTTTTAGGAGTCCTAATGAATCATGGGATGATCATTTGGATGCTTTTAGATTAATTTTTTCAACTCTAGGTATTTTAAATGAAAAAGTGGCTCTTAGTGTTTTTCCTAAAACATTAGAGGTAAAATATTTTCAAGCCTTTATTAGTTTTATTTATAGTGTTATTCATACTTGAAATGATATTGAATAATGTTTAGAACTTTATTTTGGTAAACCTATAAAAGATTTAGATCTGGTCAATGAATCAGTAAATATTTCTATAGATCTAAGAGAAACCATTTATTAATTTATTGGTAGATTCACTAGATTGCGACAAAAGACCCCATGTGATATTAGACCTTCAAAAGGATTATCTTGACTATATATTTATAATTCTTTACCTTTAAAATATAAAATGGCTTTAGAATATAAATATATTATGAATTACAATGAAATCATAAATTTTGTATTGAGTATAAAAATAAATTAAAATATGTTAGTTTTAATGATAAAACCACAACAGATTTAAATTCTAATAATGAAGAAATTTTAAAATCTATTAATAGTCTTAGTAATGAATTGTTTATTGTCAAAAAACAACTTTATGATAATCCATCTTCATTGAGTAAATCTTCCCTTCTTTGGAAAAGTGAAATTGAAGAAAAGGTGCATTATTTTAATGTTTGTGAGTTGGATCATGATCTTAGCACTCGTTTAATTGTGCATAAATTAAAAAATTATATTCAAGGAAAACAAAGTATTTCCATTCATCTTAACAATAATAAAATTATGTGTAGAGCTTTTGAGTCTTTAGATTTAGTCAAATATTAAAATGATTATATGGTCAATACAAGACCAAAGGATTACTCTAATAAAAAAGATAACTAATAAAAAATATTTTTATTCCAAAAAACATGATTAAGGAAAAGGTATGAACAATAATGTTTCATATGATAATGTTATAATTAGTTCCCAATATAATAATGTTTTATCTACTAGATTTAATAATCCTCAATATCCTCTTTATAATCCTGAAAACTACACTCATATAAGTCATCCAAATGTGGGAGTTTACAATATTATAGATGTTTTGTCTACTATCAAATCATGTTTTTTCATTATCACAAGTTACTAGTTTACATGAAAACTTTATAAAAATAATGATACCATTAAAAACCTAAATTATAAGGATGTATTAGGATTTCAAAAAGAAACAAAGAATAATGAACAATTTCAAACTATTATTTTTGCTCAGATATATGATCTTGATACTGGTCATATACCACCTTTTTACATATCAATTAAAATTATTGATAACATCATACATAATTATATTCTAGATATTGGTGTTATAAATAATATAATTCCAAAGTTTATTGCAAAATAATTATGCATTTCTTATGAAACTGGTAATGGGAAACTTATAGGTTTTGATTCACAACAAACTCAGAGTTGTGGTAAGTTTCATTATCTTGTTATTAATATTGCATAGGATTAAATAATTAGGTGCATGATCAATTATCAAATTTTATATATTCCTAGTAATTATATCATGCTTATAGGAATAAATTGGTCAAAAGGACCTAGTGATTTTGTTTTAAAGGATAGATATTGGGTTCTAGTGGGAAATGATATCACTTTTATATAAAGATAATATTGGTTTAGTAATCTTATTGATTCATTACCTCCTAGTATTGCTTATATGGAAATAGGGATTGATAATAATGAGTTATTGACCTTAGAAGATCTTGAAAATATCAACAAAATAATTTTTCAAGGGAGAGTTTATGGTCATTATATTTTTATGGGGCATGTTTACAACATAATAGTGGTGCTAAAATTTGTTTAATCTTTCCTATTGGTAATATTATTATTATGTTTACAAATTATCTTTTGATAATCTCACTAATATAGTATAATTTGAATCATTATGATTAGGGATTAAAAAGGTGATTGAACTTAATATTAAATAGCTATAAGTCTTTGAAGACTCAAATTTAATTATTAGGTAGGTTATAAAAGTTTATAAAACTAATCAAACACACCTACATATGTACACTCAAAAGGTTTAGACTTTGCTTTGAAATTTTGAAGCCATTAATATCATTCATGTAGTTTGATAATTTAATGTTCAAATCGATAAGATCATTGTTTTTTATTCTAATCTTACTCTAAGTGAAAGTGTTCCTATTATTGTCTTCTTATTTTTAAAAAAAATTGGACCTAAAATTCCTGATTTAAATGAAAATTTCCCTATTTTCAACTATGAAGAACATATTGATTCTTTCCTTAAAGCCAATTATTTTGACTATGATGATTTCATGTTGAACTATGAAAATTACTTACATCTATGTAATAATAAATTTCCTACTAGTTTGATGAGCATGGAATCGATGTTTACTCTGAATGATCAAGCTAGGATTTCATGGACTAAAGAACCTTCTAGGAGAATAATTGAAGAAACTATTCATAATAACCTTGGGACTTAAAATGAACCTAAATTTGTTTATTTGGGAATATAATTTATGCATGATGAGAAGGTTAGATTCATTAAAAAATTTAAATAATGTATTGATATGTTTTCCTATTCATATAAAGACCTAAAAGGTTATGATACCAACATTATTAATTATGATATTCCTATAGAACTTGGTATTAAACTTGTTAGATAGAAAAAAATAACAATAAGGCCTTTAATAATATTAATATTGGTATTAAAATATCTTGATAATATGCTAGATGGTTGTCATTTGTCCTTTAAAATATTATGATTGAGTAGCTAATTAATACCACTGCATAAAAGGATAGTGATATTAAACTATGTGTGGACTTTAGATATTTCAATAAGGATATTTTAAAAGACAATTTTCTTCTTATGAGTATTTATTAAATCTTACAATAAGTTGTAGGATCTAAAATTATGTATTTACTTGATATAATTTTTGGTTATAATCAAATATTTATCAACCTAGATGATAGACATAAGACAACAATTACTACTTGAAGAAGGAATTTTGATTTTAATAGGAAGCATTTTGATCTTATGAATGTAGGTACCAATTTTAAAAGATCTATGTATTTATATTTTAATGATTTAATTAGCATAGTCATTCAAGTTTACTTAGGTGATCTTACAGTCCATCTAAAAAAAATAAAGAAGCATTTAGATCATCTTCATGAGGTTTTTAAAAGATGTAGAAGGTACAATATTTCTCCTAATCCCAATAAATTTGTCTCTAGTATTAATAAATGCATATTATTAGGTCATATAATCTATAAATATGATATTTTGATTGATCATGAAAGTATTAAATTTATTAATGATCTTCCATCTCATAAAGACCAATTTATAGACATCCAATTCTTAACACTATTGTGTTGAATGTTAGAGGTACAATCACTAAGAGGGGGTGAATCATTGAGCCCAAAGATTTCAATTACAATTGAATTCCTTTGAAACTATTAATCAATCAACATATATCAGCTTGATTAAGCAATATTAACAAGAGAGCTCATTTATTCAAATCATACATAAGATCAAACACATAACGCATAGTTCCTATGGGAAACCCTCATGGGGAATAAAATAAAATATCAATACTATAACATAAATGGACTAATATCCTATAATAAATTACAAACATGAGATTGATCAACTCTTTCAGACTAGAAAACCTTGATCATATCCTCCTGACCAAAGGTATTTAGTGAAACACCTATTTCACAAGGAGTAACTACCCCTAAGGAATACCAAGTCATTTAGACCCTCCTTTGAACACCTCAAAATTATAAATGATGTCTTAAACTCCTAATAATGGATCTCTATTTATCTAACCCCTACACATACTCTTTATCTATCTCATATAGGCCTCTAACATAGTCATGCCAAAATCTCTCTTTTTCTTCACTCAAATTGTCCTCATATGCACAGTTAGAACCCTTCACATATCCTAAAACTACAAGAAAACGTTTTTGACATAGAAAATATGACCTAAAGATCATACACATAGTTATTAATCTACTATACTCATTAAATTATCAATTAGGCACTCTACCTCTCATCAGATATAATCAAACCTAGAAAAGCACTGTTATGTCATCATAAATATGAAATTTATTGTTGTAAATATTATCATTGATGTCAAAGGTCTAAAAATATTGGTGACAAAGGCCCCATAGAATTTAATTTCTAAAGGTGTTTTTAATGTTTGTATATTGGATAAAGTGTGTTAATATTAAATAAATATTAATGAATATATTTTTGGTTACATAAAGTCAAAAGAGGGCCCATGAAGAAGTCAAAGAGTCACCAAGTAAAGACAAAAGAGGGAAAGGATTAATTTTACCATGAAGGTTCACCTTGAGGAATTCAAAGAGTGAGGAGATAAAGACAAAAGAAGTTAAGGCTACATTTTCCCATGAAGGTTAACCATGACTTTTCATATGAAAGAATTTGAAAGGTCATGCAAGTTTGGTGCCACTTTTCATGTAAATTGAAAGGTCACTAAGGTTAATGAGAAAGCTAATTTGGAATTCTATAAAAGGAGGCTTGGGAAGCCATTTTTAATAAGAAAGGAAGAGCATGGTTTGTAATTGTTATATCTAGCTTAGAGAGGAGATGAGAGAAAAGAAAGAGATATAGTAGTGTGCTATCATTTGTTAAGAAAGCAAAATTGAGATATAGTTTTTGTTTTATACACAAATGGGTTTGTGATCCTATGGGTTGGTGCTAAAAAATAATTGTTGTGTTGGTGTTAAAAAAGGGGTTAGTTCTCATGTGGTTTGGTTCTCACAAAACATTGTTGTGTTGGTGCATAGAAAAAGGATCAATGATCTTACAAGTTGGTGCTTGAAAACTTTTTAAACTTGAGTTGGTGCTCATTTATATACTTAATATTATTATCCATGGTTTTTCCCACTTTTTGTTTTCCACTAAAATCTGGTGTCTCTCTCTCACTCTCTTATGTGGTGCATGTTATTGATTTTAGATTTATTACATATTTTGAATGTATGATTAAGTGGTTAAAGCAAAAGGAATTTGATTAAGTAAAATATATATCCTATGCTTAACAATTAGAATCAAAGTCAGTTCCTTCAAAAAGAGTTTAATAGCTTAAAGGGAGATCACGGAAAGCACAAGATGGCTAAGAAACTAAGGAAAGAAAATAAAGAGTTAAAATTTGTGGTCAAGTCTCTTAAGGAGTAGGTGTGTATCTTAGAATCTAACTTGGTTTTAGAAGAAAAAAAAGATAAGATATGTATTCAAAATTTTAAGAATCAGCTAAACATTGCATTTTCAATTTGAGATCAAGAGAAGAACAGTGTGATCAGTTAAAGGCTAAGTAGGTTATTTGAAGGATAAACATTATATGCTCATAGTCAAGGTTGAGAAAGATCATGAGATATCATTCCAAGGTAAGAAGGATGCATGTTTTAAGGGCAAATTAAAAAATCCAATCTAGCAACCCATTACTTTTAGGTTTTCAAATTGTTTTCAAGGCCATTGTTTTATTTTTCATCATGTTGGTCATAGGGAAAGAGACTATTTGAGGAGAAGTAATCATTAAAATGGATATCTTAGTCACCTTCAAGAAAAATGTATGAAAAATATTGTTTACTTTTATTTTCATAAGGTTGGCCATATTGCTAAATTATGTCCAAATGGTGTAAAAATATCCTCAAGGTATGTAAAGGCTATGGAGCCCCTAGAAGGTATGAGAAGGTCCAAACTTAGGTTTGGAGACCTAATAAAGTGAATACTAGTCCTAATCATCCTGTAGATCAAAGAGAATCTCTTGTTACTATTGAGCATGAGCCTTGTCAAGAGGATAGTGCTTTGGAAGGTAAGATAGTTGCAAGAGTTTAGAAGATGAACAACATCATGGATGTTGAGATTAGTGAGTCAAAGAATTTAAACATACCTAATCAGTCTAATGGATGCAAAAGGATCAATAAAGTAATATAGGATATGTGGGCATCTCATGGGTTCACTTTTTTCTATGACCCTTTGTGTGGGTTGTCTCTTCTAGGCTTCAATGAGATACTTCACAAAAAAATGAAGCATTATAGATGCATATTGGGTCCTAGCTATGTTGAATGATAAGAAAGTCATGAAGGTGAGTTGATATATTAATTTGTATATCAATTGAGGGGGATAAGTATAGGAATATGCACAAGAATAGGTATAGGAACAAGTTCAAGAATAAGTACAATAATAGGTTAAAAAATAGGATGCTACAATAAGGGGGAGTTACTGTATGTTTTTCAATTGTTAGTATGTGTAGGTTGGCATGTGTAGTATAGGTTTTAGGATGTGGTAGTTTTATTTTGAGGTTTCCATCAATGATAAAGTGGGATATTGTTGGAAATATTGTCTCTAATTTCAAAGGTCTAAGAATATTGGTGATAAAGGCCTCATAGCAATTAATGTCTAAAGGTGTTTTTTAATGTTCATATCTTGGCTAAAGTGTGTTAATATTAATTAAATATTAATGAATATGTGTGGTTGCATAAATTCAAAATAGGGCCCATTAGGAAGTCAAAGAGTCACCAAGTAAAGACAAAAGATGGAAAGGATGCCTTTTCCCATGAAGGATCACCTTGAGCAATTCAAATAGTCATGAGATAAAGACAAAAGAGGAAAAGTATGCATTTTCCCACAAAGGGTCACCATGTGACTTTTCATATGAAAGAATTTTAAGGGTCATGAAATTTTGGCACCATTTTCCATGTGAATTGAAAGGTCACAAAGGGTTAATTCCAAAGTTCATTTGGAATCCTATAAAAGGAGGCTTGGGAATCCATTTGTAATAAGCAAGGAAGAGCATGGTTTTTAATTGTTATATATAGCTTAGAAGAGCATAGGAGAGAAAAGAAAGAGATATAGTAGTGTGATATCATTTTTTGAGAAAGAAACATTGAGAGATAGTTTTTATGTTATACACAAAGGGGTTGGTACTCCTATGGGTTGGTGCTCACAAATATTTACTATGTTGGTTCTCAAAAAAATGGTTGGTGCTCCTATGGGTTGGTGCTCACAAATCATTATTGTGTTGGTACTCATCAAAGGGGTTAGTGATCCTACAAGTTGGTGCTTTTAAACTTTGTAAACTTGAGTTGGTGTTCATTTATATACTTGATATTGTTCTCCATGTTTTTTCCCTCTTTGGGTTTCCATGTAAAATTTGGTGTCTCTCTCTTATATGTAGTGCATGTTATTATTTTAAATTTTATTGTATATCTTAAATGTATGATTAAGTGGTTAAAGTAAAAGGAATTTGTTTAAGTAAAAGATATATCTCATGATTAACACTTCATTTCATACACACCATCATCAACCTTCTATACCCTTAAACCCATTCAATAAGCACACAACCTTCACCTTTCCTTTGCTCACCATACACACTTTCTCAAAATAACCTCTTGAGCACAATCACTCATTCTACCTCTTCTAGGATTATTAGGTAAAATTACCTCTATGATCACCTTCATCACCTTGCTAAGACTAGAATTTCTGATCCTCTTCTGTCTCTTCTAGTCCTCACTAACCTACACCTTCTCTTTCAAATTTTTTCTCTTTCACTTGGTTCCATATCTGTACAACCCTCAAAGTCTCGCTCACAAGTATTCTAAAAGACTAGAAACCATCTCATTTGGGTCCATAATTTATAGATAAATCATGAATTAACAAGATACAAATATTTTTTATTAGCCACAAAACATGAATTCACACTTAATACATCTCACATGGGTCACACTTAAGCACAATCCATTTTCAAATAGGCCTAAGACACTTTTAGGTCATATGGAGACCCATTTAACTCTTTAACACTTATATGAGCAAAATAAAAACACAATAACACTTTAAAAAATCATGGAATCATTCCACATGATGTATATGTCCTCATTAAGTGTCCATGTCCCTCACATTACCCTTCTACTTAAACACAAATCACTTAAACAATATTCCATGTACATAGTCACCATGAATGAATACACAGTTGACCTATAAACCTTTATTCATATTAACTATTATTAGACACAACTTAAAATTAAAATATATCATCCTTATGTATTCTAAAGCATAAATCTAATATCTAATTCATCATTAAAGATTGAAACACCATCAACAGAAGATCTAACATCCTTCTTGGGTCACTTACAAAACATAGTCAAACACATATTCAACTTTGGACTTCCATATCTTTAATTATAATAATAATTAGACATTAAAATTCATATTTAAAAATTATCCCTTTTGTCATATACCAATTTTATTTTCACACCATGAGAAAATTATTTATAGATCAAAAGATATGGCCAAAATATAGAGCACTAGGTTTTTGCTTTACAAATTCAAATATTCAAATGCAAATGGTCATAGTTAAACTTTGGATGATATATTCCAATATTATTTAATTATATCTTATATAAATCATTCACCATTTATATTTTTAAATATTTATCACTATTTAAATTACTATCACTTTGACCATTTTGAATCCACTCACACCATTAGATCAATTTGTAAGAACACATGCTCATAGTTGATCTCTATCCTTTACCTTTGCCTAGTCATTAAACATCATGCACATATTTCCATCTCACTAATTCCTAAAATATTATATAAAAATTTCTCCATTGATCTCCTTGATACTTTATTTATATTTATCTCTTGTAAAATTGACCATGAGGACCATTGCAATCTATTTGAGTAGCCAACTTTAAACCTCAATAAATTCATCTACGCTTAGATGCATGATCTAAAATTTGGAACATATGATCACCATTCAAAGGATAATACAAATTTATATCATAATTTTATTGAAACCTTCACATGAGTGAAATATATTTCCATTACAATTCCTTCTCAAAATTATCTACCACAGAGCCAACTATGTCAAAACCTACTTGGAAGGCCAACTTTGAACATGCATATCTTTTGATGTGCTTGAGTGCATGACCTAAAATTAATTAAAAAAACTATAATAAAAACTAAATAAACCAATATTATCATCTTATTATGAAACATCCACATGTGTGAGATGTTTTACCATTAAAATACTTACTTGGCTCTTCTTGCCACATTACAAATGTGGCTAAGTATGGGAAAGCACTATCAAAATGGCTAGGATCCCAAATTTTCACCCACATATCTTTGACTACACTTAGGTGCATGACTTGAGAATTAATACATATAAGCTAGGGAATATTTTTATCACAACCATATGATCAACTCCACTTGACTCATCCACATGTGGTAATGGTGATGTCATCTAATTGCTTATTCAGATTTTCTACCATTACACCTAAAATGTTTAGATTATAAAAATGATGATATGGGTGAATTAAAATGATGAACATAATATCTCCAAAACATATAAAACCTCTTATAGGACCTCTTTCACATGCTCAATACCTTAGAATCATCCTTGAGCATCTCTAAACATGCCAAAACTAAAGATCAACCAAGCCAACTTCGAGCATAATTTTACAAGCACATTTCACATGTTTTCATTGTTACTTAGACTATAAAATCACATAATCCACTCACTAGGACATCTCCATGAAATCACCATGACATAATTAATAACTCTCTAACAATATCCCCATTTTTCATTGATTTCAATAAACATCATTGAGCTCACCTTCTCTATCTTCAAGTACTCAACAATAGGAAATTTCTCCCCCTTCAACACAATGACAAAGTGGGCACCAAATAATCTTGATTACCTAAAAATACTATAAATAGTAAAGGATAAAATTATAAAATATGACAAAATCTCCCCTTTACCTTGAGCCTACCTCTTATTCCCTTGACACCTTCTTCTTGCTCTATGCCAACACTTTATTCAACCAAGAACTATAAAAAATGAAGACAAAAAATTAAAAAAAAACTATAAAATTTGATAATAATCACCGAGAATAATCTAAGAGGGACTCACCTTAATATTTTTGAGCCATTTCATGACATGAGTATCTTAAAATCTCTTTCAAACTACCTCAAGGACCACCAACAGAACTTCATGCCACTCAAAAAATAGGAAACATGCTCTAAAAAAACCTAGTAACTCTCCTTGAAACAAACATACATTTATATTTTGGAGAAATTAAGCAAAAAGCACTCTTCTTTAAACTAGTCATGTCTAGCCTCCTTGTAACCATACTTTAAAATTGTAGAGCCCTTAATATTTAGTAGAAACATATTCAAGACCTAAAATTTCAAATTTTGAGCTCTTATATATTCCCCCTCAAGAAAACTAATTTTCATCACCAATCTCATCTTTTGCAACATACCCCCTTCACAAACCTACTAGCTAATTAACCCTACATAATGATAAAAACTTGAATTACTTGATAACCATAAACCTTAAAATATATACAAATAATTAATTAATAACCACTTTTACCCATTAAAACTATTAATAATACTTGAACCTCAAATCATAAGGAAAAATAATTTTGTAGCATAGCCCAAAACCCTAGAATCTTAAAATAGACAAAGTCAACAAACCTCTTTCTGGTCAACATCCACCACTAAAAATTCTTGTACACCTCGACACAACCATTACATAGTTATAAAAAATAAATATTATAAACAAATATTAACCTTGACTTCCTATAACCCATTTTAAGACCTGCATACTCTTAAGCACAAACTATGAAACCTGAGAGCAAACAAAAATTTCCAATTTGGCTTTAACATAATTTCATACCAAAAAACCTAGAACATATCAAAAAATAAATGTACATACCTTTTAGAGAATGAAAAACTTCTTGAAATTTCATAAATATTGTTATTCCATATGGAAACTACCATTCCCTACATGCAAACCTTGTATATATTGTCAATATTATTTCATGATAAAGAACACTTAAACTAGGCTCGACCATGCATTAAAATCATGTCACCAACTAATTAAAACATTTAATATTCTCCACTTGATGATCACTTAGATCTATATAATAAAAATTGTGTCATTATCATCTTGAACACATACCTTAGGGTTTACAGACATAAAAACCTCAAGACACTACCTTTCATCCTTTGGACTAGTTCTTCAAAAACTAAGAGCAAACATGACACATAGGTCTACCAATCAAAAAATTCCTTCATAGTAACCCAAAACATATTCTCATGAATTTATTTATCTTACAACATCAAACAAGACCAAAATGGCATCTACCATGCTTCCTCTTTTTGAAAAGTGTCTCATTGAAGCTAAGGGAGAGACACCCTTTTTGACATAGTGAGACTAAAAGTCCTAAAACTCTTGAGACTCCCATATCTCCATACCTTTCTATGACTTGAAATTTATTTTGACTTTGAGTGAATCCTTAACTTGATTCTTTTATTTAGATTTGTCAATAACTATTGTCAATATAATCTCTTGACTTTCCTTCATGTCTATCATGGCAAACAATCCATCTTTGGTCTCAATCTAATCTCTTCTAATAGGATTAGGTTTCCATACCCATGTTTGACCCATTCCTTGCATAGTAGGATCTCCATCCACCTCATTTTTATTTGGTAACTTATTCAATATCTAATACAATACCTATAAATGTGACCATTTCTATAACAACTAAAACAAACAAGATCATTAATACCTTCTGCTTGATGATGATTGTGATTTTCTTTTTTAATCTGGATAGAAGAATAATTCTTTTGGTAGTCTTGTATCTTCTTCATATCTGATTCCTTCTTTATTTAAATAGGCAATTCACCTTGATCAAGATTATCCTTCATAGTCTTTGGACTCAATACCATTGAGTGACTCTTAGCATCATCTTTTTTCTTGTCAAAACTTGAGTTCATCTCTAAACTATTCTTGAAAAATTTAGAAATATATCCTGCTTTATTGTAACTATATCAAACAATATCAAGGTTACATAAATGTCCCTACTTTATTGACTTCCTTCTACAGTCCTTAGATCTATGACCATACATATTACATGTAAAACAATGACCATGGAATAAATTATCATACCTTGAAGCATTTGGTTGTCTAACATATATTTTTGCATTGCTTTCAAAGTGATTTAACTATTTTAGGAATATTGGATTATTATTCTTAATTTAGCTAAGGGTATGAGTTAATTAAATTATTAAGTAATATTTTAATAATTAAGCTACTGATTTATATAATTTTAACCTTTTTAAAATAGTAATAAATGAAGAGAAATGTAAATTAGCTTAAACTAGACTAAGATGAATGAGGTAGAGTTTAGAATCTGTTGTGCACGACTATGATAGTGTCAAAAATCAAGATATATCCTTCATTTCATGAAAGTAAAAGAGAACTAAAATAGGACACCTCAAGCTCCAATGCTATATTATTTCTCTACTTTTTTTGTCCTTGAGACTTGAGTTTTTTGGGTTTTGTCTGTTGTCGTTATGTGAGCCTACCTATAAAATTTCAAATGTTAGATGTCTAAAAAACTCCATGTATAGATGATTTGGTTTAAAAACCCTATATTTCATAATTATTTAACAAACTTTTATATATAAGGGGGTTTAGTGTGTAATATTCACTAAATGTGTACCCACACCCCTTGTGTGGGCATGTTTCCTACAAGCCAATACTCCGAAGAGGGATCAAGTCATATTTAGTTCTCCCACTTGATGTGATTTGTGCAATAGTGTGTATGAAGATTCAAGATGATAAAAATGGATGTGTTTGAGGTAGTTAGGGATTGGTGTAAGGTTTTTAATAAGCTTTTAGTTTTATTGGATGGTTGAATGTAGAGAATATGGAAATATGCCTAAGTAGTATTATTTGTATTATTACTTACTTTTTGATATTTGGGAACCCATTCTAAATGAATTTTAAATGGGATTTTTTAGAGATATGTTAGTCATGGGTTAAATTTATTCATGTGAGGATAACAATAAAAATTATAGGAACCAGAAGGAAGTGACCATTGGAGATAAAAATTCAATTAAATAAGAACGCCAATAATGAACACAGTAGGGTTAAGTAATATATTCCAAGTTGGGTAATATTATCATAAAGGTAATAGACATAAGAGGATGGAATAATCATAGGAAAATAATATTTGAGGAAGTGGAATCACTATCTGGAAGGCTACAAATGGCTGGGAATCAGTGAAAAGGTGCCTAAAAGGGTCATGAGAACAAACAGGAGGGACCTATGGGTTTGGTGTCACAACGCACACTCAAGATACCAATTTTCACATTTTATATGACTATATTTTCCCCCAACTTTATTTAATTTATGAATAAAAGTGAAATACTAGGATAAAGGAAAAAAATAAACCGTACCTAAACTTACCTACAAGGGTGAAGATAATGAAGCTCTGTGATGCTAAGTGTGTGTAGAGAGAGCACATCATGAAATGTAAATATACAAAATAAAATTAAGAGTAGATTATATATTAATATATATGTTATATCTAAAATAAGAATTTACAAAGTTAGGTAAGAAATAAATAAATAGAAAGGAATGAATACACCTCACTAGGTATGCAAACAAATACTAAACCTATTGTGATTTGAGTGGTGCTTGAGGATGCTAAGTAATGATGGGTATGTGTCATACCAAATTATTCAAGAGTGGATCAAGAATGAAAAGGTTGTCCCTTTGGCTCCATCAACACCCACTAAGTAAATCTATGTTATCAGGCATGTGCTAATCAATGTTTAGAATATGTATCCAAACCCTCGAAGTAGGTGGCTCAAGAATAAAAAGGCTAGCTAATCCTTTGGATCCATCATTTCCCCATGAATTGAAGCTATGAAATGATATCAATATGAAATGTGTGTCATATGATATATCTCCTAAATCCCATGAATTTTTTATAATATGATAATGTGGCATGGATAGCCTAATGTGTGCTAGAAACTAGGCCACTCTTGGCCAACATAGAAAAATAGTAGAGATTAGGCTTGTATGAAAGCCACTCTAAAATTCGGAAATAGGCTTATGTGGAAGCCAATTGAAAATTTGGAGGTTAGGATTGTATGAAATCCACTTCAAAATTATTCCAACCACCTATAGATGGATTAAGGCACACACTATTCAAAATAATTGGGTAATGTACTAAACTCAAAAAGAAAAGAAGTCAAATATGTCATGCATATTGCCCCCAATCATTGGTGTCTAAAACATGGATTCTTATTTGAAAGTTATAACAATTACCTAATCTAAAATTAGAAGTGAGGTCCATCATGCCACACATGATTCCACTTATATCTATATTTTCTAAGAAAAAACTATATTCAAACTATTGATTCTAAACTAAATTGTAGTTGATAAAATTGTAACTATACTTACTTTTATATCTATTTCTATAAAATTTGGTTTTTTTCTATTTGGATAGGATAAAAAAAAATAGACACCCTAATGTTTGGCTCTATAGTCCAATCTTAGAAATATTTTCATGTGTTAATTCTAAAGACTATTCTATAATTTTCACTATCTACCTAGTCTATTCTACCTAGATTAAAGTTTGGATACTATTATGGGTGGTCTTAAAGTTGATTTTTTAATCAATAGGAGTTATGATCTTGTGACAAAACCCTTGTTTGTTCCCCCCTCTTCTGAGGGTAGGAATGAAGATCCTACAATTACTTCCCTCAAAATAAAGATCCATGTAAGTGTGTTATGCTATAAAATACATGATGTATCAATGATAATTGACAAGATATCTCAAGATATAACCTGGTTTATAATGGAGATTATTAGATCAATAGGGGTATTCCTAGATAGATATAATAATGTAATATCATGTGCAATGTACTAAATTGGAATTGGAAGTTTGGTTAATTGTTGGTTGTAAATTATTAGTTATAAAGGAGGAATGGAGCATGATGTCCATCATGGCATCCAAGAAAGCAAGATAATGCATGATGTGGATCATGGAATTGTAAAAAATTGAGAAGAAAACAAACAAAATAACACAAGGAAAGAATCAAGAAGCATACAAGAGTGGCCCAGGGGCCAATAAA
This sequence comes from Torreya grandis, assembly GCA_037957365.1. Lineage (NCBI taxonomy): Eukaryota > Viridiplantae > Streptophyta > Pinopsida > Cupressales > Taxaceae > Torreya > Torreya grandis. Next base: position 946,390 of record JARHVA010005882.1, on the reverse strand, counting down.
ATAAGGGACATGAGCACATGTCACTCATACTAGAAAATAAGCATACAGTGCATGTTCAAATTCCACATACAAATATAAATGAAACAAGAAAGGTTAGCACAATGTCCTAAGGTAAATGAAATAATAGAATCAAAGGACATTGGAAAATTTCCTAATGAAAATACAAGAGAGAAAATAGGAACTGAGAAATAAAATCACATCTAGCTAAATAAAGAAATAAAGGGAAGGCGTGTAAATACTAAAAATACAATCACATCTAACTAATCAAAGCAAGAAGTGAAAATATGCAAGATATGGAGTATAATACTAAGTATATTCTAAGAAACATACAAGTTTTATATACTAGTGAAATGTCAATAGAGTAATTTGTGTAAGATAGCAAATAATGTACATCAACATGATAACTAGAGTGTGTGGTATAGGAATGACATAACTTGGATGGTGTAGTCATGTAGAATATGCCCCCAGTGGGTAGATGTATTGATTTATGTCTTGGATGTAGAAGTAAGATACCTTCTCAATGGGTGGAGTGAAATAATTAGGGATCTAGATGTCACTGTACACACTCAAACAAGATCAAGTGAAGCATGGTAATGTAGATAAATTGGCAAATAATAGCATAGAATAAAAAATGTAAGTTGAGCATATAATCAAAAATGTAAAGCATGGATAATGCATACAATTGAAATGTTTTTATGTTTTTGAGTTATTTTAATGTGTTTGCATTTTGAAAATTTTTGAATTATTTTGGTATTTTTGATATTTTGTATTGTTTTTGATATTTTTGATATGAGTTATGTACAATCAATCATAAAGAAATTATGTACAAGAAATCAAAAATATGTTATGTACAATTAAGATGGGAAGGAATGATACTAACTAATGAGTCTCATGGGAGACTCCCTATCATGGTGTCCTATATCAAGGCGATGGATTGTGCATGATTGTGAAGCATGATGAAAGGGTTAAGACTATGACTCTGAAAGCTATGTATGTTGTAAATTCTTTGAAATATCTATAGGAGAAACTAACTGTGGGGTCCCCCTATAATTTTGAGAAGTAGAAGCAAGTGTAGGGCTCTTAGGGACCCATCTAGTGGTAAGAGAAGCTTTCTAAACATGTTCTCTATGTGTAGAGACCTGAGACCTCAATGCTACTACCCTGGGTGTGAACATTGTAGTTGAAAGCTATCTCGAATTTTGAAACTATGGTTACTCTAAAAGAGACCTCTATGGAAGTGTATGAACTCTCTGTACTAGTGATGGAGGCCTCAGCTATGTCTAAATTTGAATTGGAAGAAGAACTAAAACTAGTGGAGAAACTAAAATTGGTGGCAAAATTGAAACTGGTAACTGTATGATAGTAGATGGGTTTAAAATAGGGAGTGGTAACTCATATGGAACTCCACCAACTATAATAAACTAATAAGCATTAATAAATTTCATGCATCTATGAACTATATAAGGTATTAATCAAAGTTTTTGAATCCATGGTTAACCAAGTAATATATCAAAAACTCTTGCATTGGGAATAATAGTAAATAGTGTGGCCACATGTGTTGGACTAACCTATAGAGGAAGTACAATATCACCCAATAAACTCTATATGTGCCCATTGAATCTACTAATAACTATGTCTATCAGTGTATTATCCTAATTGGATTATCCAAAATGATACAATAATGTCATAGTACACATGTTTACACTAGATCCATTATCTATAAGAGCACTATGATAGGATGATTATGAATTCAAGCTCTGATAAAGAGTGCATGATAATTTGAATCATCCTCAGCTATCTATTTCTCTAAGAAGGAGATGGAAGGTCTATCTAGAACTCTAGAGTTGTATACACCAATCACGTTGTTTAAAAGATGTGGCTCAACTAAAGGTGCCTTGTATATATGTGGTGGTGGATTTACATGATATGCATGGTGAAACCCTTGATGTGTCTCTTGTCTCTTATTTATAATGTTGTGGTAAAGGATCTGAGAATATTTTCAAAGCTTATCCTATGCTTTTTTTTCTTGAGGAGGCTTAACTAGAGTGCCAAGATAAATAACATTGCCATCTATTAAGTCCTATATCTTGTGTTTCAAACTTATGCATTTGCATGGCTTGATGCCCTATGTAAATTTAAAAATGCATTTTGATCATATCCCTATGTAAGAGGCTTTATTTGGTCAACTTCCTAAATAGGAGGGAGAGATATGATGTTACATTCTAATAGGCACTATAAAACTCTAGCTAGGGATACTGATGGATTGGTGAGACTTCTCTAAGGAGGTGCTACTAAAACCACTCACTGAGGGGGTTCTAAAGCTACATTTATTGTAGGTTGATTTTGACTCTTGTTATCATTGACATTGAATTTATATTAGACTTTGTTGTTACTCTTATTTGTTGCTTCTAATAAACTTGTGTACCTGACTTTTCTCATTAAAATTAGTTTGAGTTCCCTTTCCTTTAGTGTATGACATAACTTAGTGAAGGAAGAAAACCTTTTAAACATTATTGGTTCATGCAAAGTTGATACAAGACTTTATTTGAAGAGATCTTGTAATTATTGATTGGCCATGGGGTTAATCATCTTAGCCAAGATAGTCTTATATTGAAGAACATAATTTTTGAGATGCTCATTCGACCTTTATTTCTATTTTGCAACTTGGGCATAGGAAACCTTATCACCAATGTTAATGCTGAAATGAGCTAGGAACATGTCTGCTAAAGGATTAAATGCATTGACTGACTAATTCAGTAGACTATAGAACTATTATAATACATAATCCTTTAGAGTCCATGGAAATAACATGGTTAATAGCTAGTGATTTGGCATATAGACCAATCATGCTGCATGAAAATATCTCAAGTGTGTCTTTAGATCACCCTTTCCATGTTATAGAGTGAGCTCGGGTTGATCAAAACCTTGTGGTAAGGGTGTTGAACCAATATGATGTGCCAATGGCGTATGCAGTAAAGCAAAAGAATCCAAGGCTTGTGTAGGTCTAGAGGCACCTTGCTCAAGATGTATCACCTTAGATTGAATAAATTTTATCTCTTGCATAAGGGCTACCACATCAAGAGGCAAAGATGTACCAGCCATAATTGGTGATGGCATAGAGGTAGGTTGGGATGTTATAGGGGGTTGTTGAGACATAGTTTCCTTCGTAGTGTTATGTATAAATGGATGCTCTATGGTTTGAGAAGATTAACCATTGTTCAATTTTTTTTCTCTTCTTGTAATATTTTAATCATATAATCTTGCATGTTTCAGTGTTTGGTTAAGATTTCTTGAAGTTCCCTTTTATCAATTTCGTCAAAATTAGTGTATTAGACCATTGTTAAATTAGGAAAATAAATTGAAGATTTTATTGATTTTTTTGTAATATTTTGTAATAATTAAAGTGATATGGAATCAAAGTACTAAATATAGGAAATTTAAATTCCTAAAAATAACAAATTGGAAAATGCATAAAAAGGATACAAAGCTCACAAACATGTAAGGTGAGACCTCAAAAGCAATAGGACCTAGTATATATAACTAAGATTTTGAAACATGATATTTTTTAAAAATTACTATGGAATCTTAAAATTTAAATTAATTTTTTTTTAATATTCAACTAAAAAATTAGAAAAATATAGGAAAATTTATCAAGGAATTTTCTCTAGGGTTTTTATGGTTTTTATGCATAAACAATGTAAGTTGTGTTCACCAACTGATTTAACTATTTTGGGAATATTGTAGTATTATTTCTAATTTAGTTTATGGTCTGAATTAATTAAATCAATAAATAATATTAAAATAATTAATCTACTAATTTTTATAATTTAATTGTAATTTGAACCTTTCTAAAAATAGTAATAAATGAAGAGAAATGTAACTTAGCTTAAACTGGATTGATATGGCCGAGATAGAGTCTAAAATTTATTGTGTATGACTAGGATAGTGTTATGAATCAGGATCTAGCCTTCATTTTGTGAAAGTATAGGAGAACTAAAATATGACACCCTGAGGTTTGGCAATATAGTCCTTTGTCACTATTGTCCCCAAGACCTGAGTTTTTTGGGTTTTGTCTATTGTCTCTATGTGACCCTGCTTGTGAAATTTTTGATGATGGATGTATATAATACTCCTTGTAGATTTGATTTAGTCTTCAAATCATAGAATCCATTATGCTTTAACAAACTTTGAGATAGAGGATGAGGGTTAATGTGCCTAAGATGCATTGAATGTGAATCCACACCCCTTGTGTGGGCATACTACCTATATACAAATACTATAAAGAGCGATCAAGCCATATGTAGTTCTCCCACTTGATGTGTTTTGTGAAATAATATGTATAAAAATGAAAAATGCTAAAACTAGGTGTGCTTGAGGTGGCTAGGGACTGGTGTAAGAGTTTGAATAATCTTGTGGTTGTATGTAGAGAATAGGGAAATATGTATGAGTAGTCTTGCTTGTATTCTTGCTTGCTTTGTGATATTTGCCAACCCATTCTAAATGATATTTGAATGGGATTTTATAGAGACATGTTGGTCATGGGTTGAATGTATTCATGTTAGTTTGATAAAAAAAGGTTATAAACTAGAAGGAAGTGACTTTTGGAGGTAAAAATGCAATTGAATAGGAGCACCAAAAATGGACACCCTATAGTATGTTGTTATCATCTAAGTTGGGTGCCATTGTCCTGAAGATATGGGACCTAGGGGATGGAATTTTCATAGGAAAAGAAGCCTGGAAGAGGTAGAATCACTCTCTAAAAGGTTACATATGACTGGGAATCAATGAAAAGGTGATTATAAGGGTCATAAGAGCAAGCAAGAGGGACCTATGGGTTTAGTGTCACAAGCCACACTCAAGCTACCAATTTTCACATTTTATATGACTACACAAATCATGCACCCTCCTTGACATACTTAAGATTCGTATACTTATTTTGAAGTTTATCCAACTTAACTACAAAAAACTCATGATGAATATTCAAGGACCTCATCTTATCTTTCTTTTATTTTTGTATTTGTAGTCCTTAACTAGTCCTTTAGAATATTGATCTTCTCTTCATCTTCTTTGGCCTTGTTGGCCACGTCTTTCAATTTATATGCTTGTACATTTATAAACTTGATCTATTCTTGATACTTATTTTCTTTTTTATTGGACATGACAAAAAAAATTACCTCAAGAGAATCAAATTATGCTTCATGAAATTTGATCATATTCCTCATTTTATGATTCCTCTTCTTCTACTCATTTAGTTCACCAAGTGTACTCATGAGCTCAACCTCTATATTAGCTTATTTTTACTTGCTGTCAACTTCTCTACTATTATGACAAGGTTATTTATCAAACATGATGTCCTTTCATTTTTAACACAAACTTGTCGTGGCATCTACTAGCTAAACCTTGAGATCATTGATAACATTCTCATCCTCTTTGGCATCTTTCTGTAAAGTCCATTTATGTTCTTTAAGTGACTTGATCACAACCTTCCACTAGTGATTTTATTTTTTTCACTACTTAACCATATTTGTACATACTTAGGATCACCTTTAATATGTTAGGATTCCTCCAAAGTACCTACTCTAATACCAATTATTATAATTGCAATCATTGAGAAGGGGGTGAATCAGTGAGCTCAGATTTTTCATATACATTTGCAGTCCTTTAAAACTATTAAGCTATCAACATATATCAAATTGATCAAGGAATATTAACAATATAACTCATTCATTCAAGGCATACACAAGATCAAACACATAACACATATTCCCTATGGGAAACATTAATGGGGAATAAAACCCACTCTCAAGATTGTAACACAAATGGACTACTATCCTATAAGAAATTACAAACAAGAGACTGACCAAATTCTTTAGACCAATAAACATTTATCATATCCTCTTCAATAGAGGTAATAAGTGAAACACTTATTTCATAAGGAGAAACTAAAGCTAAGGAAGACCCCTTTATACCCTCCTTTGAACACCTCCACCTTAAAATGATGTATTCAACACTTGATGATGGATCTCTATTTATGTAACCCCTACCAATACTCTTTCTATCTCATATATGGATCTCACATAAGTAAACCACAATATCTATCCTTTTTCACTCAAAATATCCTCATATTCACACTCAAAATTCTTCAAATATACTAAAAACTGAAGAGAACTATTTTGACTATAGGAATATGATCTATAGGTCATATAGATAGTCATTAATCTTCTCTAATCATTAACTCATCGATTGGGTACTCTACCTCTCCTCATACATAATCAAACCTTAAAAAACCCTATTATAAAAAAAATATGACCTATAGGTCATACACACATCATCAACCTACTCTACCCTTCAAACCTTTAACTGAGCACACACAGCCTTCACCTTTCCTTCACTCACCATACACACTTTCTCAATATAGCTTCTTGAGCATACTCACTCAGTCTACCTTTTCTAAACTTATTAGGTCAAATGACCTATTTGATCACCTTCATCACATTTATTAGACAAGAATGTGTGATCTTTTTCACTCTCTTATGGTCCTCATTAACCTTCACCTTCTCTTTTAAAGGTTTTTTCATTCACTTGGCTCCACATTTGCACAACCCTCAGAGTCTCACTCATAATTCTTACTCAAGCCTAAAAACCATATCATTTGGTTTAATAATTTATAGATAAATAATGAATTAATAAGATTCAAATCTTTTTTTTCATCCATAAACATTTCTTCACCCTTAAGGCATATCACATGGGTCACACTTAAGCACAATCCATTTTCAAACAGGTCTAAGTCACTTTTAGGTCCTATAGAGACCCAATCAGATCTTTAACACTTATATGAGAAAACTAAAAACATAGGAACACTTTAAAAATCCATGGACCCATTACACATGATCTATAGGTCCTCCTTAAGTGTCCATATCCATCACAATACTCCTCTGCTTAAGCACAAATCTCTTAAGCAATATTATGTGTACACAATCACCATGAATGATTACACAATTGAATTGTAAACCTTTGTTCATACTTCATATGATTATAAACACCTTAAAAATGAATTAATATCATACTTATGGAGTATTTAATGTTCCCATAATATATAATTCATCATTAAACATTGAAACAACATCAACACAAGCTTGACCATCTTTCTCGGGTCACTTGCAGAACATAATCAAACACATAGTCAAATTTGTACCTTAATAACTTTGAATAAATTTAAAAATTAGACATTAAAATTAATATTTATATATGATCCTTGTAATCCTCTACCACTTTTAATTTTACACTTTGCATAAATTTTGCATAGATCGAAAGGTATGGCCAAAATACAAATCACTAGTTTTTTCCTTTGCAAATTCAAATATTTAAATGCAAATGGTCACTATTAAACTTCAAAAAATATGATCTCATCCTATCTCATCTCATATTATATAAATAATGGACCATTTATATTATTTTATATTTATTTATGTTTAAATTATTTTCACTTTGACCACTTTGAATACACTCACACTATTATATCAATCTATATGAACACGTGCTCACTGTTGATCTCTATGCTTTACCTTTGCCTAGTCATTAAACATCATGCACATATTAGCATATAATTAATTCCTAAAATATTTGATAAAATTTTATATATAAATATCCTTTAGACTTGATCAATCATTACCTCTTATAAAATGACTAAGTATGGGGACCATTTCAATATGTGTGATTAGCCAACTTTGAACCTCAATAAGTTCTTCTATGCTTAGATGCGTGATCTAAAATTTGGACGATATGGTCACCTTCAAATATAAAATACAACCATATATATAACTTCTCTTTAAACCTTCAAATTATTGATACATATCTCCACTAAAATGCCTTCTCAAAATTGTCTACCATAGAGCCAACTATGTCAAAACCTACCTAGAAAGCCAACTTTGAGCATGCATATCTTTTGTTGAATTTCATAAAATGACCTAAAATTTAGAAAAAATAACTATAATCAAAAATAAATAAATCCATATTATCACCTTATTAATAAAAATCCACATGTGTGAGATATGCTACCATTAAAATGCTTACTCAGCTCTTCTTGCTACATTACAAATTTGGCTAAGTATGGGAAAACACTATCAAAATATCTAGGAGCCCAAATTTACACCCACATATATTTGAATAAACTTAGGTACATAAAATAAGAATTAAAACATATCAAATAGGCACTAATTTTATCACAACCATATGACCAACTCCCCCTAACTCATCTACATATGGCAATGGTGATGTCAACAAACTGCCTCCTCAAATTTTCTACCTTTGGACACAAAATGTCTAGATGAGAACAATGATGATCTGAGTGAATTCTAATTACGTACACAATCTCTCCAAAGATTATAAAACCTCTTATATGACCCATTTCACATTATCAATACCTCAACCTCAGATATGAGGATCTCTAACCATGCCAAAACTAAAGATCAACCAAGTTAACTTCAAGCATACTTTGACAAACACATTGCTTTGTCATTATTACGTAGGCTATAAAATCACATCATCCACTCACCAAGACACCTCCATGACATCACCATGACATAATTCACAACTCTCCAACAATTTCCTCCTTTGTCATTTGATATTAACAAACATCATTCAGCTCACCTTCTCTCTCTTTAAGTACTCCAAAATAGGAACTTTCTCCCCCTTTGACACAATGAAAAATTAAGTACCGACTGATATTGAGGACATAAAAATAATATCAATAAGGAAGGAACATAATATAAAGATGATGCAAACTCCCCTTTACTTTGATCTTACCTTTTTCTTCCTTGACACCTTCTTCTTGCTCCATGCCAACACTCTCTTGAACAAAGAACTACAAAAAATGAAGATAGAACACACAAAAAACTAAAATTTGATATCACTCACCAATAAGAATATAAGAGGTACTCCCCATAGGATTTATAAGACATTTCATCATATGAGTGTCTTCATATATCCACACACCATGAAGAGTCAACATAAAGGCTTACTAGCCTTCTTTATCAAATTACCTCAAGGACCACCAACAGAACTTCATTCCACTCACAAAATAGGAAACATGCTCTAAAATAACTTAATAAATATCCTTAAAATAAACATACTTTGCTCTTTTGGATAAACTAAGCAAAAATCACTCTTCTTCAAATTAGGTCTATCTAGCCTCCTTATAGCCCTACCTGGAACTTATGGATCCCAAAATTCTCAGTAAATTTTTTTTCAAAAACCTAAAACTTCATATCTATAGAATTCTCATAGGCCCTCCTCAATCACACCAATTTTCATGATGAAGCTCATCCTCTAAAACATACTTCCTTCATAAACCTACTATTTAATTAGCCCTTCGTAATGACAAAAATATGAGAACCAAATACCTTCAAATCTCTATGAAGCATGATTTGATAACGCATTTGACCCATTAAAACTATTGAGAAGCCTCAAAACTCAACTCATAAGGCAAACTACTATTCTAGCATATCCTAAAACCTTAGAATCTCAAAATAGACAAAGTCAACAAACCTCCTTCTGATTAACCTCCACCTCTAAAACTTATTTTACACCTAGATAAAACCATTACCAACTTCTAGAACATAAATTGAGATTCCAAACCATTGGTAACCTTGACTTCTTATAACCCATTTTATGACCTACATACTCTTAAGCATAAACTGTGAAACCTGAGAGCAAACGAAAATCTCCAATTGATTTTAACATACCTTCAGACCACAAAAGCACCTCGAGCATATCAAAAAATAACAAAATATACATTTTATGACACCAAAATATTCTTTACATTTCATAAATATTATTATGCCATGTGGAAACTACCATTCCCTACTTGTAAACCTTGCACATACTACCAATATTTTTTCATGATAATGAACACTTAAACTAGGCTCAACCATGAGTTACAAGCATGTCACCAACTAATGAAAACATTTTATATTATCCACTTGATTTGCACTTAACTTCATATACCAAAAATGTAGTCATTATCATCATGAACACATACCTTATGGTTTTTAGACATTAAAACCTCAAGCCACTGCTTTTCATCCTTTGGACTAGTTCTTCAAAAATTGAGAGCAAACATGACATATAGGTCTTCCAATCAACAAAGTACTTCATAGTAAGCCAACTCATCTTGTCATGACACTATTTATCTTCAAAAATCAAACAAGACCCAACTAACATTCGTGATGCTTCCTCTTTCTAAAAAGTGTCTCCTTGAAGCTAAGAGAGAGACACACCTTTTGACATAGTGAGACTAAAAGTCCCAAAACTATAGAGACTCCCATATCTCCATACCTTTCTCTAACTTATAGTCTTGTTTGCATTTGAATGAGTCCTTAAATTCATTATTTTCTTCATATTTTTCAATAAATGATGTCAATATAATACCTTAACTTTCTTTCATGTCTATCATGCAAGAAAATCCATCTTTGGTCTCAGTATGATCTCTTTTTAATAAGATTAGGTTTCTATAGCCATTTGTGACCCCTTTATTACACATTAGGAGCTCCATACACCTTATTTTTCTTTGGTAACTACTTCAATCTATACTTGAAATACCTATCAGTGTGACCAACTCTATGATATCTGAAACAAACAAGATCATTCATAATTTTTGCTTGATGATGATTGTGAATTTCATTTTTTATCTAGAAAGAAGATAAATTCTCTTGTCAATCATGTATCTTCTTCATATCTAATTCCTTATTTTTTGTATCTATAATTTGACCTTGATAATGATTGTCCTTCATAGTCTTTTGAATTAATACCATTGAGTGACTTTTAGGATCATCTTTCTTCTTGTCAAAACTCAAGTTCATCTTTACACTATTCTTGTAGAATTTGGCAATATGTCCTACTTTATTGCAAGTATATCAAGAAATATCATTCAACATACCTCTTGACTGATCTGAGTTATGACCTTTTGAGGACCAATTGCTCTTTCTTCTAAGGTTATACGAATTTCCATAATTGACTAACTTCTTTTTATAGTCTTTAGCTCTGTGACTATACATATTGTATGTAAAACAATGGCCATGGAATAATTTAGCATACCTTGAAGCATTTGGTTGAATATTAGATATTTTTTCATTGATTTCAAATCTTTAATCCTCCATGACATAATCAAGCTTCTCATTCTTATTTTCAATTTTATCCAACTTGGCTACAAAAATATCATGTTGAGTCTTTAAAGAACTCATCTCAATATTTATCTGAGTGTACTCATATTATCTTGCTTTCAATTTTGTATTTACAATCTTGAACTGATCCTCTAGAATACTAATAATCTCTTAGTCTTCATTGGCTTTTTTGGCCATGTCTTTCAATCTATATGATTACACTTCAACAAACTTTATATATTCTTGATATTTCTTTTCTTCTTTATTAGACATGCCAAACAAACATCCCTTAAGAGAACCAACTTGTGCTTCAAGACCTTTGATCACATTCCTCACTTTATGATTCCTCTTCTTCTAATCCTTTAGTTTACCAAGTGTAATCATTATCTTAGCTTCTAGGTTAACTTCTTTTTCCTCGATTTCAACTTCTCTACTTTTATGACAATCTTCTTTATCAAACATGATGTCCTTTTCTTTTTAACATAAACTTATCTTGGCATCTATTAGCTAAACCTTGAGATCATTGATAACATTCTCATCCTCTTTGGCATATTTATTCAAATTACATGTCTATTCTTCAAGTGCCTTGATAAAATCCTTCCAATATTAATTTTATTTATTCCACTTCTTAGTCATATGTGTACCTACATCAGATCACCTTCAAGTTATTAATCTTCTTCTAATATACCTGCTCAAATACCAATTATTAAAGGTACAATCATTGAGAGGGGGGTAAATCAATGAGCCCAAATATTTTAATTACAATTTTATTCCTTTCAAACTATTAAAAAATAAAAATATATCAACTTTATCAAGGAATATTAACAAGATAACTCATTCATTAAAATTATACACAAGATCAAACACATAATGCATAGTTCCTATGGGAAACCCTAATGGGAAATAAAACCCACTCTTAAGATTGCAACATAAATAAACTAATATCTTACTATCCTATAATAAATTACAAACAAGAAATTTATCAACTCCTTTAGACCAATAAAACTTGATCACATCTTCCTCACCAAAGTTATTTATTGAAACACCTACTTCACAAAGAACAACTTCCCATAAGGAAGACCAAGTCCTTTAGACCATCCTTTGAATAGCTCAACCTTAGAAATGATGTCTATTGACCAATTTTGACTTTTCGGTCAATTGGGGCACCCCTAGGAAAAAATATTGTTTTCTATATGTTTTAGAGGGTCTAATATCTTGTCATGAGGTGTTTCATAGGCTAATTGAGGTCAATTAATGTTATATTGGCTTTGTTCAATTGGTTTTTTTGTCCATGTATCATTTTACATCATTTTAAGGGTCAAAATGTGTATTTAATGATTTATATGGTTTTATTGATAAATATGAAGGTGAAAAAATGTGAGGTCATGTACCATGTGTCCTTAGAAGTCTTAAGTAACTAACAAAACTAAAAAGTTGTAGGTTCATTAGAAGAAAAGTCACTTCTCTTCAAGAAAAGGAAATGTTTGGCACTTTTACGACACATGGGGAGGTATGCCACATGGGTAAATATATTGGGGGGTTTATTAACCTTCCAAATAATCATATATATACTTGTTTGTATCTGAAAGTTCCATTTTGAGGCCAAAACCATTATGCTCATCTCTTGTTTTTTGGGATAAATTTAAGTGATCTTTAGGTTTTTTATTTGTAAGAATAGCCCATGAGATTTCAATTAAAAATATTTTGGGAGGTTTTTTTAAACTTGGATACCTTCATTTAAATATAAGTATCTTGAATAATTATCAATTTTTCTTTATGAATCATCTATTTTAAGTTGATTGTGCAATTTTGCTTGCCATTGTTTATACCCTATAGGTTTTACTCCACTATGGGAATTTATATACAATATAGTTTTTTTATTCTACTTATATATGATTTTTAATTCATCTTCTAATGGTAATAATAATTTATTTAATGTTACAAGTTTATTTTATGAGATAACTAACTTATTTTGCAAAGAGGATTGAAGGAGTGAAGTTACAGTCATTTCTTCTAATTATCAAGGTTTTCTCCTATGTTATGGTTTCAAGATGAAGTGAATTGATGTATTATTACTAAAATGTGTTTTTAAATCATATTAAATTCCAAATATAACTTCAAAGAACCACTTCAAGAGACAAGAGGACAATTAAATGCACAATGTAGCTATCTACAATAGTTGTACAACCTACCATCAGTTTAAGGAGCATGAAATGAGGTTTTGAGCTCTCTCTAAAGTTTGTAAGGTTTTAAAATTATTGGTGATCATTAATAATATTTTTTATATGTTTGGATTCTAGTGTAACCTCAAGGAGATATTTTAATAAAATTTGTGACACTTTGAGACAAATTCCCAAAACTACCAAAACAGAGGTCCAGGCCCTTTTTTGGGTGACTTCATTCAAATTTATATTGAGTCTGAAGACATATAAATATACTCATATTCAATATTATAGAGAGTTATATCAAATTTAAAAATAAGATATATTTTTTATTCAAAGAGAGTGGTTTTCTTAAGACATCAAGTTACTCTTCAAGACACTAAAATTACTCACTGTTATCTACAACCAACTAAGGATTTGTCATGTATTGAAAGCATGTGGAAGGTTTTGAGACCCTCACAAAGTATTCATTTGGTTTTGGTAAAATATCCACTCCATAATTAATCCATATGACATAAAATATAATATAACCATAAATGAGACCCAAACATAGCACCTATAGGCCTCTTTGCACTGCAAAATACAACCTAGAGGCTAACTGTAGGGTTCTCATAGAGACTAAGTTTCATAATAATAGTAATAGAGAATTTTTCAAGAATGAAAGGAGAAATTACAATGATAAATTATTATGAAAAACTTTCAAGGAGGTTTTAGTCATGAGGCCTAAATCATATGAATTGCATCTACAAGGGTATTCCCAAGTAGAAACACAGTCAGTTATGATTATCTCAGATAGTGAGCTAGTTTGGTGCTTGGTGATGTTTAAATGGCATCCAGTGTGAGTGAAATCATGAGAATAAATTTTTTTTAACCAAATTGATTCCAATAATCCTTAAAATTCACAAACAAACTCATTTGAGCAAATGTTCATTAACAGTTTAGTAAGTAGATAGTGATGCAATTGATGGCTTTTCTATGTTATGACAGGGTCTTAAACATGGAATAGGTACTAGTTTTTTATAGTAAGGGATGATTTAAATGTCTAAAAATATCTAAATATAATGTGAATTATTTACCAAGGCTAACTAATTCACAAATGCACCTACAAGTAGAGGCCCTAAAAAAAGGGTGTCTTAGTTAGAAGACAATAAGCTCAACTTTGAAAGGGAAAAGGTGTACTAGAAAGTTAATGGGAACTTAACCCTAATGAAATAGAGATATATCACCTAAATAGGTATTTTTATGATTTAATATGGATATTTAAATAGATAAATAAACCTATACAAATCCTTAAATAACCTAGATTCACCTACAATTGGTTTAAGGGTAGAACACAATCAGTTGGGTGAGTTCTGAGCAGTGTGAGGGGAAATAATGTAGGTTGAAGTGATGTTTCATCTCAAAAAAATTATATAATAACTATAATAGTCCCATAATGTTATAATATGTTAATATATAGTAAGTAAAGGTCTCTAACATTGCATCATATAATTCATCTAATGAAGCTTGCACATAGTTTGCTTGCAAATAGTAGGTCTCAATTTTTGAGTATTTGAGAGGTAAGATCATAAGACAAAGGAAAAAAATTGGTAATGAATAGATATATTATTTTGATAATATACTAAAATATTTTATTTTATTTATAAAATAGGGGAAGTGCCCTCTATTTTATCTTAGATAGAGGGTACTCCCCTCATGCTCGAAGCTACTAGTTTTGGGGAAATAAGTAAAAAGTTGTGACCAAAAGATAAGGAGAGAATTAAAAAGGATTTAGAGAGTTTAATCAAACCAATTTAAGCATGGGAGAATAAGTATGGAGGGGTGAGGCTTAACATGTTATCCTAAATCATAAGGTTTGCATATAGGCCTAAATGACAAAATTTTGGCCTAAGGACCATATAAGGGAACAATAACACTTATATCAATAATATTTATTTAACCTTGTTTTAAAATTTCTATGAGATCATAATAGAATTTATTGAGCTATTGGTAAACAAATAAATCCAACAAAAGGCTAGTTTGAGTTTTAAGGACAACTCAGACCTATTGAGCAGGTTTTAGCCCTATGCCCAAACAAGGAGTCTTATTTAATTCTAACATGAAGTAAAAATATAAATGGATATTAATATGTATATATATCTACTAAATATGTTAAAAATAAATTTATATGAAAAGGAAATCATAAAAAGTTATTTTCAAAACAAAAACTAGTCCAGACCTATAGGAAACAAGAGAACACATTTGATAGGTTAGGTTGAGGTGCTTATATCTACTTGAAGGTTTACATGGGAATATAATAAGTTTGGAATATTTTAAATAGTAAATAATATCATATTTGTGGGTTTTTTTTAGTTTAAAATTTTAGGGTTTTATGAACCAAACTTAAGAATAAAGTGCAACTAAAACCCTCTTAAGCCCTTTTAAAGGACTAGTTTATGAAAATGTAATTGGAAATGCAATCTAATGGACCAGTTTGAACAAAATATATATTGGAATTTTTATATTACTCCATCATAATGCCTCACATGTGAACTATCTATATATAATTTTATGGATGGGGACAAAAATAGGGTCTTTATCACTATTTTATGTGTTTTTTAGGTTATAGAAGGAATCAAGAGATGAAAATAATATGGATGTAAATATTAAGACTTAATATAACTCCAAATATCTACTAATTCCTTGAAACACCTTCTAAGTTCCCCAACTAGGTGCTTCAACTTAGCCAAAACTAGCCTAATGGATAAGCTAGGGAGAAGTGTGAAAACCTCAAGTGGAAGTCCTTTTAAGGTGTGCCTGATAATTATAGGGCCATGGAATTTATTGAAAAAATTTATTCACTACCTTATATGTATTTTAATAACAAAATTATACCTTATAATAAACTAAGTGTTTAGGGTGCATGAAAGAGTAGGTTTTTGGATAACATATGATGATTGTCCCTTTCTAGGTGATTTCAAAGGACCAAACCTATAACCAATGCATGGAGAGGCATGTATTATATCATTAAAAATAATTAAAATCATTTTACCTTATCCTAATCAGTTAAAATGTGATCAAACAAGGTCAATCATTAAGGTGGTGTTTTTGAGCTAGAATGACGAATTTTATGCCATTTTGCAAAAGTTTGATGGCATGTATTGACACTTGGATATTTTGACCTTACATGGTTAATCCCATATCCTTATGACATGTACATGTAACTATTTATTTAATCTTTACAACTTTCCTTGTGACCCTTGGACTTCTCTTCTCCTTTCTCTCTCTCAAATTCTATAAGAACTAGCCATTTTGGCCATTGTATGGGATGTTGCACTTGAGTAGGGTAAATCCCTACTCAAATGTATACCATTTATCAATAATAATAATAATAATAATAATAATAATAATAATAATAATAATAATAATAATAATAATAATAATAATAATAATAATAATAATAATAATAATAATAATAATAATAATAATGATGATCTATTCCATGACTATTCTTAGTGTTTTCATTTGGAATGTTTATTTTTCATAAGTGAAGACTATGGATTCCTTAGCATGTTGTTTCATTCTTTCATCCTATTTGTAGTTAGAAAGATTCTTCTTGTAGATCATGTGAAGTGTCCAATGAGATTTAAAATATTGAGTGAGTTAGTATTTCATTATTTACCTCATAGTCCTCTTTTCTGGTTTTCTTAGCTTTGCACATTCATCCATAACCTCATAAGGTAGCATTGATGTGAGAAGATGAAGATTGGAGAAGTGTATGTTTAGTTTTTCCTTTGATTTCAAGTATAATATGCATATGGTTGAATTTAATCATGTTATGTTGTGTATCACCTCCCTTATATTAGTTTTATTTTAGTAATATTTATCCATTTTCACTCCCCAAGTTTAGTAGTAGTTGAAATCCAAAGTGGTACATCAAGGGAGCTAGCCCTATCTAGAGATTCACCTCATTCCTTAGGTTGCCCACAAGCCTAGAGGTGATTCCATTATGCCACTTGGATTAGGAGATATTTAAATCTCCTCAAAGGGTGAAAATATAAGTGACAATAGTTTTTAACATGATCAATGGGACTCTTTTTCTAAGAGGTTGAGATATTTTTATTGTTGTCTCTCGATAATCAACCTTTGGAGGTATCTATCAAAAAATTAATGGAAAATATGAATTTATATTAGTTGGTCAAGTAACCTAGGTATTCCTTTTGAATATAGCTTATAATAATTTATTTTATTCTTAATTCCTAATGAATTTGCATGGCTAACCTTGGCTTTGAGTTTTGTTCTCTATAAGTTGGTGAAACTTTCCAAGCTTATGGAATTCCCCATCAATATGAACAAGTTATTAATGAGCCTTGGTGTGATGATAATAAGCCTTGTCATGAAGTGTATCACTCCTTCAATTAGCCTTGATGTGAACTGTGAACCACATTTTACTCCTCAATGGTATTATGATTCATGGTATTCCTATATTCCTTAATTTTCCTCTCCATATGGATACCATGTTGTTGGAAAATCCTATAAGAATGTCTACCAAGAAACCTATAAAGAAACACTTCCCTACTAGTCCTAATATGAGCCCTATAATATATATCATGTTGTTTATTATCCTAAATATTAATTTTATGAGTCTTTTCGTATGATATCAAATGTTCCCATGGATTATACAAAAAATTACCATTTTAAAGATGTAGCTCCTACTCCTAATTAGCCCACTAATTCACTTTCACATGATCTCACTAGTACTTTCCTCTTTTCCAAACCCATTAATAATCATTCTCCATCATCCCATACTACATATACAACTCCTTTACTTTCCACTACAGCTCATACTATAGATTTTTCACCTCAAATCCATGATCCTATCCATCAACCTTTCCTTCTCAAAGAGTAACCTATCTTTAGAGAAGTAAGTAAAGAAGAAAAAAATCAATTCATGGTTGATAAAGAGGCTCTTATGAGTGATTATGAGGAATAAATCACCATAGGTAATTCCCTTTGTGAATAAAAGGATAATCCACTAGATAATGTCTATATATTTGGAGGGATATATGCCCATGAAGAATCCCCTACACTTCACCCTCAAGCTGATTTTCAGTTCTATGTGCCACCTCACCCAACTAGTTCATCTTGTCCTTACACCATCACCCTTTTCCTAAATGGACTTATGGTATGGGAACCAAAGGAGGTTTAGCTCATTTATAAATAAATAGAACTCTTTCCTGAATAAAACCTACCTCCATGGTAGCCTCATTGGACTAGATCACATGATTTCAATATGCCTAATCTTGGCATGACCATGAAGGAGAAGGAGATGGAAAACCTTATATCCCTTGAAGAAGACTCTACATATAATAAAAAGGTTATATATGATCATCATAATCAGGAATTGAAATGTGCTATCAAATAAGGAGAAAACTTTCAAGTCATCTCTTAAGAATTGGTAGTCCTAGGAGAATCTCATGAGACCAAGGTAGAGGAAGTTGCTCTTGAAGATGAAATGAGAAAGAAGACTTATGGTAGAAGTTCAATACCATATGCAACTATTTTAATAATTTGGTTAAAGTTTATTTCTCTCCAAAATATTTCATATATAATGATAATCCCAATCTTGTTGATGAGTTTAATGAACATGATCTTGAGTGTTTAACCAAGCTCATTCAAGAGATTAAATATATTTCCAAGTTAAGGGCCAATTATATGACAAGGTGAAAGAAGAGTTTTATATGGAAGACAATGATCAAGATTGGATAGATATTGTAAAGCTCCTTGATGAGCTAGAAGATCTTGTAGCTGAAGGAAATACCAATCTTGTTGAGATAAATATGGAAGACAAAAAGGTATGAATTATTGAATAATCATATGATGTTGTAATTAAAGATCCACATGACAAGGTTAAATATGTTTGGATGCAAGAGGAATAATTTTACATTGTAGACTTTTTTGAATATGGTCTACCTGAGAGTATGACAATTGAAGTGCCAAAGAACCAGTCTAATCCATAGGACATCCAATCCAAGGAGAATCATGATTTTAACTATGTTACATCTCATGAAGAAGGTGATGCTTTAAACTTTAATTTTCATATAGGAAGGAGGTATGCTTAGTTTTTAGTTATACATAATAGTTTGATCATGTCTCCCCTAAGTTCTTAGAGCACGTGTGTGTGTAGTTATTTTTTTTCTTTGGTGTGTGTCCTTTGATTTTTGAGGTAAATGTAGTCATTATTACCTCATATTTATCAAATTTTTGTGATCAATGGTCAAACTTTTTCTTATTTTCCTCAATATTTAGATGACTCCATAAACCCAATGGACTAATAAGTCTACTGGTCTATTTAGTATAGTAGGCATACTACCCTTATGAGTCACTAATTTGTTAACCAAATTTAACTTATAGGTCAAATTTGGGTACCCATAGGTAAAAATTAAGTTTTATAAATGTTTTATTGGGTATAATATCTTTTCATGACGTGTTTCATAGGTTAATTGAGGTCAATTAATGTTATATTGGCTTGGTCAATTGGTTTTTTGTCCATTTATCATTTTGAGTCATTTTAGGAGTTAAAAAGGTGCATTTAATGATTTTTAAAAGTTTTTTAGGAGATGTGAATGTGAAAAAAATGTTATATTATGTCCCATGTGTCCTTATAAGTCTTAAGTAACTGACAAAACTAAAAAGTTAAAAGCTCATCAGAAGAAAAGTCAGTTTTCTTAAAGAAAAGGAATTTTTTTGAACTTGTATGACACATGGGGAAGTGTTCCATGTGGGAAAATAAATTGGGGTGTATATTCAACTTAAAAATACTAATATATATGATTGGTTTTACCTGAAAGTTCCATTTTGAGGCCTAAATCATTCTTCTCATCTCTTATTTTTCTAGACAGACTGAAGTGACCTTTAGGTTTTTGCTCTATACAAATAGCCCATGAGGTTCTAGGTTAAATTATTTTGGGAGGTTGTTTTAAAATCATATAAATTAATTTACATATAATTATTTTTAATAATGATCAACTATGCTTTATGAATCATCCATTTGAAGTTGACTGTGCATATTTGCTTGCCATGTTATGCACCCTATAGGTTTTGCTCCATTTTAGGATTTTTCATACAATCCAATTATTTATGATACTTATATATGATTTTTAATTCCTCCTATAATGTTCCCCATTATTTATTTCATTTTTCAAGTTAATTTTGTGAGCTAACTAACTCAGTTTGAAAGGAACAGTGGAGTGAAGTTATAGTCATTTCTTCTAATTATTGAGGTTTTCTCATGTGTTATGGTTTTAAGATGAAGTTAATTGATGTATTATGATTAGAGATATCTTTCCCTAATATAAAATTCCAAATCCAACTTTAGAAAACCACTTCAATATCTAAGAGGATAATTAAATGCATAAAGCAGCCATCTATAGTAGTTATACAACCTACCATTAGTTGAAAGAGAATGAAATGTGGGTTTTGAGATCTCTCTAATGTTTGTAAGTTTTTAAAATTCTTGGTGATAATTAGGAAGAATTATTATATGTTTGGGTTTTAGTGAAACCTCAAGGAGACCTTCCAAGCAAAGTTGTGACACATTGAGACAAATTCTAAAAACTACCAAAATAGAGATCTAGGCCCTTTTTTGGTTATCTTCATTCAAATTTTTATTGAGTCTGAAGACCTATAATTATACTCATATTAAATATTCTAGATAGGTTTATCCACTTAAAAAATAAGATAGGTTTTTTATTCAATGAGATTGGTTTTATTAATCTCTCAAGTTGCTCTTCAAGACACTAAAATTACTAAGTGTTATCTATAGCCAACTAAGGATTTGTCATGTATTGAAAACATGTGGAATGCTTTTAGGCCCTCATGAAGTATTCATTTGGTTTTGGTAAACTATACAATCCATAATTAATCCATATGCCATAAAATATACCCTAACCGTAAATGAGACCAAAACATAGCACCTACAAGCTTCTTTTCATTGTAAAATACAACCTACAAGCTAACTATAGGGTTGTGATAAAGATGGAGTTTCAAAAACCTAGTAATAGAGTTTTTTTCAAGAATGAAAGAATAAATTATAGTTATTATGACTATGAAAAGTTTCAAGGAGGTTTTTAGTCATGAAATAATTCCAAAAGCATATAAAGTGCATCTATAAGGGTAATCCCAAGTAGAAACACAATTAGTTGTGACCGTCTCAGATAGTGAACTAATTTAGTGCTTGGTGATGTTTAAGGGGAATGAAATGTGAGTGAAATAATTATCATACATTTTTTTGACCCTATGTTATTATAATAATCCTTAAACATCATTAAAAAACTTATTTTATCAAATGTGTACTTACAGCCAAGTAAGTAGATAATGACCTAGTTGATGTCTTTTCTAGGTTATGATAGGGTCTTAAACATGGAATAGATACCATTTTTGGATAGTAATGGAATATTTAAATATATAAAAATATATAAAGGTAATTTTTTGTATTTCTAAGGCTATGGAATCCATATATGCACCTATACATAGAGGTCCTAAAAAATAAAGTGTCTTAGTCAGTAGATAGTAAGCTCAACTTTGAAAGGGAAAAGGTGTATTAATAGGTTAATAAGATCTCAAACCTAATGAAATAGTGATTTATAAACTCAATATGGATTTTAATTATTTCATATTACTCTTTCAAGAGATAAATAAGACTACGTAAACGCATGAATAACCTAGTTTCACCTACAATTAGGCTTAAGGGTAGAACACAATCAGTTGGGTGAGTTTCAAGAAGTGTGAGGGAAAAAAATGTAAGTTGAATTCATGTTTCATCTCAAAACACATGTATAATAAATATAATACTCCCATGAAGATAAAATGAGTGAATATAGATAAAGGAAATGTCTCTAACAATGCATCATATAGTTCATCTAGTGAAGCTTGCATGTAATTTTGCTTCCACACAGTAGGTCTTGGTTTTTGAGGATTTAGGAGGTCAGATCATAAGAAAAAAGGGAAAAAACTTGTACATAATACCTATATGAGTTGGATAACTTCCTATAATATTTATTTTTAATGATAAAAAATGGTAAGTGCCATCTATTTTATCTCAAGTAGAGGGCACTCCCCTTATGCTTGAAAGTGGTAGTTTTGGAGAATTTTATAAAAAATAGTGAACAAAAGATAAGGAGAGACTTTAGGAGGATTTTTATATTTAAATATAAAAATGAAAACATGGGAGAACAAGTAACGAGGGGTGAGGCTTAATAGGTTAGCTCAAACTACAAGGTTTGTAGACTGACCTAAATAAAAAGATTTTGGCCTAAGGACCAAATAAGGGAACAATAACACTTATATCACTAATAATGATTTAAATTTTTTTTTATAATTTCTAATAGATCATAATATAAGTTTATAATATATTGGTAAATAATTAAATCTATAAAAAGGCTAGTTTGAGTTTTAAGGACAACTCAGACCTACTAGGCAGGTTTTAGCCCTATGCCCAAACAAAGAGTCTTATTCAATTATAACATGAAGTAAAAATAGAAATGGATATGATTATGTATATATATCAAATGTAGATTGAAAAAGCCATTGAGATGAAATTAAAATCACAAAAAGTCCTTTTTGAGCCAAAAACTAGTCCAGACCTATAGGAAATAAGAACAAATTCTATAGGCCAAGTTGAGGTGCTTAGATATCCTTAAAGTCTATGCATGGGAATATAATAATTTTTTAATAGTTTAAAGGCAACTTGAGGATAATATTTATTATTTTTATTTTATTTTAGAACATTAGGGTTTTATAAACCAACCTTTAAAGCAAAAGGCACCTAAAACCCTCTTAAGCCCTTGCTAAGGACCAATTTGAGAAAATGAAATTGGAGATGCAATCTAATGGAATATTTTTAGAAGAATAGATATTATAAGTTTCATAAGACTCACTCAATCTCCCTCACATTATAACTATCTATACAAAATTTTATGGATGGGGGAAACAATAGGGTCTTTCTCATTATTTTATGTGTCTTTTAGGTCTTAGAAGGATTCAAGAGATGAAAATGACATGAATGGAAATTTTAAGACTTAATATAACTCCAAATATCACTATATTTCCTATAAATAACTTCTAAGTTCCATAACTAGGTGTTTTAACTTAGCTAGTCAATAGTAGCCTAATGGACAATCTAGAGAAAAGCGTAAAAACCTCAAGTGAATGTCCTTTTAAGGATTACCTGATGCTTATAGGTAAATGTAGGGTCTTGGAACATATAATTAACAAAATTTTATGGATTTTCATGATCAAATTATACAATTTTATAAGCCAATTGTGCAGGGTGCATGAAAGAGTAGTTTTCTAGAAAAGAGATGATTATTATCCCTTTCTAGGTGATTCTAGAGGACTAGACCTAAAACCAATGCATGAATATGCATGTATTATGTCCTTACCATTAATTAAAATCATTTTAAATTATCCTAAATAGATATAAAATGATAAAATATGGTCAATCATGAAGGTAAATGTTTTGAACTAGAATGAGGAGTTTTATGCCATTTTACAAGAGGTTGATGACATGTATTGACACTTGGACGTCCTAAACTTGCATGGTTAATCCCATATCCTTGTAACACTAACATTTAATTATTTATTTCATCTTGGAAAGTGTCATTGTGACCCTTGGACTTTTCTTCTCCTCTTTTTCTCTCAATTTCTATAAGAACTAGCTATTTTAGCCATTATATGGGATGCTACACCTAAGTATGGCAGATCCATACTCAAATTTATACATTTTAATAAATAATATTACTGATTTTTATCTCCTCCATAAATTTTATTTGTGTTTTCATTTGTAATGTTTGATTTTGCATAAGTGAAGACTATGGATTCCTAAGCATGTTGTTTCATTTTTTCTTCATATTTGTAGTTGGAAAGCTTCTTCTTGCAGGGAATGTGAAGTGTTAAAGGAGGTGTAAAAAATTGAGTGAGTTATTATTTTCATTATTTCCCTCATAGACATATTTTTAGGTCCTCTTAGTTTTTCATATTCATCCATAGCCTCACTATGTAGCGTTGATGTGAGAAGATGAAGATTGGAGAAGTGTATGTTTAATTTATCCTTTGATTTCAAGTGTAATATGCATATGGTTGGATGTAATAATGTTATTTTGTGTATCAAATCACTTATATTAGTTTTATTTTATTTATCCTTATCCCTTTTCACTCCCCAGGTTCAGTAGTTGTAACCCAAAGTGGTACATCAAGGGAGCTAGCCCTATCTAAAGATTCACCTCATTCCTTAGGTTACCCACAATCCTAGAGGTGATTCCATTATACCACTTGGATGAGGAGATATTTTAATCTCCTACAAGGGTTCAAATACATGTTATAATAATGTCTTCAACACCTGATGATGGATCTTTGTTTATCTAACCCCTACACATACTCTCTCTCTATCTCATACAATCCTCTCACATAGGCATGCCACAATCTCTCTCCTTATTTGCTCAAACTATCATAATATACACACTAAGAAATCTTCCCATATCCTTAAACTTCAATATCACTTTTCTATCATTATAAATATGACCTATAGGTCATACACATAGTAATTAATCTGCTCTACTCATTAACTCATCAAATGGGCACTCTACCTCTCCTCGTACATAATCAAACATGTAAAAAACTATTATGAATTTATAAATATGACCTCAAAGTCATACATACCATCATAAACCTATTATATCATTCATCCCATTCATTGAATACACACAACCTTCACCTTGCCTTCCCTCACCATACACACTTTTTCAAGACAACCTCTTGAGCATACTCATTCATTCTGCCTCTTTTAGGTTTATTAAGTAAAATGGCCTATGTGATAACCTTCATCACTTTGGTCATACAATCATTTATAATCCACTTTTCTCTCTTCTAGTCCTAATTGACATTTACTTATCTTTCAAATGTTCTCTCCTCATTGTCTCCACATCTACACAACACTCAAAGTCTCACTCAGAAGTCTTCTAAAAGCCTATAAACCATCTCACTTGGTTCCAAAATTTATAGAGAAATCATGAATTAAAAATATAAAAATCTTTCCTTGTTCAAAAAAAAACATGCATTTATCTTTAAGGCATATCACATGGGTCACACTTAAGCATAATCCATTTTAAAATAGGCCTAAGTCACTTTTAGGTCCTATAGGGACCCATTCAACTCTTTGACACTTATCTAAGAAAAATAAAAACATATAAACACTATAAAAATCCATGGACCCATTACATATGATCTATAGTTCCTCCTTAAGTGTCCATATCCATCATAGTACCCTTTTTCTTAAGCAAAAATTGCTTAAATAATATTTTGTGTACACAGTCACCATGAATGAATACACAGTCAACTTGTATATTTTTTTTAATAATACATATGATTAGACACACTTTTAAAATGCACATATATCATCCTTATGGAGTCTAAAACATTAAAATAATATCTAATTCATCACTAAACATAGAAACAACATCAACACAAACTCGAACATCCTTCTCAGGTCACTTGCACAGCATAGTCACCTTTAGACCTTCATAACTTTAAATATACTAATAATTAGACCTTAAAATTCATATTTATATATGAATATTGTATTCGTATACAAATTTTATTTTTACACCATGAGAAAATTATGCATAGATCGAAATACATGGAAAAAATATAGAACATTGGTTTTTTCCTTTACAAATTCAAATATTCAAATGTAAATGGTCACAATTAAACTTCAATTATTATGCTCACATATAATTTCATCATATCTTAGATAAATCATGCACCATTTATATTTCTCAATATTTATCACCATTTATATTAATATCGCTTTGACCACTTTTACTCCACTCACAATGTTAGATCAATCTATAAGAACACACACTCACTGTTGATCTCTATCCTTTACCTTTGCCTACTCATTAAAAATCATGCACATCTTTAAATCTCATTTCTTCCTGACACCTTGGATAAAACACACTCTTTATATCTCATTGATACATGCTCAATCTTTACCTCTTTCAAAATTGACTAAGTATGGGGACCACTACAATTTGTCTGAGTATCCAATGTTGAACCTCAATAAAAAAAATTATGATTAGATGCATGATCTAAAATTTATATGATATATCAAAATTCTCTTGAAACATTCACATGATTTAGATATATAAAAATTAAAATTCCTTATCAAAATTGTCTTCCATAGAACTAACTATGTCAAAACCTATCTGGAAAGCCAACTTTGAACATGCATATCTTTTGACATGATTTAGCACATAACCTAAAATTTAGTGCCAACAAATATGCTAAAATTTTAATAAACCCATATTATCACCTTATTATAAAAAAACAACATGTGAAAGATATGATATCATCAAAATTCTTACGCGGCCTTCTTTCCACATTACAAATTTGGCTATGGGAAAACACTATGAAAATGGCTAGTATTCTAGCATTGCATGCACATATCTTTGACTGCACTTAGGTGCATGACCTAAGAATTAGTGTATATAAACTAGGTACTAATTTGATCACAACCATATGACCAATTCCCCATAACTCATCCACACGTGGTATTGAGGATGTTAACGAACTGCCTACTTATATTTTTTGCCATTGGACCCAAATTATCTAGATGATAATAATAATGATGATTTGGGTGAATTACAATTTTGAACACAAGATCTCCAAAGCATATAAAACCTATTATATTACCCCTTTCACATGATCAATACCTAATCCTCATCTTGGAGCATCTTGAACCATGCCAAAACTAAAGATTAACTAAGCCAACTTAAAGCATACTTTGACAAACACATTACACACTTTGTCATTGTTACTTAGGCTATCAAAGTGAATCCACCACTCACTAGGACACCTCCATGAAATCACCATGACATCATTGACAAATATCCAACATTGAAATTATCTATCTTCCTCAAGATTCACTCAAATGCATAATTTGAGGTAAAATCACTTAAATGTGATAAATAGTTTGATCTTGTCATATACAAATACCAATTTAGAGTAATGTATCCTTGAATGGGACAATGCATTTTATGTGATTATTAACTTTTATCTAATCATTTTGAGTCAAAATGACAAAAATTCAAATTCATGCTCTAAACCACTAAATTCTTTTAATTCAGAATCACATTACATGTGCATATGTTATTTCATGTCAAGAATGTCCTAAATGGGATATTGATCCATATGAAAATAAAAAAATATTATAATTATGCTCTAGTCAAATTATGACTCAGTAACTTGACATTCTAATGAGTTTTATTAAGTGTGCAACCAATTTCCAAAGAAGTGCATAAAATTTAATTAATCTCACTTAGGCAAATTAATCCAAATTAAGAGCTTAAGTGTAAAATACATGGAATTTATTAAATATATAGTAATTAGAAATTGAGAAACTATTATCTACATAATCAGGTGACATCATTTGTGCAGTGGAATCCATAAGCCATAAATGTAACAAATATCAGGTTTAAGGCCTCTCTTGCCTTTTTAATGTCCCTTCCTTCAAAATTTAGATGAGGGTATTTATGATTTAAGTCTCAAAAATTGAATTAATTCATAGACACACATATGAATATAAGTATTAATATTCATGGTTGATTTTGATCATTTCCAAAAATCTATAAATAGGAGGGTGAAGACCACCATTTTTAAGCTCTTTTGGTTTAAACTTATTATGTAGAATTGATTCAAGAGCATCCTCATTAGATGAATCACTTTGATGTTGTCAAATATTTTTACTTATATAAAGTTAATGGTGGGTAAAATAAAAAATTTATAATATTTTAGAGGTTTTAGGGTTCTAAACATGCACTTTGGAATGCTTTCTAAGTGTTTAGGAAGGTTAGAAATTCAAATTAAAGTTTTCTCACCATTTTTTGCAAATTTGAATTTTTTAATAATTTTTCCTAGAATGGATGTTATAAGAGGTTTTTAAGAATTATTGAAGGTGTAAATGGTTAGGAAAAAATAATAAATACACCATATGTCTATTTACATAGATATAGGTCACTTGTATAGACAATCAATCTTGTTATTTGTGCCAAGATCTAAATGTTCTTACAAATGAATGTTGGAGGGTAGTTAGGGTAGTTATGTAGAATATAAATCATTTAAATTTTAGTTATATAATTTATTTATCATAATTTAATGAAAGGAGTGGTTCTATTTCCAAGAAACTGAGAATGGATATCCTTAAGTTTGATAGATGTTGACTGCAAATCTATTTTTGTATATATAAGATGCTGAACTGTGTTCAATTTTCCCTTTGAAGAGATATATTAAAATTTTATGTTATTAAAATTTGAAACACATTGGTAAGTCCATTTCATATGATTTTTGTGTATTTGTGTGATTTAATTACTAACTTTCATAGTAATTTGCATCAAAAACTACATACCCCTATTAAAATAGTGCATACAATACAATCAAGATCAAAGTATAGAAAATATGTGTGAAATATGAATTAAGATGAGTGGGAATTGGTGCTTGAGGGACTGTGGTATTTAAAAAATACATACAAAACTTTTATATAATTTAAAAATCCTTAATGTAAAACTAGACCCTCAAGACAGTACTCATAAGTCATGCAGACTAGAATTGTATAGATAATAGAATGAAAAGTCAAAGAGAAAAGTGGAATAGAGGCATTATGTGAGAATATAATGGTTGTCATAGGAATGTATAGATTAGATATATCTTATATAGCTTTTAGAGTCCATTTAAACCCTTTGATAATCCTTAAACCTTGAAATATCTACTGTCAAGAACTTACAAACAAACATAACCCTCAAGTAGGGTTTAAAGGGAAAATTGCATATTTTAAATGTTTCAACCTATAGATTTTTAACAAACTTGGTAATTATCTATATATAAATGCATGATAATATATTTTTAGGATTATTTAGTGTTTTTGTATATGTCCATACTATTATTAGGGGTTGTGTAGAGATAGAGCTAAGGAAGACCTAATTAGGCTTAACAGTGACCATAAAAAGGAAAGTAAAGTGAGTTAAACATAGAAACAGGAGATGAAACGTTGTATAAGTTAGGTAAAAGATAGAGGGTATCTGATTTTGGCATTATTTTTTAAAATTTCATCCTTACATAACTATACAAGGTGAAAAATACTTAAAAGGGTTATTAGAATTGACTCTAAGGAGGAAGGAAGTTACAAAGGCTTAGAAATAAGGGATGAAGAGTGTTGTAAAAAGACTAAGAGATCTAAATATACCCTTAAAAGAAAGATAAAGTCACTATAAAAATAGTAAAATCAATTAAACCTCAAAACCATTGCATGGAGAAAGAATTAGTGAACCATTTTTAAGGAAGTGATTCTTGAAATAAGACAAAGAGAGATTATTGTGTTACCCTATGCATCATTTGTTATCAGATACTAGGAGATATTGGGAATGTATTAAGGACACATGACAAAGCTAATATTGCTAAAATATTTTTTTTAGTGCTAATATTTTAATTCTCCAAATTACATGTGATTGAAAGAAGTTGGTCAGGTAGATTGAAAGCTAAGAGTAGCTTAAGAAGAGATAAGGAGCTAGAGAAGCTCAAACTGAGAGAGCAAAGTAATTGATCAAATAATTTTATCCAAGGAAATATATTGGATAAATTATGGATGAAGGTGAAATAAACTTGATTAAAAGAGTACAGATGGTAAAGATAATGATTGGAGAGCTACCTAAAGTAAAAGACTAACTAAGAAAATAGAGGGAAAGAGACCTGATAAGGAATCAACAAGAGGAAGACGTTCAAAGAGAGATGAATGAGATAAATAAATAGATAACCCTAATGAACTTCATGATAGGGAACATGAAAAGCCCATGTAATGGGTTGATAATGAAAAAAAGATACAATGGATTATAATACCATTTATTGACATAAGAGGAGGAAAAAGTTGATTGCCTTAATAAAGGAAGAGAGAAGAAAGATAAAAATCTATAAGTTCATATAAGAATTAAAAAATGAAGAAGAATAAGTGATAATAAATGTTCTCATAGAGGAGATAAAGTGTGAATAAGGAGATAATGTATCACAAGTCACCAAGACAACAGAAGACAAAAATGTAGTAGTTGAAGAGCATTTTGAGGAATTGAAGGCAAGAAATAAGAAACTAATACAGTCAGACCAACAATGTGAGATACTCTTACATGAATGTGTGGAAGACAAATTTTCAAGTTTGTCAAATCACTTATCCTACATACACATCAAGGAACATCTAGACCACATTGCTGAGAAAGTGGGCATGATGAGAGATTTTGATATGTAGGGAGAAGTCATTAATCAAGTCAAGAATGAACATCAATAATATGTGGATAAAGAGGTTTAAAAAGTTTAGGGCATTGTAAGAGAGAAGAGAAAATAACCAGAAGTACTCCCATAAGTAACATGCCTAAGCATAAATAAGACAAGAATGCAAGAAAAAGATTCTATTTTCAAAGAAGATAAGCAAGAGGATATTTTCATTGAATTATGTGCTCCATGTGTAGGTTGGTTATAGGATAATAACTAGGTGTTGAATATGATAAGGTGGGAGATTAATTTGCAAGAAGAAAATCTTAAAGGAAGAGAAAAAATTTAGTTGATCAAAGTAAAAGGAGGTATGTGTGTCACTCATATAACTTGGGATATAGGAGGGTGTACCATTTAATATATGGAGAGAAATATAGAGTGAAATTTTGAGGAGATCAAGACAAGTTGATAAACATTCATGAAAAGTTTCTTTTACACCCTAGTAGTATGATGCAGGAGCATCCTTATTGGATGACTCACTTTGATGTTTTCAAATAGTTTTGATTAGATAAAGTGAATGGGTGGTATATAAACATGTTTATAATGTTTTATAGGTGTTATGAGTCTAAAAATGCACCCTTAAATTCTTTCCAATTGCTTAGGAGTGACTCAGAAGGTTAAAAATTCAAATTGGAGTTTTCTTGCCATTTTGGTGAATTTCTATTTTTGTAACATTTATCATAGAATGGATGTTGTAGGAGGTTTTCAATAAGTATTAAAGTTTTAAATGGATATGAAACAAACATAAATACATCATAGGTATATTTATATAGATATAAGTCACTTGTATGGATAATGAATCTTGTTGTTTAGGCCAAGATGCAAATGTTCTTACAAATGACCATTGGAAGGTAGTTAGGGTAATTATGTAGAATATAAAGCATATAAATTTTGGTTTTCTAATTGAATTATCAGAATGAAATTTTAGGAGTGGGTTAAACATCCAAGAAAATGAGAATGGATATCCTTAATTTTGATAGATGTTGACTACAACTATGTTTTTATATATGTATAAGATGATGGATTGTGTTCAATTTTCCATTTGAAGGAATATATTACAATGTTGTGTTCCTAACATCTCAAACACATTTTAAAGTCTCTTTCATATGATTTGAGTATATTTTTGTGTTGTAATTACTAAATTTCACATCAATTTGCATCAAAAACTATATACCCCTTTTTAAAAATTACATATAATATAGTCAAGAACTAAGTATAGAAAATATGTGTGAAAGAAGAATTAAGATCAGTGGGAACTAGTTCCTAAGGGATTTTGGTATTTTAAAAATACATAAAAACCTTTTATAGAGTTTAAAAATACTTAAGGGAAAACTATACCCTCAAGACAGTACTCACAGGTTATGTAGACTAGAACAACATACACAATGAAAATGAAAAGTCAAAGGAAAAAGTGTAATAAAGGTATATATGTGAGAAACTAATGGTTCATAAAGGTTTGTATAGATGAGATATATATTATATAACTTTCATATTATATTTAAACACTTTGAGAATCCTTAAACCTTGAAATATCTACTCTTGGGTACATATAGAAAAACATAACCCTAAACTATGGTTTTGAGGGAAATTCCATGTATTAAACATTTTAACAGATGGAGTTTTTTCAAACTTGGTCATTAGATAGATATCAATGTAGCTTAAGATATTTTTGGGATTAGAGAGTGTTTTTGTCTGTGTCTATAGTATTATAAGGGAATGTCTAGAGGTAGGGTTAGGGAAGACCTAATTAGGCATAATAGTGATCCAGAGTTCAATTTGAAAAAAGGTCTCGAGTCATGATGAAACATCTTGCACATGGAGGAGCTCATCAAGAGATTTCTAGTGCTTCTTTTAGATCACAAAATGGAGTCTAGATGCCTAAGTTATAGGTTGCTAAAGTTATTTTGTGACAGGTAAAATAAGGAGGTGTCATAATGCGTGGTGTAATTTATATGTGAGAAGTGGACCAATCACCCATTGACATGTGGTAGTCTATTTTTTTACATTCATGCAAAAAATTATTTTGGTGTTTTGGTTTGGTTTCATCCTCCAGTCTTTGACAGGCAGTGATATGGAGAATCATGGGCCCCACTTGTGGCTCGATGGGGGCCCTCAGTGAGGGTCGACACACTTGGTTAAAAAGGGGTGCCTTTGCCTCCATTTCATATTGAAATGTACTTGAATTTGACTTTAAACCTATATTTTATGCCCACCAGATGCATGTGGGACAATTCAATTATATGTTTTAAATAGATTGGTAATATTTTGTAATTACCATTACCCCATTAAGCCACATGGGAGAACCAACAGTTGCCACACCACATCTAAATACATTGTGGATTAAAGCTTGAGATTATATTCTAGTTTGGAGACCATGAGAAATACCAAGTCATATGTCAAGCCATAGACTTCAAGAATAGGACACGCCGATTAGCATATAGGTTAAGTTGGTATACCAACCAATGAACTATGCCAAGTTTGGTGCCTCAAGCCCACCAAAAGGGGCATTAGTTTTGCTTAAGGTGTCCACCAATATTTAAAAAGACATAAATTCAATTACGAGTTACCAATGTGGGATAAAGGATAAGCCCAAGTGCCCAAAAAGGGAGGCCAAAGACTTGAACCTTACACCTATTATGTAAAATGGATAAGTCTTGATCAACTATGCTACAGGCTAGAAAATAATTTAAAAGGAATGAACTTATATTTGAATGTAGGATTCGTTGGACTATGTATTTTTATTTATTAATAGGCTAAGAGCTAGATGGAAGCTTGGAGATAGCTAAAAACTAGATTTTGATCCATTATCTGACCTGATACACAAAGAGTAAGCCTTTTTAATTATGGTTTTTAATTGAAAATAAAAGTTATAAGTTATTATTATTATAAATTGGATAGACCAATAATTAAGTGGAAGGACTTTTGCACCTTTGAAAGGGCTTGAAGACTAAGGAAGAATTCCATGTTGTTGAGCTTGAGTATATTAGTGAAGGTAGAGTTATTGAATAGAGATCAGACCTAAGGGATGTTGTGCAGTGTTTCACAAAATTTGTAAGCCATTTGTTTCACAAATTTAATGTAAATGGTCATCACTATTAGGTGGACTTAGAGACGTAGGCAAGATATGTTGAACTCCATTATCAATGTCATATGGTAAATTTGTCTTTTGATTATATGATTTTATTTTAGTTTCTAATTATTAATTTTGAATGCATGCAAATTTTTAAAATTTGATGTTTTATGACATTTTTAAAAAATAAACTAGTTAAGTTGGTGAAAGGAAGTTAAAAGTCTTTCGATAGTTCCAATCCAATTTGATAATCGAGAATACTTAAAGGCCAAACAATTAGAAAATTCTTTTGATTATTTCAATAATTTGATAAGTTTGAGAAATTAAGTATCCATATTTTAAAACTTCACTTTGAGTTTATAAGTGTAGTTTTTTAGATCAAATTGGTATCAGAGTAGTTAGAAAGTAGGGTTAGCTTCTAATTGTGTGATTTGATAGTTACTTTTAGTTTATTGGTTATCAATATCACTTGATTAGATTGCAGTGTGTAGTTATGGAATCAATGTGTTTATAAGAAACCATGGGCAAGTTATCACATAAAGCTAAGATGGAAGATCTTGAAAGCATTAATACCTAGATTCAGGATGATAATACATTCTTGAGATTCAAGCTCTTAGGTCTTGAAGAGCAAGTTTTAAGTTTGAAATTAGAGCTTGAATCTAAGGATGAGCTCTTGATCAAATTATAGTGTGGTGAACCAATTAAGGCAATACCTTCTACTTCAGATGCAAAGACTATGAGTGAGTGCATTATCAGTTATTCACCAAGTAATTCATCTTATTCTTCCCATTTAGATTTGGATTCAAGTAGTGATGCTTTTGGTAGTTTTTAACAACACACTAAGGGTATAAGATCCAAATTGTTGAAGAAAATGGGATTTAATGGAAGGGGTCTTGGTCAAGATGGCCAAGGAATTACTAACCCAATACAAGTAGAGCATAGATCTCTTCATGTAGGTTTGGGTTACACTAGTGAGGAGGTGTATATTGGAGAAAATTCCTCCATGGCTAAGGGAAGACAAACTTCTAATAGAAAAGGTCTGAGGCCACTAATAGAGCATGTGAAGTGTAAGAGAATAGGTAAATGAGATATTGAGATTCCACCTCTTAGTTCTTACACTAGAGTTAACACTAAATATTTTGATCCACTTTTTATGTTTAAGAAATTTGGATTTAACATTCAGAAGATGATGCAATCATTTCCTCGCACTTTTTATGGGATGCATAACCACAGTGTTGCAGTTTTTTGGAAGAGACATGCTTTGATTAAGCAAATTGTAGGTGTTAAAGACCATTCTTATCATGGCAAAGTGAGAAGAGGTAAATGGGAGACCTCACCTAAGAAGGTTTTATGCACTCATTTCCATATGAGTGGACATCAAATTGATCATTATTTTAAAATTTAATCATCTTCTAATTCTAGACATGGTAAAACTAAGATGATTTATCAACCTATTAATAAGGTTAATGAAGTTAAATCAATCCATAATGATGTTAATGAATCCATTGAGGAAATCAGGTTAACTAGGCAGAAAATCTGATTAAGTGGATTTATAATGCATTTATTTTTCAACACATTTTTAAGAATTATGTTAAGGGAAAGAACAAGCTTTGATGATGCATTAGTAGAATTTGTGAGAACACTTCGAGACAGGTTTATTATTTGAAGTATTTCAGTTATTACCTTATGTCAAATAGCTCTATGTTTTGGAATCTCCTATTATGTTGAGTGAGTTGTCTATAGAATTGATAGGACTTGAACTCATTTGATCAGTTGGAGATAATAGCAGAATATATGTTGTGGTTTGAGTTAATTTACTTACAACACTTATCTCATATTTGACTGCTATTTTGAGAACGTATCTATTTTTGGCACATGGATGTATAAATGCATTGTAAGACCCTATGGGTGTGTTTGGATGTTAGGCAATATAAACTATGTGTTGTTTGAATTTACTTAGCATTGTAAGTCCCATACTAGGGCACTGTATTGCAACATGTCTACAATATTTATTATATGTTATTGGCATTAACAAACTTATTTTATAGTTACATTGGGAATTGTTTCAATTTATTGATAGTTCACCACTTTATAGGATGTGACATGGGCAGACAGTTTTGGTATGTTGTGATCAGTTTATTAGTAGTTGTAGATTTATTTACTCATGCCATATTATAGGTAATTTCACTTGAGTTTTGAATCATTTATTTTTCCAATGTTTATCTCTTGCTATTATTGGGTTCTATTTGATGTGATATAGTAGACCAGTTATAAATTTTTAGGAGATAGTAGACTTTTAGAGACCAAACACCTCTTTTGTAGGGAGGTGTGATTTGGAGTTTAGTTTGGAAAAAGGTCCCAAGTCATAATGAAACCCCTTACACATAGAAGAGCTCATTGAGATATTTCTAGTGCTTATTTTAGATTACAAAATTGAATTTGGATTCCCAAGTTATAGGCTGCTAAAGTTACTTTGTGACAAGATAAATAAGGAGGTGTCATAATATGTGGAAAATATATATATGTGATAAGTGGACCAATCACCCATTGACACATGACAGTCTATTTTTATACATTCATGCAAAAATTTAGTTTGGTGTTTTGGTTTGGTTTTAGCCTCCAGTCTTTGATAGCCTCAGCAAGGGTTGACACACTTGGTTAAGGATGGTTGCCTTGGCCTCCATTTCATATTGCAATGTATTTGAATTTGCTTTGAAACCTATATTTTGTGCTTCAAAATCTTAGTGTCACCTAATTAAGCCTATTTTGGTACCCATTCATCCTTATGATCACTTTATGTGGTCCCACTAACAGTCTCAAACAATGATTTATTTATTTTATCCTCCCATTCATCTTTATGGACTACTCATTCTCATTGATTGACACTTCCATGGGTTTTGCTAATCTAAAACCTTTTATTTTATCTAATCCTTCTCATTACTTTTATTGTTAGATGCATGTGGGACAATTTAATTATATGTTTTAAATAGCTTGGTAATATTTTGTAATTACCATTACCCCATTAAGCCACATGGGAGAACTAACAGTTGCCACACCACATCCAAATACATTTTGGAGTCAAACTCGAGATTATATGCCAGTTTGGAGATCGTGAGAAATGCCAAGTCATATGCCAAGCCATAGACCTCAAGAATAGGACATGTCAATTAGTGTAAAGGCTAAGTTGGTATACCAACCAATGAACTATGCCATGTTTGGTGCCTTGAGCCCACCAAAAGGGGCATTGACATTGTTTAAGGTGGCCTCCAACCTTTAAAAGGACACAAAGCCTATTAAGATTTACAAATGTGGGATAAAGGATAAGTCCAAGCACCCAAAAAGGGAGGTCAAAGACTTGAACCTTGCACCTATCATGAAAATGGATAAGCCTTGACCAACTATGCTATGAGCTAGCAAAAAACTTAAAAGGAAAAAACTTATATTTGAATGTAGGATTTGATGGACTATGTATTTTTATTTTTTAATAGGCCAAGAGTTAGATGAAAGCTTGAAAATATCTAGCAAATGGATTTTGATCCATTACCCAACCTGATACATAGAGAGTAAGCCTTTTTAATTATGGTCTATAATTGAAAAGAGAAGTTAGAAGTTATTATTATTATAAATTGGATAGACCAATAGTTAAGTGGAGGGAATTATGCACCATTGGAAGGGGTTGAAGACTGAGGAAGGATTCCATGTTGCTGAGCTTGAGTATATCAGTGAAGGTGGTGTTATTGAATAGAGATTAGACCTAAGGGAAATTATGCAGTGTTTTAAAGAATTTATAAGCCATTTGTTATACAAATTTAATGGAAATGGTCCTCACTATTAGGTAGACTCAGAGATGTAGGAAAGAGATGCCAATCTCTGTTATCAATGTCGTATGGTAAACTTGTCTTTTGATTGCATGTTTTTATTTTAGTTTCTGATATTTAATTATGAATACATGAAAATATTTAAAACTTAACATTTTATGACATTTAAAAAAATACAAACTGATTAAATTGGTGAATGGAAGTTAAAAGTCTTTTGACAGTTCCAATCCAATTCGATAATTGAGAATATGTAAAGGCCAAACAATTTGCAAATTCTTTTTATTATTTCAATAATTTGATAAGTTTGAGAAATTAAGTATCCATATTTTAAAACTTCACTTTGAGTTAATCAATGTAGTTTACAGATCAAATAATGACCAAAAGAAGGCAAGTAAAGTGAGTTAAAGGTAGAAAAATGAGATTAAAATTTATAGAAGGAAATTAAATGATAGAGGGTATCTTATTTTAGAATTAGTTTCTCAAAGTACTTCCATACATAACTGTATAAGGTGAAAAAGCCTTTAAAAAGGCTACTAGAATTGATTGTGAGGAGGAAAGATGTTGCAAAGGCTTATAAATAAGGGATGAAGAGTATTTTTAAGTGACTTAGAGGTCTAAATAGACCCTTATAATCAAGATCAAGTCACTATAAACCATAATACAATCAAGTGAACTTCAAAGTGATTGCATGAAGAAATAAATAGTGAACCATTATTAAGGAAGTGATTCTTGAAACAAGACAGAGAGAGATTATTGTGTTACCCTCTGCATCAAGAATTTTCTCCACAAGCCATTTTGGTGTATTCTTATTATGCTTATTTTTCAATAAGATAGCTTCGCTATATGCACAAAATTGATAAATTTCATGAGCCTATTTTCATTGGTGCACTTGATATGATGGAAGAGAAAGACATTCATCATTAACAAAGACTAGAACACCAAATCAAGGGGAAAATCATGTTATGAGCCACATTTGGAGGTGGGATGCTCATGGGAAGGTTTGATGTATATGATTTATTTCGATAACTCTTAATTTTCATTTGTCAAATCTCATTGAGGGAGTTGGCTTAGTTAGTTATGTTCTTTATGCATTTCTTGAGTTTTCTTGACTAATGTTTTATTTAACTCACTTTAGATTTCATATCTACATCTTGGAAAACATGATAGGACTATACATCCCATAAAAGTAAGGAAAATAATTTTACACTATTAAATTTTCTAAAAAGTGCTTTAGAATCTCTAAAAATCAAGTTTTATCATTATTTTTACTATGTTTTTGTGCTTTTGTTGATACACAATTTACATAGTGACCGATATCCATTTACCCTAACTGGCATTGGTCCTATCCTAAGTAGGATCAGTCCCTATGTAAGGTAGAACATTGCAAAAAAAATTGGTTTTTGAGTTTTCTTAAAAGTTACAGGTTGTTATTTGTGATTTAAGAACTTGCATGCTCTCTATCTAATCATTTTATTATAGGATCTAGATATTTTCTAGAGATTTTATACTTATTTAGGATAACAAATGTTTTTGAAAAAATATGTTTTTCCTATGGGTTTATAGGTAACCAAAATCATTTTTTAATGATTAACATTGATTTTTTCATACTTATCATTAGTTTTAATTCATCTGACATTGATCATTGTGGACCAATACCTGTTTTTGTGTAATAAAAATTGAGAAACCCAAGAGCAAGTTATCTAATCTTACCTTTCTCATTGATATTTTTTCTTCAAGGTAGACATAAACCCTCTAAAAATTGTAAGACACACTCTAGAAAAAGACCTAAATTTGAACATGTTTAACTCTTGAAAACATCCATTTGGTTCTTAAAAAGAATCTAGGTGTTTATGTTTTTTCATTTTGTGAAAATTTTACAAGTTTTCAATGAAGGCCAAGGGGCCAAAATTTTCACAAGCACTTCCATTTGGTGTATTAAAGAAAACTATTTATTTTATTTTTATTTTTTTTATGATAGATATTTTATACTTGTTTATTTTTTGAAAAATGAAGGATGCGTGTATGCTCTCTCCCCATCCACTTTAGGTAACTAAAATAACTCTTTCTTTGAAAATTTTTCCTTGTCCAAGTTGTGAAAATAACATTGTTAAGTATCTCCCCAAATCCATATAGTTTGGGTGATCTAAACACAACCTTTAAAGTCCTTTTACTTTATCTTTCATTTTTATATAATTTGGCTTGTGAGTAGGAGTTCATAGCATCCTCATGAGTTCCTTAGGGAAGATTTGACCCAGGAATCCATCTCCCAACATTGTTTTAACCCTATTCCATGGTGGGGTATATAAATATAAGCATATATAATATGATTTATAGGGGTTGAGTAGATAACCTCTGCAATTATAATGAAGACCTGAGTGAGGTTTGGCTAACTAGGGGATTCCACTAAGAAGTACATGAATGGAATTGGTATGAAAAGGAACAGTCCCTTGTATAACAATTTATATGGTATGAACTCAATTGATGTGAGGAATATATAGTTTTAACCACACTTGGGACCATCTAGATGATTTAAAATTTAGTTTTACAATAATACCCCTTAACATGGACATATTGTTGATGCAGGTTTAGTAGCCTGAAGTTCCATGTTGTCGTATGATCTCTTGGGATAAGGGAAGTGTAAAAAACCTACTACTTCAGGCACTTTTATTTTTGGATCAACACTTAAAATCCTCCCAAGTGCACATATATAGACATAATTAAATGGTATGAAGTAACCTAATCAATTTTAGGGATTTGGACATTATACTTTGATATATTTGGTCTTTTTCCTTTACTTGTTTGGTCTTATTGAGTCTAAAACTTGTCTGTGAACCAAAAAACATCAACCAAACACCTTTATTATCCACCATTTTATTTAAACAAGGAGGTGTTACATTGACCAAATCAAAATCATGTTTTACCTTATTCAAATCCTCATTTAAAACATTGAATTTTGTATTGTCAAAAACAACATTATTATGTTATCCATTCAAGTCTAGAACTTTTTGAAAAAATTTCCAAGTCCTTCATTTTTAGTTCAAATTTAGAATATCACCTTTATAAATTCTAAACCAAGGTGTTAATCAGTTTGCCATTTTGTACTTATTTTGAGTTAACTTGGGTATGGTTTCCCATTTGAGTTGAAGGATTTCATATATACTCATCATCATCCATTCTTGATCATTGTGAACTTAGGTTATATATCATATCACTCATGCTCTAAGTTATATAAACATTCTAATTCTTATTACCATGTGGCAGCATTATGCTGCCCATTTGGTTTTAGTTTTATACTTAGGAGTTCTTATGTGTTTTCACATTTTGAGCTTTTTAGTTCACATTGTTACCTTCCTCATCAAAAATAATATCTTATAATTTTCTAATCCTAACTCATAAAGGTTGTACCTAAATTATATGGTATTTGTATATCTTAAAAAAACTAAGTTTATTGTGCTTCTTACACTTTGGGTTTTAGAGTTATCATACCCTCTTCCAATTTAATGATTTCAACCCACCAAAGTTGAGTAATTTTGTGACCATTTATTCTAATTGTGTGTTACTACACCACTTCACTTATATTATAGTATATTTTTTACCTTATCACTTGTTTGAATAAATCAAAACACATCTTTTAGCATTTGCAGAACATTTTCAAAATCCTCGAAAATGTAGAGAATAATCTTCTAAACATGACACAAAGGTATATTTGTAATGAGGTCTCTAATTGCCCTAGTTGTGAGGAAGAGAATTTTTATGATGGGCATGATCATTCATCATGTTTTATGATGTTACCATTTTTGGGCCTATTCTTTGAACACCAATCTAATCCATGCCAATTTTTATATATCATCCCCCTCCTTCCCCTTTGATTTGGGCACCACACTTGAAGGTTGTCATTCTAGGTTATCCTCCTTCAGATTGCATGAGTGATCATGCTAAATTATGATTTAAGGTTACCATTCTAGGTTATCCTTATCTTTCATCTTACATGACAAATCAAACTCTTAAATTCTTAAATATTACCATTTAGGATATCCTTCTCTTTTATCTTTCACGAGAAACCAAACTCAACAATGCTCGAAGGTTACCATTTTAGGTCCTCTTGTTTAGGCTTATGTGAGTAACTAAGATTTGTAGTGCCTAGTCATTATCATTCTAGGCCCATTATAGATATTTATTGAACCTATTATTGAGGAACTTCTATTAAACAAGTTATTCTTATTGATCCCTTCTTTGATAGTCTAATTTTTGGAGAGCCCATTATTAAACCATGAACCATTGTTCACCTTGAACCAATTATTACCCACTTTATAAAATATATGTTGGTCTTCACACCATAATAAAACCCACCTTTACCTCTTCAAGAACCATCTTGTGATTACCAAAATGTGTTTAAATTTTATATTTTGTAACTAATTATAAACTAAGACCATGATATTATTATTTAAACACCCATTTGTAAAAAGTCAACCTATCATGAATCACCCTTTGATACTATACCTATTTTCAAGGAATCTCACTCTAAATATCCATTATTTATTGAATCACTTATTAATGAGTATAACAACTTTTGGGAAGATCATCACCTAGATGATTATCCTATTTTTAAATAACCTCACCCTTTTGACAATCCAGTCTCTATAGATTTGTCTCTTAATATTTTTCCACTCATTTAGGAGTCTCATTTTGACTTGCCAACTTCTATTGAGTCATCCCTCAAGTGGTTCTATCTCTTTGAGGGTCTTTAACTAGAAAATCCATTCTATGTTGAACCCTTCCTAGATTATTCAATTTTTATAGAACCCATTATGCCATCATAGGCCATTACTTATACAACACCAAGCATTCAATAAAATATTATTATAATAACATCCACATCAGATGAAAAATTAACATTAGATTTAGGTTCCCTTTCTAAAATGACATCGAATTTAGCATCAAAATTAGAATCACTATACATCTCAACATTGGATTTCGAGTTCCTTAACTCAAACTCAACTTTAGAATTAGAGTATAGTCATGGTTGTTATAACATTGGTTACACTTGCCTTGTGGATCAATTTTAGTATATTTTTTATCCTTCTATGATTATTGAGGATAATTACTTCAACATCGACATAGGTTATCCTAGTATCTTATACAAGGATTATTTTACATTTCGTCATCCCATTATCACTACCCAACATAACCATTATATTGACATTCTACCTCCCATAAGCATCGATTGGGACTGACATTTTAACACGTTATTAAACTACATCCATGAAAACATATTAGGTATAATATATG
Organism: Torreya grandis; assembly: GCA_037957365.1. Classification (NCBI taxonomy): domain Eukaryota; kingdom Viridiplantae; phylum Streptophyta; class Pinopsida; order Cupressales; family Taxaceae; genus Torreya; species Torreya grandis. The sequence continues at coordinate 903,546 of JARHVA010005882.1, read as the reverse complement.
AGGGGGATAATACCACAATCATTAAGAACAAAAATAATCTCTTAGTGAAACCTTTTTTGGATATGCTAGGGGATGATCAAAGTTTAAGATCGACATCTTTTAGTGAAACCTTTTGGGAAGTACTAGGGGATTATCAAAGTTCAATCTCAACATATTTTAGTGAAACCTTATCTAAGGTGTTAAAATATAACCAAATTCAAATATTAATATACCTTAGGGAAACCTTCTTAGAGGGACTATGGGAAAATCAAGACAACTTACTTGGTGAAAAGATCGTTGAGGTACCAATAGCTAAGCACAAAATTTATTCACTAATTGATGAAGACATTCATAAAGATCAAATCAGTATAGCTTCAAATCTACATAATTAGATGGTAGTTACTTTTAGGCCCAAATAACAGAAAAGTCTAGTGGTCCTATCAAGAGCATACTCAAAAGTCTTTGGTCTAACCATAACCAAAATTATGTCAAATATAGAATCAAAAACATTATGTGTGTCTGAAGTCCCAATATTCATTTGATTCCCAATCATTATATATTCCATTGTCATCCTCATTTTAATTACCAAATTATACCATTTATCCTCTACCTAACATTATTTACTATCCCTAGGTGTAGTTTCCTTTATAGAGGCTATGAATACATCTTGTCTTGATGTCTAAAGTAAATAGAAACAATAACCAAAAAGGACCATAACAACATCATTAATATCTAGAGCTACAACAAGTTCTTAATAGAACAAATATTCAAATGAGGTGTTGGTTAATTTTTTTTATGATTGTCCTAGTTATCTAATATGTTGAATAGGGTGTGCATCTCCACATTAGAAAGAATAGATATTTAAAAAGGGTGTGGGATAGTAATTTTTATGACTAATTATTATGATTGTCTCATATATTGACTAATATGTGCATTTCCATATCAACAAGAGCAACAGAACCAATTTCCATTTGTTATTTTCCTTTCCTTATCTCTTGGGGGTAAACCTATAGACCATTTCATTTTAAGCATCTTATACCATTATGTTCCCTTTATCTAACCTTTGAAACTAAATTGAATTGAGGTCCTTTAGGACTATGTAGGTAGTGTTCAATTTATATTGAGGTTAGCTCAGTCACCTTAGCCACACTCTCACCATTTTATGATCAATTTTTAAGTTAGAATTCTCTCACCGTTTTGAGAGAATTTTAATTGGAAAACTCTCACCATTTTTTGAGCAAACTTAGCCACACTATCACTAGTTTTTGAGAAATCATCACTTGGGGAAAAACCTCTTTCCATTATATCCAATTGTCATCTTATAATTTTATTTGTACCATGCCTTATAACATTTTATTGTACTATGTCTTTATTATTGACCAAATCTTGTTTTCAGCCATCTTACCCAGCCCTTTTTGATCTTGGTTTCTTTGTATCTTCCTACACATTCAGTGAGGGTATTCTAATCTAGTTTTATTATTTTTATAATTCTTTTTTTAAATGATAATCTATTAAAGTAATGTGATAGTCGATCTAGAAATTTATCTTTCATTTATATTTTATCTAGTCCTATTGATTATAACTCCATATGGGAAAATTAGTATTCTATTTGGTACCACTGATTATAACTACCTTTAGGAAAATTAGTATTATGATTTTTTTTCCTAATTATAACCACCTTTAGGAAAATTAGGAACAATTCCTTATTATAATGTATTACCACATCTCCTCATCATATCTATTATCATTTTCCTAGCCATTTTCCTTTATTTGAGAAATTATTATGGCCTATTTAGTTTTTCACTACCTTTATGTTGGCAAAACTACTATGACTTGAGGTCCTAATGGTATTGTGTAGGTTGTGTTTAGTTCATGTTGAGGTGATTCAGTCCCCCTTTTCAATACACGCTTACCATTTTGAAATCACTCATTTAAATGATCTTTCCATTTTTCAATCCCATTTCCTTATTTCCTCTATACCATCAAACATTTTTTCTTCTAATCATTTATATTCTATTCCATTTCCTAGGAGATCTACATTTGGCCTAAAGTTCATGCTAGATCTAGCATCCATGGAAATATGTAGGTAGAATCCACTTGTCTCATACATATGGAGTTAGCTCATCCACCCTTTTATTTTCTTCCTTTTCCTCCATTTTATTGTCTTCTTGGTTCCCTATCAGTTAGGGGAAACTTTGTATCCATTGTTCTTATTTCATTGTTATAGAAAGTAAAGCATATACTACACGTGCACAAAAAAAATCTATTTCACTAACATTGTGACTAACACTTGTCTGTGTGTGTTTATTTTATTTGTTGTTTTGTTATGATCTTTTTTCTTTCCATTATTTTTGTTTCATTATTTATTCCTTTTCCTTTGTTGTTTCTTCTTGGTGCTTTGGTCTTTTGTGTTACTATTTTGTCTTGTTCATGTGTCTTGTTTTCTAAGTAATTTTTGATAGTACACATAGATCATGATTATTCATACGTTACGTTCATGTTGTTTATTAATTTGTTCTTTCTTATATTTTCTACGTTCTTATTCCTAAATATGTCTTGATTGTTCATATATGGATTTTAAGCTAGTTTACATTTATGTTTTATTTTTATATTTATTTTTGTTTGTTTTTATTTAAATATAAATCATTTTAACTTTGGTGTTGGTATTTCTTATCATTATCCTTAGTTATAAATATTCACATTTGAATTGGCTCAGTGTACTTGAAATGTAATGTCAATATAGATTACTCATACTTATGATGCATAATTTCATTTTAATATAGTAAGAACTAAGAGATTTAAACCCAAGTCATAAAATCAATGCATCTCCAAATATCAAACTCAATGTACTAATTAAACTATATACCAATGTCTTATGCATAGGACTCTATACAAGACATGTATCTCTCAGCATACCTATGAGTTTAATTGAATAGTGGTCCATTTTTATTCTATTCTTCATTCTTCATTCTATTTTATCCCACTTTTAGGTGAATTAAATTTTCTTGAGGTCCATATAGACTATATAGGATATGCTTGGATATATAAAATATCTCAATTCAGCTCAACCACCTTTATTATTATATTCATCTCTTTCATCACTTTGTATGTCCTCATATAACTGGTTCCTTATGGTTGTTTCAGTTATTAGAGCATCACATCCATGTTTACAATTGATTATATTTAATATATGAATTACGTTATATAATTTAGATATGCTTTCTAATTTTTCCTCTTGGGGAAATTTTTTTTATCAATCACCAAATCAAATCAACCCTATTGAGGCACAATTAATTATCAGTGATCAAAATTAGTCCTACTAGGGATAAATTGCTTTATCAACTGATCAAATTTGCTCTACTAGGGAACATTATTATTTCCTTTCTCTAGATCAAAAATTTCATGTTTCTTCTAATTCCAATATCTATAAGTTTTTCCCTTGTTCTAATAATTTTTAAAGTATGCAACTTGTTTCAAGATTGATGATTCCCTAAGCACACAACTTGCACACAATTTTAGGTGTGTCAAAGTGTGTCTTTTTTTTTATTGTATCCTTCCCACTTCCCCCTACCTTGGGACCTATTATATTATATTATATATTGATCAATGAGAATCAACACATGAAAGCATTATCTCAATATGGATATAATCTCATGCATGGGTTAATTAGTCACTTTATTTCTCTTTTCAAGATTTCATCCTTTTCTTTCATCCTCATATGTCCTCTCAATGGGGTATTGAGGGTCATTTCATTCCAACTTATTCTTGAAAACTCTTTTCATTCAAAATATGTTACTTTAATTGAATGTCTCAAAATGTATTCTCAAATAGGGGCAAAATTTAGACATCTAATTACTAACACCATTGTGTTGAAATCATTAATCTTACTCAAAATTCACTCAAACACACAATTTGAGCCAAAATCACTTAAATACACTAAATGGTTCAATTTTGTCATTTATAAGTGATAATTTAAGATAATGCATCCCTAAATGGGGCAATGCATTTTATGTGATTATTAACTTTTATCAATTCATTTTGAGTTAAAATGAAAAAAAATGCAATTTGATGCTCTGAACCTTTAAATTCTTCTAATTTAGAAGCACACAACATGTGCATGTGTTATTTACTATCAACAATGTATTAAATTGGATATTTCTCCATATGCAACTGACACCTTCTTATAATTATATTCCAATCAAATTATGACTAGGTAACTTGACATTATGACCAGTTTGATTAAGTGTGCAACCAATTTCCAAAGAATTGCATAAAATGTAATTAATCTCACTTAGGAAAATTAATTCAAATTAAGATCTTAAGTGGAAAATACATGTAAGTTATTGAATATATATTAATTTGAAATTGAGAAACTAATATTTGCATCATTAGGTGACATCATTTGTGGGGTGGCATCCATAAGCCATAAATGCAACAAATATTAGGTTTAAGGCCTCACATGGCTCTTTAATGCCCCTTTCAAATATTTATGAGGGTATTTATGATTTAAGTCTCAAAAATTAAATTAATTAATGTCCACACATATTTATCTTAATATTAATGGTCATGGTTGATTATGATCATTTCTAAAAACTATAAATAGGAGGGAGAAGATCACCATTTTTAAGCTCTTTTGGTTTAAACTTATTATTCAAAATTCTCTCCATAAGACATATTTATTTAGTGTTATTACACTTAATTTTCAATAGGATAGATTCACTATCAGCATAACATTGATCAATTTCATGAGCCTATTTCCATTGGTGTACTTGAGATGATGGAGGAGCAAGCCACTCATCATTGACAAAAACTTGAGAACCAAATCAATGAGAAGATTACATTTTGAACTACATTTGGAGGTGGAACACTCTTGATAAAGTTTTATGTATATGGTTTCATTCAATAGATCCTAATTTTAATTTTTAAAACCCCATTGAAAGAGTTGGATTAGCTACTTATGTTATTTATGCATTTATTGATTTTTATTGACTAATGCTTAATCTGACTCACATTGGATTCCATCTCTACACAATCTGGTCTTAGATATTTCTTTTTAAAAATTAATTTTGTTCAAAAATTTATATCATATTTTTCTAAAAAATCTAATCCATTAAATATTTTATTGAAGAAAACTAGTCATATATATGGGATCAGATGCAGATTCAACTTTTAATAATGTTAGAAATGCCATCGTAAGTGCACCTATACTTGATAAACCTAATTTGATGAAACCCTTAATTATTTATGTGAATTAAACTAATAAATCCATAGTTGTTGTGATCATTCAAAGTGATGAGAAACCTATTAGTTATATGAGCCAAATTTTAAATGATATTAAAACAAGGTATCCTCTTATTGAAAAAATTATTTTAGATTTAGTTTCTTCATTGATAAAATTTAATTATATATTGATGGTAAATAAGCTTATGTAAGCTCTAATGTACCTTTTTTCATACATTTTAATTCAACCAACTATTTATGGAAGCTTAGCAAAATGGTTTTTGAGAATTCAAGAGTTTGATCTTGAATTCATAACATTCAAAACCATAAAAGGAAATCACTTAGAAAAATATTTAGCTAAAAATGTTTCTTTTGGTATAAATTATTTGGTATTATTTATTTATGATTATATAAATAATAAAACTAGTTTTCAATCCATGAAAGTTGTTGATTTCTCTAAAAAGAATAAATTTGGACATGAAATGAATGATCGCGATTGTTTGTACGTTGAAGATGTTTGGTATCATGACTTAGTTTATTTTTTTCAAAATAATGATTATATTAATAATCTAGATAAAATTAAAAGATTATAATTTAGATTATAATATTTAATATTATATTTTTTAGAAAATATTTTCATTTATAGGAATAAATATGGCATTTAATTAAGATGCTTAATACATGATCAAACTCAGAAACATCTTAAAGGATGTCATGAAGGAAATTATGATGGTCCTTATGTGTCAAAAACCATTAAATATAAAAATATACATGCACATTATTATTTTCTTACATTATTCCAAGATTCTTATAAGTTGGTTTGTGCATGGATGTCTTGTCAATTATTTATTGGTAGAGATAGATTACCAACAATGCCCTTAAATTATGTAATTCCTGAGAAACCATTTACCAAATGGGGAATTGAATTTATTTATAATACACATACACATTATTATTATTATGTTTATCAGTATATTTTGTATGATATAGATTATTTTAAAGTGGCATGATGCTAAATCACTTAAAATTTCTATTATAATAGAAGTCATTTCATTCTTCAAAAAATAGATTTTCTTTAGGCTTGTTTTTCCATATGGAATTGTTTATGATAATGATCTTAAATTTATTTCAAATGAATATTTAGATTTTTTAGGATGTCATTATATTATTTCAATTTATTCCTCAAAGTCTTATCTTCAATTAAATGGGTAATATGAATCTAAAAATAAAATTTTATTTCTATCATGAAAAAAATAGTTTGTGAGACTAAAAAGAATTGGCATATTAATATCTTTGAATTATTACGAGTTGATCATACCACTTTTAAATAAAATACTAGTTATTATTCATTTATGTTATCTTATGGGTTTGAAGCTATATTACCTATTGAACACCAAATTTCTTCTATTCATACTTATTTACAATATTTATCAGGTGATAGTAATTTCACTAAACAAAGAAATATTGATTTGATAGTCTTAGATGAAAATACAACCACTGATTTGTAAAATTTAGAAAGGAATATATAAAATTAAATAAGTTTTTTGACAAAAAAGTATATATTAAAATTTTTAAAGTAGGTCATCTTGTCCTTTATTGATACGAAGTACATGAAGAGTGATGTAATCACCATAAGTTTGATTCTCTTTGGTTAGGTCCTTATAAAATTTATATTGTTATTGGGAATAATGCCTTTAATTTACATGATCTTGATGAAAATTAGCTACACTATTCAATCAATGGACATCATTTCAAGTTATTTCATAATTAGCTCCTTTTCATTTCCTTTCTTTTTTTTTTTTTGGTTTATGTTCTTTTCATTCTTTTTGTTTTATTTTTAGTTGTTTGTTTGTTTTATATGCCTTCTTGGTTATATCAAAATTGGTCACATTTGTTGAATAATTCATTATTCTCAAGAAAGAGTACAATTAAATATGTCATATAACTATAAGTTTTTCAATAATTCTAAAATATTTTACATGAAAATCTTAGATTTTTTATTTTATGAATAAATATGGACTAAGTTTAATTATGTTGAAAGCATTACTAATTTTTATAAATTATACATGAGGTTATTTTTCTTGATTGTTTATCCAATCCAAATTTCTTTATTAGATTTATATCATTCTCTATACCACATTAGCTAAACACTTCATCCCTTGACAATTTAATCATTATTAAAAGGTTTTGAGCATAATGTAATTACCTAAAAGTAGTATTTGGATGATAAGAATGTTGTTTAAGATAAACTATTCCTAGCTTAGCCCTGGACCTCTCCTAGATCCGTTATCACAATTTTATATCCATTTTGTGGGCCACATACATCTCTAGTTAGCTAGAACTTAGTATTATACCTGCATTCTTAGATCACATCCCTTCGTTCCCAATAACCTACTAGTTGGACACTGGCACCACATTAAGGACACTAAAGCCATATGGTGCTAGTGTCCCCAACATGGTGCCAGTGTCCCTTGTCCTAATTTTCACAAATGAATATATCTTCAAATGTGTAACCCTCATAAGGTTGGCTTAAGCATATTTTATTATTCATAAAAGCTATAAAACACTATAAATACAATTCTTTTAGACCTCTATCAACTAAATAAATAACAGCTGGAAAAAGCCTATTCAAATAAGAAAAAAGTTGATAAAAATCAAGGTTATTAATACCCATTCTATCTAACTTATACATAACACCATATATAGCTTTGCTAAACCTAAATTTCAAAGATTTAGAATCTCAAGCACACTCAAGGAATTAAATATCAATATCATTCTAGTATTCATTTTCACTTGCACCAAGCACTAGGTGGGATAACTACATCAGGATTGATCCCTCCTTAGAGTATTGGTATGTAGGAAACACTCTTCACAGTGGGGTGTTGAGGATGCCCAACCTATCCTACTAAAGAGCACACATTTTTAGATCATATCCTAATTTTAAGGATGATTAGGGTTTGTAAATTAAATCAACCATTAGAGGCACAATAAAGAGTCCTAGATTTCATGTGCACAAAACAAAACCTATAAACGTAAGTGTAGGTGCTCTCAAAAATTAGGAATAGTCATGCACAAAAGATTCTAGTTCCACATTAAGGGTGTTAGATCTACATAGAAATACTATCAAAGTGGGTTGTACTATCCAGATAATAATCTGACTTAGGGATCTTATGGACCACACTCAACCCTATCCATAACCTAGTTTTTAGCACCCAAATCTTCCATGATGGTTGTTTTTGAAATAAATATCTATTATCACATATTTGATACTATTTTTAGAAAGTCAAAATAATTCAAATTTTCTAAAATATAGTGGTTATTTATTGCATATTATTTTACTGATTTAGACAACTCATCTATTTAATCTAACATAGGATTTACATAGCTAAACCCTAAAAGGTTAAAACATTTAGTGAACCCAACTTATTTTTAATATTGATTAAAACCCTAGTTTTACATAGGGTTTACCTTATCCCAATTTTATTGAATTAAATTAAGGTTACAAATTATATTTTTTGGCATAACCTAGATCATTTAATCAATCCCATGTTAGGGTTTCATTTATTTAATGTTTTTTAAATTTGTTAAAGCAACCCTATTTTAAAACCTTAACCCTAGATAATCCTAATGTTTACATTTACATAACTCAAATTTCACATCCATATATATTTAGATTTATATTTCATATAATCATGATCATAATGATAGAATAAGTTAATCACTTTTTGTTTCAAATTATAATACTTTCATTCAAAAGCTTGTTAACTTTAATTCATAATGAATTTAGAAAAGACATAAACACATGTATAGATGATGATTTCTATAAATTTAATTATATGTCATATTTCATAGCATATTATATTTATCCTATGTGTAATTCCATCAAAAATAAAATCCATGCACACATAGAGGATTTATAACATAAGCTAACAATTATGTTTCAAGTTTCAATGTCATATCTTATGCCTAGGAAAGAATCTCCTTCTCCTCATCTCCATGAGGGTGATAACTACTTTACCTATAACTAAGTCCATGTTATAATTCCTCCATGAGATTAAATAGCCTATATCAATTTCACTATTACCCATAGTTAGGTTATTCACACCTCTTCCCGATAAGGTGTGTGCCTACATAATCAATCATAAATAGGTAAGTTTACACTTGTGAGACTCTATCTGATTAAATTATCAACATGAGAAATATAATTGTAGTTTTAAAAAATTAGAATCAACTATTACATGAAAATATTACAACATTAGAAATTAATCTACAAGACAAAGGCCTCTAGGTAAAAATAGTATAAATCATGTATATGCATCTTCATCAAGTCAATTTGTGGTAAAAAATGTTACATATCTAAATCATAAATCACAAAAAAATACATCTATAGATATTTATTCAAAAACCATTCAAAGGTCAAATAATATTTTAAGTTAGATAATAAGGGAAATTATTAAAGATAAGTTGATCAACCTACCTCTTCTACACCCAATGAGGAAATCTAGATATTTTTGTGCATATCATAAAATGCATGGGCACCACATCGATTCATGTTTATCATTGAAAATAAAAATACAATAGATAATAGATACAAATGACTCAAACAATGGCATGTCATCGAAACAGATATAATGGCACATATATCAATTGAAAAAGAATCAAATTAAAAAATAGTACAAAAATGGTTACTAAATCATAACTCATTATAATAAAAAGTTAAAAAAACATTATAAGACCAAGAAACATTACAACAAGCATAGGTAAATTAAGAAAAATATTCAAATTTACCTCTCCAAAATGAGGCTCAACTTTCAAAGCAGTATGGGTTTGCTCAAAATTATCTACAACAATTTGATTACCATGGTCAAGGTTTGGGAAAGAAATCCTAATCCATCACTTATCATATTATAATAGCCAATCACATTTGTCAACATGGTTTATGATTTATTAAACATCTTAAGCCACAATAGTCATAAATAAGTTTTATCAACACAAAACATATAGATACATAGTAAATGTTATTATTGTAGAAAAATAGGTGTTTTGATCATAGGCCTAGTCATGCACTTACCTAGATATCCATGTTAGATTTACGCTTGTTCTAATGGGGTGTAGGCCCTGGCTAATCTAATGGTTCTCAAAATTGACACTCAACTACATTGGCATCAATTTACATAAGGTTCAAGCCTTATGTTCTCACTTGAAGGACTATGGAGAAGGGATCAAGGTTTGTGTTGGGCTAAATAACTCTATTTTTCAATGGATTGGTTAGTGAAATAATTGTTATAGATTCATGGGTACAAGCCTTTGGATAACCTTTTTTTAATATCATTTAGGTGCTTATGGGGAAACTGGGTATCTAGTTGAGGGACTTAGGCATAAACTTGTGCTTAGGTGTGGGTATCATTTTGGGGTGTAGGGTCTTACCCATGCTTAGGGATTTTACTATATTGGGTGTTGGAGTCCTTATGGGTCAAAAACATTCCATAGATGAATAAGTTAGAATTTCATGATAGCTCAATATACATACTATAGACTTAAAGCATTTAATCCATTAAACATTTACACAAAGCATTTATCATTAATAGATCTTAACAATAATACATATATAAGTCCATAAAATTAAGCATAAGCTCAACTTAAGATGATAAAGGCCTAGAGGTTCATAAGAGATCTTGGTAATTACAAAGGAGAGCATAAAAATCATCTCAAGCTACTTATAAATCTAATGGTAACCAATTAGAATTAATTCACCAGAGCTTTACTACTCTAATTCATTTCTCTCCTTATAACTAGACTTTACTTCCTTTTATAGATCTTTAGAGTGTCTTGAAATCATGGGGAATAGATCACATTGATCACTAAGTTAGAAATCAAGGTACACATCTTTCCATGTCCACTATGCTTAAATTTAATGAGCATTCATTGTCTTATACAATGACTTCCCAATGATGATTGATTTAAGGAGGAATTTTTAGCCACCTACCAACTAGTACCACTAGATGACAAAATAAAAATAATCTGCCATTATTGCCTTACGCCTAGGTGTTCACTAAGTTGGCATAGATACACTACTCAGATAGAAAAGGGCCCAATACTTCCCCCTTAAAAAATTATATTCTACCCTCAAACTAAACTTCTAGTACCTTAGTTGTACAAAACCCAGGTGCACTCTACTATAGTTCTACTGTGAAGTCCTTGAAGCCCTAAATTATGAACTTGATTTATTCAAGGTATAATTTATATCTATACAGTTAGCCCTGATGTGAGCATGTTTGGGTTATCCAATTATTTTTTTGAAGTCCTCTATCCTTTCCTTTTTTTTCATACCCCTACCATCTAGGATGGATCCTTTCTTGCTTGTCTCTGTCTAAAATGTATTGAAGAGTTCTTCTAGGTCTTGATCCTGATTTTTAATTTATGTGCTCAAAGTGTTGACCTATTTCATAATATTCATATGCTCATCCATGATAATAGTGAATTCTTGATTCACCAAGTAATATTTTTCCCCATTCACCTTTTCGAGGCATGCATTGATGATTGATGCCTAGGTGGATAAGTTGAAAAAGCTAACATAGTCATCTTTTATTCCCTCTTCTTACTTTGTAAATAGGTCTTATAACTCATATATCTTCTTGTTAAGCTATTTATTTAAGGTGTCTCAAAGTTCTTCCTTCTCTTTTAGCACTGACTTCATCCTTGGGAGCATATACTCCACCAACATGTACAACTTATCAACATCTAAAAATTTAGAAGTGTGAATACCATCTAAAAGGGATGGTTATGCTTCTTCCAAACTCTTAGCCAATTACTAGAGCTTGAGTTTCATGGTGTTAATCTTTTCCTCTACCTTTAGCATTATATTCTACCATTTTATGACATGAACATCATTAACAATGTTTTTATGCACTACCTTTAAGGCTATTTGAAAGAGGGAATTAACCAAACTTATTAGGTTCATTTACCAAGGGTTGACAAGTTGGTAGTTGCCCCTCCTTTCATTTTTCAATGCTTTGGATTGATTTCATCGACAACTCAAAGTGAGTCTCATCCATGTATAAATCAAGTGTAAAGGACACTTGGTGGTTCATCATCATCATAAAAACTCTAGGGGGCATGTATTCCAACATGAAAAATCCTCATCTTAGGTACATCCTTTCTATACCTGCCCTTTATAGCTTGGTTCAAATTATTATTTTTCAATGGCTAGTTTTATCTGCTCTTATTCTTATCTACTAGCATTGGTGCTTTCTTTATTTCCTTATTATTCTTCTTCTTCCTCCTATAGGGGTTCTTATTCTTTGGAAATTTCCCCTTCATCCACTTCTTCCTAATCAAAAGTAGCTTCATCATCTTATTTCTATAAGGGATCCTTTTCAAAATTTTCCCATTTGTCCATTTATCTTTTTTATGGCTCCTCAACATGAACTTCCTTATGTTCCTCCTTGGTACCATCCTATTATTTCCTTACACTCTTCATTTTTTTCCATTAAGGTGCCAGTATCAACTTATTTATTTTTAGGAACCCATTTAGTACTTGGGTATTCCTATTCTACACCTTCCTTTACTGATCTGGTGTGGGTGTTAGGCAGCTCTTCTGATGATTTTTATTTCATAGGTTTTGTGCTAGTAAAAACCTTCTTCTCTTTTTTTTTTGGCCCTTTCCTCCTGGGCCATGTTATTTTCTACTTTCCTTTTCTTATCCTACACCTTGCACTTTTTTCTTCTGCCTTATGCTCCTTAGCCTCAACTCTCTCAATCCCTTCCTTTATCATGTTGGCCTTCATCATTTATTATCTTCTGTTATCTATCTCTAGTGCCTTCCTAATATCTACATCACTAAGGCCAATATTCCTTCATACTTGTTCCTTACTTACCTCATCACTTTATGGTGGTGAGGGAGTTATCTCACTAGACTAAGAGTCATCTTGTTTAGGTAAAATATACAAGCCTTTCCCAAATCCGAACTCATTCTCCATATCTTATTTCTCCTTTTATGCCTCTTGTGCATTTATGTCCTCCAAGGTGATGGTGGTCATTACAATACAAAACATTGGCTTATTTTTCTTCTCCTTTGAGATAGGAGAAGTCCTTGGCATGAACACCACGTGATTCTTATAGGGGCCAATAGAGAGGATTCATCATTATAGGTGATCTTCAAATTTAGTCCCTCCTATATCTCCTCAACTGTCTCTCCCTTATTCTTGGGAGACATTTTCTTCTCATTTGATGTTGGCATTCCCTCATCATGAATCATGTTGGGGGGTCATCATTCTTCTTAGCACTAGGGCCCTTTTTTAGTGGCTTCATCTCATACTATAACCTATAGATGTATGGAAATATGGTTTCTTATTGAAGGGGGTATATGTTGGTGTGATTTGTATCATCCTCTTCATATTTGGTCACTTTTCTCCCTAGGTGCATAAATTGGCATTGTAACTTGTTCCTCTCCATGTCTAATTCCCTTAATGGGATATCTAAATACTATGAATTTGGGATCCTTAGGAATGCACCCCTAAATTATTTAGCGAAGGTATATAGGAGCATCAACTAACTTTAATTAGTTCTATTGGTTAGTGACGAGCACACTATGTAGAAGTATTACATAATAGAAAGGTCACCATTCCATTTATGCTCTTGGGGAGCTCTTGGGAAATGTGTTACTCTAGCCAAAATTATTTTATGTAATTTTCACACCAAGCAATCACTTGAGTTATATAATTTATAGTGAAGGGGGAAAGTGAAATCCTTATACATTTGCACTAGAGAATCATTATGCTCTAAGAAAAGCTAGATATTTTCCTCATCCCCATCTAGTACTCTGATCTCCTCCATGACTATTAAGATTAGGATATACCCCCACCTAAAGGTCCCCTTTCTTGTGTGGTAACCCAACATATTATTTATAAACTCTTCTACTATAAATTTTTCAATATTAAACTTTATGACCTATACCATATGATAGGTGATGTAGAGCTAAGTTTTGGTGAAATCAGTCTACCAACCACTAGGGTAATGTTTTGAACTTAAAAGGCATGTTACCACCCTCATAATATGGTCCTTATAGTAGTTAATTAGGAATATGAATCCCCCTTGTAATAATTTAGTATCTTTATAATGCACTCCACCTCTTCATCACTGCTCATCATTTGGTGAATATCATTTTTGGTGTCTACAAGCTCGATTATACTTCCTATTAGGCATGCCAAAATCCTTATGCTCCTCCATGAAAAACATATGTAGTCTCCATGGACTCATGAAATAAGGAAATACATGATTTATTTTATATTTACAAAGTATGGTAACTCATAAATCTAAGTTATACCAGAGGCGATCAATTTGTCTCAGATTACAACATCAAACAATGTTATACCTTGCTCTATTTTGTTTCTTGTATCAACCATCCAATATGTCTGTAGGTCTTGCTCATGGCTTGAGGTATGGTGGTTATAATTCTTCAATTTGTAGGTGTGTCCAAAATAATTCCAATGTTCCCCTATTAAGCCTTCTTGGGGAATTACATCACTTGGTAGGACATCTTCATCAACACCTTGGTGTCAACTTGTGTAATTCTAAATCCTTCCATTGGTGGAATTTTTATTATTATAGTGGCTACTTTTGATGCTATACATACCAAATTTAGATCTTATTTTTCCTAATACAAACCTAATCCCTTGTGATTTTTTTCAATTTTAAATCTACTGGTGTTGAAGCATGGTAGGTTTAGTTTGTTGAAGCCTTGAATGGCTATTGGTGCTTTACAATCATGAGGTCTATAACTATACATTTGACATTCAATATTTGTGATCCATTAATGGTATCTTGGGCATCAAATCTATTTTATATTGATTGGTTCTTACAAAAATATCTCCCCACACCTTTCTATACTAGTCTCAATATGAATGCAATTTCTCATTCTTCATAGTTGTTCACTTTTCATGCCTATAGGTGCTCAAATTTTAACTCTAGTAGGGTTTTTATGCTTTATCTCTCTACTTTCACTCTAATTTTCTCTAAGTTTAAAGTTATTGGAATGTTTTTAACCTCACTGAGTTGGTCTCTTATTGTTTTATACCCTACTTTCATCTACCATCTTTAATGTCTATATTTTAATGGCATGACAGTACCTAAATATAAAATTATATGAAATCCACAAAAATCATTATAACTAACATATTTAATATATATATTTGTGCCTCTATCATCACCTCATTCAATGTTCCTAATGGTATTTTGGTTAAGTTATGTGTAGTTTGAATGGTCACTTCCCACTCATTTTTGGGTGTATGTCAGTTATCCTTGATGATTCTCCCTTAGTTTTTTTTCCACTTGGTATGACCTTTGCCTTTCTTGTGAAAACCTAGATGCAGTGCCTCACATGCATGTGACTCATCCTCCTCAATTCCATCTTATCTTCTTCTTGTGATTGTATTTCAAGAATGCTTTTCTATATTGGTCAATTTCTTGTACTTCATCTTGCCTTGGCCTATCCTACCCCATATAAATCCATTACACTAGCCCTTTAGAATTTGATTCACCTATTCTAGTTCTCTTGTGTATGATCATGTTGTGCATCTTCACTTTATCTCTTACACATGATCATGTTATGCATAATCACATTCCTCTTTTGTCATTTGGTGTGTGATTAAATGATGTGCCTTCTTTTGGTCTTTGTATTCTTGCACGCTAACATATTATGTATCTTTGTCACATGGTTGTTATTTATTATAAGTATGGTAACCTCCTCATGCCTAAAAATTTAGGTTTTAGGCCTTAAGTGCTTATAAATAAAATGGGTTTGACTCACCTAGCTAGAACTATGTGTAGAAGCACCAGAGTAGTTCTTTATTGGGCCTCCAAATGGCTGATAATATGTATCTTGCACACATGGATCTTGTGCATCTTTTTCTTTAGTCTGGTGAGTTTCATGTACCCATTACTTAGATGTCTAGCCTCAAGCACTTTATAAAGTACAAGGGCTCAACTCATTTGGTTGGAATTATGCATGAAAGGCCAAATGAAATTCTACCTAGGGACTTAAAAGCACATTACATTTAGGATCTAGTACACAGGGGTCTCGTATGATCTCTTTGTCTAAATCTTGAAATCCTCACTTGACCATAAATGTAGGTGTCTAGACTCAAGTGTTTAAAGATTGTAAATTATTGACTAACCTGATCAGAATTATGCATGAAGTATCTACATATTTTCTTGATGGACTTCAAAACACCACTTTTTCATTCATTACACTACTACCCTATTACCTTTTGAGTCACCCTTATTTATTTTTTCATGAAATTTCCTTAATCAAGATTTTGCATATCATTTTATCTTTATTGGTCATATCTTTATTTATTAATTTTGCTTTTTATTTTTAAATTTCACCTACCTATCATCTTTTGTGTGTGAAATTACTAAAGAATTGAACCTTTGAACTTGAACCATTCTCAAAAGGTTCAATGGTTCAATGTTTCTTAAAGTGAACTATTTTTCCCTATATAATTTAATTATATCATTAAACCTTTATGTTGAACCTCATCTCAGGAGTTCAATGGTTAAATAGTCCACCAGTTCAAAGTTTAACGTTTCTTGAAAAGTCATTATTGTTGGTTAGGCAGTGTAACTCATCTTGTGTCTTTGAACCTTTAAGTTAAACCAAATTTCAATGGTTTAAAGGTTCAATGGTTCAAATTTTAGTGACTATGATCTCATTTCTCCCTGAGGTTTTCTCTAAGTCAAAGTTAGGAGGAAATTTAAAGGAAAGTATATCCAAAACTCATGAAATAGAAAGTTCTAACTTTCTAAAGGATGTGGATAATTATGATACATCAAGGTCGTATGTGAATAATGTTTTCCATTAATGCATATGTCATAATTCATATAATTTCAATCATCTTTAGCATGTATTTTTTTGGTTAATGATTATTCGACATGGATAATGTTTTTATCAAGAGAGAAAAAACCAAATTTAGTGAATAAATACACTGGGTGATGCGAACATGGAATAGTGTGGAGGTATAAGATTTATGTTTCCTAATTTCATAGTAATTTCAGATACATTGAAGCTATGAAGTCAGATTGTCTTGGTTATGAGCATGGTTTTGGTCTCGTCTGCTCTCTCCCTAAATTTGGGGATACCTCTTTGGTTCAATATGACTTAGAAGATTTTATGGAGAGGGTTAAAAATCTTGTACCAAATCCTATGATGAAGAAGATAGTAGAAAGTGATTTGGTTAAAGTTGTAGCTTTTCCCATGGCCTTATAGTCCCCTGAATTAATTTTGGAGTGCATGAATAGATATGAACTCCAAAATAGATGCATCATAAATATAGATGGAAATGTGTTACTTCATGTCAATACACAAACCCTAATGTCTATGATGAGAATTCCACCTAAGGAACCCTATTATGATCTCAATATTACTTCTTCCTATGGGCATTTATCATTAAAGAAAATTAACTACATGAGTGTAATAGCAAGAAATTGGTTATTGAAATTCCAAAAGGGGGGTTTAAGACTACCTAGACCACAGATAAGAGACCACATGATTCAGGAGGTAAAGGATATTGTGGTATTACTACACAAGTTGAAGGGTAACTCTTAGGCATATTATTGGGAAGACTGGATGTATTTCTTCATCTAAGTGATCTTCCAAGGGGAACAATATTTGGACTGGGCCAAAATTATAATTAAATGTTTGCATCTAAGTCTTAGTAATTATTTGGGAAGTAAATATTTTTTTATGTCTTCATATCTTTTCTATTTCTTATCATCTACAAGACAGTGGCTAGGGATACCTCATGCACCCTTCGTTGAAAACACCAAAATTTGTGACTATCATTCATAGTTATATATGCATAATTGTTATTAGAATTACAGGAGGGTTAATGATGTTTTTACTAGAAAAATGACTTATGAACTGGAAGGCAATATAAGTAAGAGAATGTCTGATGAAGTATTGCATCTCATCAGTATCTATGGTAGATTCTTTATCCAGTTCCCCAAAATTACTTATATCAAAGTTGGGGGTTTTGATAGTGAACCCGTGAATTTTCCTAGGTATGTTTTTGATCATTTTGTATTGATAGAAGTCTGTAGACATCTATCCCATGTGGATAAGAGGTTCTCAAAGAAGAAGGAAGTTGGTATCTATTTTCCCATTAAACGTGGACATTATTCTTGTTAGTCAATTTTTGACACCTTGAACTTAGAAGTGGATCTTAAAAAATTCAATTTTCAGCATTATACTACCTTATCTAAGTTTGATAGTACAGGGTTTGCTAGATATAATTTAGATTTTAGGACATGATTTTCACATATCCCTCAAATAGAGGATTATTGGGAAGATTTTTTGGATGAATTTGAGGTTATAAATAGACTTTGGTGTAGGTTCTCCTTGGGTCAAATAGTCACCCTCATTTTAAATATGAACATTTCTAGAATAGTTGACAATGAAGAACAACTAATTGAACCTTAATTTGAAAAAATAAAATAATTACGTATCCAAAAAATTGATTGGGATAAATATGAAGAGGATAAAATTGAGGTTAGAACTCTCCTAGTAATAAATAGAACTGTGAAATGGTTGAGGGAATGTAGGCTGGAAGAAGTTCAAAATAAAGGTTCCCTATAATGTACATCAATGGATCAATCACCATCCCCAATAAGCTCTTTTAATTGGCTTATTGAAATCTATGATGCAGGTACTTCCAAGTCTAAAATTAGAAGGAGTCTATTATAAGAGAATATAAGAAATACCTCACAACTATTGTAACCCCTCATGCTACTAGATCAAAAACTAAAAACAAGAGAAAGAAGAAGATTTCAGAGAGAATAGTTATAGATTTGAATTTTGAAGAAGATTTAGGAGAAGTAATAGGTGATAAAGAGTTTGATTCACTAATGGTAGAGGAGGATAGTGAAAAACAATAGACAAAGGTTGCTTTAGAGTTTGTTGACTTGATGATGATTTTAGAAGTGCCTTTTGATTAGTTAAATCTTTGTAAAGAAGTCCCAACCTCTACACCCAAATGGCTAGAAAGTTTGATTAGTGACAAAATAAAAATAGTCCCATTTTCATTTCCATTAGAAGACATGGTTAGAAAGTTCCTAGGGAAGACTCCCAAATCTAAGAAGCTAAAAATAACATCTAGGGTAGACTTCAACCCTAAGACAAGAAACTAGAGTGTAGAAATAACCCAATCAATAACTAATGAGGAAGTTCAAGATCCTAAAGTTTAGGATTTTATAATTGAAAAGATAGATCTTTGGACTGCATCACATGACATGGATGTGCATCACCTTGAAGCATACACCAAAAGGATAGTCATCCAAACCTAGAAAGATGAGAAAGATAAAAGGGAGTTGAAACAAACCTTGCAGTCAATGGTAGAGTACATCAACGCCATTCATAACCCAAATCCAAAATCTATTTCCCAACTACCCCTCTCTTTCAATCCAAAATCACCAGTCAATCAAAAGATGTTGGACCAGATAGATAAAAACAAAATGGTTGTCATGGTATTTGATGATTGGTTGGATGGCATCATCTATAAAGGTATTGAATACATTCATGAACTAAAAAATATATATGATCAAACCATAGCTACCATCGAATACTTGAAAAAATATAATGCTTCATGGGCAAAAGATGAAGGTAAATGGATGAATGTGATGAATCAAATTGATGAAGTATAGAAGTATGGGATAGCAAAATTTTTGTCAGAAAAGAATTTGATAGGTCTGAATGAGGATATGATGTATGTAAGAAAAATATTAAATAGAGGAATTTAGTATCCTTTCAAGGGAAAATTGAACTTACGAAAATGATCAAAGAAATAATTGAATTCACTCAATCCTTATAGCATGATTTACAATGTATTGATGTAAAGCATATAAAGGATGATGGGGAACCCAAAAAATACATCAATACTATGATTTAGTCCTTCACGGAAAAGATTAGCTTTGTTAAAGAAAATGATAACTTATTAACTAAAGATTTCTCCTAGATTTCAAAGGTAAAGTCACTCCTTCATATCTATGTCGATGCACTCTCATAGCACACTGAGAAAGTAGGGAAAATTTGGAGGGAGAAATATGTCTGGAAAGTAAGAGTGAAAC
The DNA here is from genome assembly GCA_037957365.1 of Torreya grandis. Classification (NCBI taxonomy): domain Eukaryota; kingdom Viridiplantae; phylum Streptophyta; class Pinopsida; order Cupressales; family Taxaceae; genus Torreya; species Torreya grandis. The sequence continues at coordinate 883,227 of JARHVA010005882.1, read as the reverse complement.
ACATCGATATCCCTAATTTCTCAAAAAATCCAAGAATTTGTTACAACATCTCAGGAGTGGAAAACACAACTTATCTCCCTGATTGAGCAAAAAAAATCCAGAGATTCTAATCCATCTCCCTAGTCTTAATATTACTTGCATAATATTTTATTTAGTTATTCAATTAGTATTCTATTTAAAAATTGGTTTATAAATGGGTTTGTAAAAACTAAATCATGTATGGATTAGATTTACTTTAACTCTGGGTTTGGTTTAAAAGATTGGAATAATTAGGGAAACTATATATATGTATTTTTAGTTTTTGAAATGGATAGAGAGAAAAAAAAAGTTTTAAAGTTGAAGATTACCTATTTTACAATATATATGATGCTTATCTGAAACATTTTTCATTTGTGAATGAAAAGGAGACACAATTATTGCATACTTAGATCTGTGTGTTTGAATATTTGAAATTGGATTTTTTATGTGAGATCTTCTTTCATATGGTAATTTATCTTTTATTGGACAACTCAATGTATGTGTTTTATTGTTTATTAGTTTAGAAATTTACATGTTTATATATGGTTATTATTGAATATGGAGTCTGTGTATTCTATTACCAAATGTTGTTATAAGATCTCACATTCATACCATGATGATGTATGGATGTTAGTTTTCCTTTAAGCACTTTCTAGTTAAAAGTGTATCTAAATATTTAGAATAATTCAAATTCATTGAAGATCTTAAAGGGAACTATACCTTAATTCAAAGGGGGAACTATTCTTGATAGTTCACCCATTTGATGATTAACTTATTTGTTCTTGAAAGAAAAGGGTATAGAGTTAGAAGAAATTAGGAAAACTCTATTAGCTAGCATACCCAAAGAACAAAATAAAATAAATAGAACTGTTTGGCTTGTACCAAATGTTATTATGGTCATATTAACTTAAACTAACTAGTGAGCAAGAAGTTGATGTTTATATGGTGCAAGTGCCATCCTATTGATGATATGGGTTCAACCTATTGCCATTGAAATTCTTAGGGAGAATTTTTATAGTCAATATGCACAACCTACATCCACCTACCTCCAATATATGGTGGATGATATAGGCACCCATGCATCTTATTTGTAGTTTGCTTGGATGCTTGATATACTTGGAATTATAAATAAAAATGAATGCTCCTTCTATTATCACCTTGTTCTTTATATGCTTGTCATGTCAGAGGTTTTGGTCTACCTTTTATATTTACTAGATTTACTATACTTGGAAACGCATCTAATTTATGTGTTCTAAGTCCTCCAACCTTAATTTTAGTGACTCTTGGTCATGTAATTGACCAATGCATATGATGCACAATGATAGTACTAAAAAATCTATCAACATGATTTCCTTAGTACCAAATAGTAATTAAAATGGTGTAGCCTTTTTCAGGCACTTATAGGTTGTGCAATATGCCCAGAACACTACCAAAATTTGATCATCCCAATCCTTGTGACCCACATCACATATATTTATGAGGCACATCCCTAGGATATTTTTGAATGCCTTGGTTATTCCATTATCTTGGGGATGGTAAGAAATTGTCTAGTTATCTACATAGTCTTATTAATGAGGTGTGTAACCCTAGTACTAGTCAATTTGAGTGGGCATCCATACTCACTTATGATGTTTTCTCATATGAATCTTATAACTATGGTGGTTCTAGAGTTTTTGGTTAGTGTGACATTGGTCCATTTGGTAAAATAGTCAGTGGCCACTAGAATGTACCTCATGCCTATGTGCTTTACTATAGGAGTAATGGGCCTAATAAAGTCAATATCCTATTTCTTGAATTACACCTAAGAAAGAATGGGGTTGAGAGGCATATCATCCTAGTGTTTGGGATTCCCTATGCATTAACATATGTTACATGCCTTAGCACAATCGTTTGTGTCTTGAAATAGACATGGCCACCACAAGCTTGACTATAACACCTTACGTACCATTGAATCTTCTATGTAATGGTCCTATTATCCCTTTGTGTTCCTTGTGAAGGATGGAATCCCCTTCATGATCCAAGATACATCAATTTATAACTTCATATTGGCCTAATTTGTAAAGTTTGCTATTGATGAGATGAAAAAGGGTGGCACAAAATGTGAGTTGTTTATTTTATTTTGTTTTCATTATTTAGGGTTCAATCTAGATGTTAGAAAGGCAACTATCTCCACCAAGTCCTCAAGGGTGACTTAGATTCTGTACAATTATGCATTTGGCATATAATCCTTAATTGGCATTATTGCATCACTAGATTCTATATTGGACAAATGATCTAGCCCCAAATTCTATTTTCTAAGATTGATGATAATTAAGAACTAGAATTATTAAAATGTAATGATCCATCTACAAATGTGACAATGGATAATGGGATTTTTTAGAAGGTACTTAAGCTCCTCATGATCTATGAAAAAGATGAATGGGTCACCAAAAAATATTATCTAATTTTTTATATGGTATAGACTGTGGTGAGAGCCTCATGCTCAATCATAGTATATTTTTATTCTACCTTTATTAATTTTATACTAATAAAGGAGATGAGGTGATCCATTTTGATTTTGCTAGGCTATGTCAATATTATGCCAATCACAGAGCTAAAAATGTTGACATGGATATGGAAAGGGGTCATCCAATAAATAAATTTCAAAATAGGCATGCTAGATAATTTGAGATTTAGGGTCTCAAAGGCATCCTCTTTCACTCTACCCTAGTAGAACAATCCATATTTACACAAAATTTCTTCTAGAGGCACCACAATCTTTGCATAACTCCTTATAATTTTATATAATATCCATAATGGCCAAGAAAGGCATTAACATATATCTATGTGGAAGGAGTTTGGAGTTGAATGATAATGGTGATATTTGATGGATTGAATATAAAACCATCCTTATAGATGATGTACTCAAGTAGGGTTCCAAATAGTGTTATGAAGATGAAATTTTTGAAGATTTAGGATATCTGAAGCTACATGCACATCTAAAAAATTAGGAACATGTTATCACAATGGTCCTTGATGAGGCCATACATCATCTAATCATCTAGATAAACTTGGAGGAAATTATAGATGAAATATTTAAACACAGTGATCACCAATCTAAAGAACATGGATAACACATTCTTGAGTTTAGAGGGCATCATGTTATAAGGAAAAATAACCCCATTAAATCATAAAGGTTGTTTTGAGTTTATATTCCTCCTTGATTTGGACTTGGTGGTAGATAGATAAATCATCAATGAAGCTATAGATTTCATAACCTACGACACCTTATAGGACTTCATCAATGAACAAAGTTAGGAAGGTGTCATTGACTCAGGTGGTATTCAACATTATGTAATTGATGAAAATGTGAATGTTCCCATCCTTATTGATTATTATTATCATTGGGATCACCCAATTAGAATATTTCATAGAGTAAATGACCCATGTGGCTAGTATTGTGTTGATCTCTATTTTGATGTTAGCACAAAGGTTGGGATTCATTTTGTAGGGGCACTTTCTGACTAGTCTTATACCATAAATTAACTTTATAGTCATCTTCCAAATGCATGGGTATGTGAAATTTATATCATGATAAGTCTTGGGGAACAAGTCTTCGATATCCTTCAATAGGTCTATGATGTGCACCAACTCTACATTGGACTAATAGGCACCTAAAGTGGCTATCTTTGGTTCTCCTTTTACATTAATATCCACTCAAATGATCTTTAGTGGTATGTGTTAGGGTGTAATCTTCTTCTAGTGTGAGTCCTCATCTTTCCAAATTCCATCTATTCTCTCTAAATGAAGATGAGTGGGGTCTTCTTCACTGAGAGTGTTATCATCTACTTGACACATGATCTTTCATTTGACGATCAGTGTTTTCTAGTATCACTCCTTCCAAGTTTCATCATGTTATTCACTTGAATAACTTTTCATAATATATTTCTCAAATAAATTCAATATTTCTCTCCCTTTCTCCCTAAACATGTCTTTTAGGTGCTATTCGAGTATGGTAGTGTCTTCAAACACTACCCTCCAAATTACTTTCAATGGTTTGACCAACTCCAAGCTCTATGAGGAAAAGGAGAAGGTATGCAAAAACTTATCCTTAATGGCCTCCCAATTTGTTATTTCATGGTGCATGTCGTTAACCACATATCATGCTCACACCCATGTCTTCAAAGTATTGTAAAATGATTCCACCCATGATTTTTTTGGGTCAGTCACATTACAATCAGTCCATGTCTCTTCACATAGGTGCACATGCCATGGGGTTAGAGCTACCAAAGTATGTTGAGATATCCAAATTCTCATTAATCTTCATAAATATAGTGAAAATGGATGATTTTACCTCTAGCTAGGTTGAAAAGTTAGACCTTTGTTCTACCCACCAATGTGTGATAGTGATTCTCAAGGTATATAATAGTGCACCCATTTTGATTGTCTATTTTGGGATGTATGTTTCAAGGTCATGGACATACATTTCTAATAGGTTTCTCCCTTAAAATTTTGATATCAGTAAATTTTTTCCTTTTCTAAGGTGAAATACCATATTTTCTTTCTTTTCATAGTGTAGGACCCATAATTTTGAGGTATGATCAATCTAGACCCAATAAATATTTATAGGCTTTTGTACCTTTATGCATACCAATTGGAATCTATGACTAGTGGCATCATAAGCATATTTAACCCATTAGTAATAAGTGACATTAGTATTATTTAAGGATGATTTCCCATCCTCACAAGAAAGCACTCCTTGATCAGAAGGATGGAGATTCTTGGCACCTTATGTTATGATGTTATATATATGGTTGATCTCATCCTCCAGATCAATGCTCTCTACATAGGGGTTCCTTGTTGAATTTAAAGGGGAATTAAAACACTTTCATTTCCATTTTCAAAGGTCATCGTATATCATGTATTAAATCTCATATTTGCATTGTTGGCATAGCATGAAGGCCTTCCTAGAAGTACTAGATAGTTATCCTATTTAACCAACTAAATAACCTCAAAGTGAGTGTGGAATTTGTCACCCATAATATCTATAATGGCATCCTTTAGAATTTTAATCAGATATGCTTGGGTCTTGTTGGCCATGAAGAGTACCTGGGGAGAAGGTCTCAAGGATACGTTACCCATCTTTTCTCTTGCATTCTTGGTCATAATATTGACCTCAACACCAATGTTGATCAAGACTGATGGGTGTCATAATTCCCTTCATTTAATCAACTCTCTGTTGATGTCATATTCAACCAAGGGTGTGTCTAAAGCTATATGAAATAAGAAGAATCTTATCAATTTAGTAATTTATTGTAGGTATTTGTATTTTTTGTTTTGTTTTGGGGGATATTTAATGTATTAAAGACTTCTTAGTTAAAACCTTATTGCAATCAAACTATGAAAATCTGATAGAAGTAAACACACATTACAGAAATGAATTGCTAGAAATAAACAGACTTTACAGAAATGAATTTACTAGAAATAAACACACTTTATAGAAATGAATTTTCTAAAAATGAACAAATTTTACACACAATTTAGAATGCTTGGAAAATGATTACAAAGAAATGAGAACTTAATCTAGAACACCAGCAGAGACAAATCTACAACAAATTTTAACTTAAGGAATTGAAAACATTTATAAATTTAATAGATCTACCTATTTGATTTTGAAAATAAAATATAAATACCAATAGAAATGAAGATTTTGGTTCTTTAAAGAGTGGGCCCTTGCTCCACCTAGAAATAGGATTGAACAACCTAATTCTTTCTATAAAAAAAATGGCTATTTTATTGATAAAATGTTCTGCATTAAAAAAATGTACTAGATATGTATAGATCAATCTATCTCTATCCTTATTCCTCTCTTCTTTAATTATTACCATTATTCCTATATTGTTCCAAGTTTGTATATATATTATTCTTCTTGTGTTGCATTGATGGCCATAACTATTTCACAGATACGATGGAATTGAATCTATTAGTGTAGGTTTTTATTTTTCCCTATTTTTTAATTAGGGAAATTGTATTTCTTGTGCATACATGGAGTTTTCCTACATTTGTGGGATAAGATAGCTTATGTGGAGGTGTGTGTCATAGATGTGTCATAAGTGTCATAAGAATGTCATAAGTAACTCCCTTGATGGGAGTTACTTCTCTATTCTTATCACCTTGTCACCACCTTTCATGAAGGAGTTACAGTCTATTCTTGGGGTGTCTTGTCCACCTTTTGTGGAGGAGTTACTTACATACTCTCCTATTTGTATTCCTCACTTTGGCCATCTCATGATAATCAGATTTTCGTTTTCTCCATTTTGTCTTGTGTAATTCATCTTCTTGTGTTATTTTCAAATTGCTTTAGCATCTATGTGGTGTGCACTTGTTCATCTTATGTGATCACGTCTCCATTACACTCATGTTATCTAGATTCTGGCAACAACTCTGATATGGTATCAAAGTGAGAATGGTAATCATGTGTATGTTTATGCTTTTAGTTTAATTTGAAATCAAGAGGAGTGGATTTTTCTTTGTTTTTTTATTTTCTAGATTTGATCCAAAATAAAAATATATCACTTCTGGTTAGTTTCCTTGGAAATATTTGGCATTTGGGTGTCCTTTGTTGTGTGGAGCAATAGAGGGAGGAGATAAATTTGTTGCAAGCCTCTTCATACTACTGTGAGCTGCCTACTGAGTTTCTTTTTTATGAGGGCATTGGAAACTCATCTGGTAGAGAATATTTTCTGTTGTTATCCTTCCAACTTGTACGCCTAGCTTCTGGTCTGAAAGTCTGCTTCTATCCTTCTCCCATGCCACAGCCATATGGCATCCCACCTTCAGCAAGCATTCAGTTCTGTAGGCTGTACAATGTGCTCTTTTGGTCAGTACTCTACACTTCTGTGCCTACCTTCAGTTCTGCCATGCAAGCAATCCGTATGGCATCTAGGTCTGCAAGTTATTGTTTTCAAGCAAAATCAGAACTATTTTATTTAGAAAATGGTGTTTTATTTGTCCCATGTGGACCCCTAGTCATTAGGTGTCCTTTTCTAAACCTATAATTTTGTTTTTACACCTATGTTTTGTCTCTTATGTGGTAACAACTGTGCTAGAAGTGTTAAGTTTGTAGTCTGTGTGCTAAAATCTGCATTGTGTTAGAAGGGTTGAAGGGTGCATGTTCATTGGTTAAGCCCTAATTTCATCTTCTTGGTAGTGCCTATCAAGGCCTTAGACATCAAAAAATAGATATCTCCCTTTCTCTTATTAAAAAAGTAAAAAAACACTAGCTAGAAATTCTTTTTTGCCTTGCTAGTTGTATTTTTTTACTAAAAGAGGAAGGTAAACTTGATTTTACACATACCGAGATAATTAGTTAAAATTGATTTCATAAAGACTTTTTTCTTTGGATTCCTTGCTTTGTGAAAAATCCAATGAGTGGTTTGAATTCCACTTTCTCTCTCATAACAGGCATTTTTTTAATGTTTTAGTGTTTTTTTGCAAAAACACTAGTTTATGGGAAAATTGAACCTTTAATATCTTGCAAACAGTAGCTCAAATTTGGGTGCCATTTTTTGAAAAAGTGTTTGTAATTCAATTCTCCATAGTGTAGGCTTATTATTTTTCAAAAATTCACTAGTTTATAAAGTGCCAAAAATTTGGGTCTCTCGGGATGCATTTTCGACTGAGTCCGACGTCTTGTTTGCTTTAGTCTTACACTGATTTCTATAAAGACACATTATCAGGTGAGTCTAACATATTTTAAGTGTACACTTTCATATTTGAGGGGGTTCAATATTTTAGGGGTGTGTGATTGCTTTTTCACAACTTGCAAATCTTTGCTTTCATTCTCCTTTCTGCATAATTTCACAACTTGCAATCAACACAACTTTACCTAAATTTAGCTAAAAATGGATTCTTATCAACTTAAACCCCTAAAACCATTCAAATATCATGAATTTAAGGTTAAAATGTCAATCATTCTTAGAAGCAAAGGGTTGTATAGGATCACCATGGGTACTGAAGTAGAACCCAACACTGATACTAAAAAGGTCAAGTGGTACAACCGTAGTAATGAAGCCTATGGATTACTGAGTTTATCTATGTCTCCAAAAAATCTCTTCCATTTATAATCCTCCCAGACTCATAATGACATATGGGACACCTGATAAAATTTATTTGGGAAGCTTGATGAGATGAGAGGTCATGAGCTCAAAAATGAACTCATAATTCTAAGTCTCAGCAACTTTGACACCCTACAGGACTTCTTCACTAAGTTTAAGGCCCTTAGATTGCAATTGAAAGAATTTGGGATAGAGAAGAAAGATGATCAACTCATACTTTCTTTTCTTGCAAAGTTAGGTCCAAGTTATTCAGTCTTTGTCTCCACTTTCCATGCCACAAATAGTGCCCTTGGTATTACATGGAAAATGCCTTCTTTGGATTCATTCATTGCCAACTTGACTAGGGAGCAAGATAAGCTAATTAAAATGGGCACAATGAAGTCTACTCAACCCCAAGATTTGATAGTTGGAAATGGTAAGGATAAGACTTCAACAAAGGAGAAGAAGAAAATGAACAAGGACCAAGAGAAGAAGAAAGAAAACAATAATCCTGCCAAAAAAAACATTGAGACTTCCTCTTCCAATGCTAAACCTAAGAAGGATAAGGTTAAGTGTGCCTATTGTAAAAAGATAGGGCATGATGAACAAAATGCATGAAGAAACAAATAGATCACCTAACTCATCTTCTAGAGAAGAATAACATAGGTGTTCCTGAGTCCATCAAGCATAATTCATCTACCCAAGATTCTACCAAGGCAAAAGGCAAGGGTAAGGACAAAGAAAAGGGCAAGGCCCTTGTAGCTATAGTAGCTTATAAATATTCATGGGTCATCGACTTGGGTGCTTCTCACCACATGGGCTCTTCACTAGTTGAGTTTTCATCTTTAGAGCCTTGTAGCATGACTTCTATTAGTTTGGGTGATGACACATCAATTTCCATTGTAGGGAGAGGGTCAGTTGAAATGGAAGGAGGAACATTCAACAATGTTATAAGTGTTCCTTCTCTTTCAACCAATCTCCTATCAGTGTACCCAATCTCTCACATTGGTCAGGGTATGAGAGTTGAGTTTTCTCCAGATTCAGTGGCTATCAGGGAGTTGCATAGTGATACTACAGTGGTAGTGGGTAGGGTAGATCACCAAGATAGGTTATACACCTTCTCACATTTTGCATTAGATTATTTTACAATAGCATTGCTGACTCATTTAGATGGAGTTAGAAAATTGTGGCATGAGTAGTTTGGCCACCTTAACTACCGCTACCTTGAGTAACTTTGCAAACATGACATGGTCATTGGCTTGCCTCATGTCTAATTCTCAAAAGGACTTTGCGAGGGGTGTTCCCTTGGGAAGCATCTCAAAGCAAAATTTGACAAAGGCAAAACTTGGAGGGCTTCACAACCTTTGGAGTTAGTCCACAGTGATGTATCGGGACCCTTTCCAAACCATCTTTACACAAGGGCCAAGTACATCCTCACTTTCATTGATGATTTCTCTAGGTACACTTGGATATTTTCTCAAACAAAAGTTTGAAGTGTTTGAAAATTTTCTAGACTTCAAGGCTCTTGTTGAGAAATAGAGTGAGAAATCCATTAAGTTTATTCAAACTAATAATGGAGGGGAGTATCTCAACATCAGGTTTGAGTAGTTTTACACTACAAAGGGGATTGATTTGCAGCACACAATCACTTACAGTCCTTCAAAGAATGGGGTTGCAAAATTCAATAATAGGTTCTTGAAAGAGATGGGTAGCTATATGATTCACTCCAAATCCTTAGCACCATAATACTAGGCTAAATCCATCAATTGTGCTTGCTAAATTCAAAACATGGTTCCTCACAAAGCTTTGAAAGGGATAATACCATTTGAAGCTTGGAATAAAAGGAAACATGATGTTGAGCACCTTAGAGTTTTTAGATCCCCAACCATGACCTGGATTATGAAGAATAAATGCAAAGCTATGGAATGTCAGTCCAAGCCTTGCATCTTTGTAGGATATCTAGATGGTATTAAGGGATATCACCTTTTAGATCCAGTCACTCATGAGTTGTTCATCAAGAGAAGTGTCCATTTTTAGGAGAGTCTTATAGATTGAACACTTGACACTTCTTTTCCCTCATCAAATCTACTTCTTCATGATGATTCCTTATCATATTCAGATTAGCCATAATAGGTTCTTAAGCCAGAGACATCTTCTTCTTTTTTGAGTTCAGACAGTGAGGACAGTGATGCAGAGTCATCCACCTCTAGTCAGTTAGAGGATGAGGAGTTAGCACCTAACTCACCCACTTCCAAGCCACTTTGGGCCAGACAGACACTTGAGAGTGCTGACACTTGGGTAGGAGATCTTGTAGATGATAGTCATACTAGGGGGACTTTTAGAGAGATCCAGATGCCTTCTTTACTACAGTTTTGGATTTATAGACCTTTCGAGAGGCATCGGGGGTACCTGAGTGGGATAATGCTATGGAGGAAGAATATTCTTCCTTAATCAAAAATCACACTTGGGATTTGACTTCACTTCTTAAGGGAAGAAAGATGGTTCAATGTAGGTGGATATATCAGACCAAGTTTGTAGCACATGGGTCGGTTGATAAGTATAAGGCGTGACTAGTTGCCAAGGGTTTCTCACAAGTGGCAGGCAATGACTATTCAGAGACCTTTGCACCCATTGCAAAGATGACTTCTATCTGACTCACCTTGGATATTACCATAGCACATGGTTGGGATGTACATCAGATGGATGTGAAGAGTGCCTTTCTTCATGGAGACCTAAAGGAGGAGATCTATATGGAGCAGCCACCAAGATTTGTTTAGGATTCTTCCTTAGTATGCAGACTTAGGAAATATATCTATGGCCTCAAATAAGCCCCTCGAGCTTGGTATGGCAAGATGGATTCCTTCCTTCTCATAGTGGTTTCACTAGGTGCCATTCTGATCCCAATGTCTACTTCTTACAGTAGGATGATTCACTCTTGATTTTGGTTCTATATGTTGATGACCTTTTGATCACCCAGAGTTCTTCATCAGCTATTGTAGTAGTGAAGGCATCTCTTTAGGATAGATTTGACATGACAAACTTGGGTTTGTTGCTCTACTTCCTTGGTATCAAGATATCATAGTCAGATTTAAGGATTTCTCTTACACAGCCTAAGTATGCTCTTGACTTATTGGCTCAGTTTCACATGGTTGATTGCAAGCCATCTTTGACTCCCTTTCTATTATGAGTCAAGCTTAAGGCTGTTTGTTCTTCACCATTGGTTGATGCCACTCGGTATCGACAACTTGTTGGTAGTCTCATCTACTTGACTCACACCAGGCCTGACATATCATATACAGTGGGACTTATTTCTAGATTCATGTAGGAACTCCATGAGTTGCATTGGAAAACAACTAACAGGATCTTGCATTACATACAGGGTTCACATAGATACGGGATTCATTATAGATTTGGCATAGAGGTTGACTTGGTTGGATATACACATTCAGACTAGGCTAGCGATTCATAGACTCACAAGTCTACTTCTAGTTACAATTTCTTTCTAGGTTTTGGTCTTATCAGTTGGTCTACCAAGAATCAAAATTCTATTGCTATATCATCCATAGAGGTATAGTACAGGGGAGTTGTTAATGCAACTACTAAGGCTATTTGGCTTCAAGGGATACTTTTTGAGTTTGGCATTCCTATCAGGTATCCCACCATCATTTATTGTGACAACTAGAGTACCATTTAGATTTGTAGGAATCTAGTTTAGCACTAGCAGACCAAGCACATAGAGATTCACATACATTTCATTGGGGAGATTAATCATAATTAAGTCATTGAATTGATATTTTTACAGTCTACAGAGTAGGTTGTAAACATCTTCACCAAACCTTTCATCGAGAGCAAGTTCATTCATCTACGAGCTCTTCTTGGGGTGCGGTCCACATCTGCAATAGCATCATCTTTAGGGGGGCCTTTTATCCTCATCTTTCTTTTATGTCTCTCTTTTGGGGGGGAGTTTTTTCCTACAAGTTTTCTCCTTTTATCTATCTTATTAGAGATTGCATTTGTACATGGGTACCTCATCAGGCCTAGTTGCCGAGACACATTTTATATTTCCACACTGCCCACCTAAGTTGTGCTTATGGGGGGGTATTAGTGTAGGTTTTTATTTTTCCTTATTTTTTAATTAGGGAAATTGTATTTGTTGTGCATACATGGATTTTTCATACATTTGTGGGATAGGTTAGCTTATGTGGAGGTGTGTGTCATAGATGTGTCATAGGTGTCATAAGAATGTCATAAGTAACTCCCTTGATGGGAGTTACTTCTCTATTCTTAACACCTTGTCACCACCTTTCATGGAGGAGTTACAGTCTATTCTTGGGGTGCCTTGTCCACCTTTTGTGGAGGAGTTACTTATGTACTCTCTTATATGTATTCCTCACTTTGGCCATCTCATGCTAATTAGATTTTGGTTTTCTCCAATTTGTCTTGTGTAATTTATCTTCTTGTCTTATTTTCAAATTGCTTTAGCATCTATGAGGTGTGCACTTGTTCATCTTGTGTGATCACGTCTCCATTGCACTCACGTTATCTAGATTCTGGCAACAACTCTAATAGAATCATGACTAGAATAGATGCTAAATTAAAACATGGCTAGGTGTATAATTATCTGATAAGTGTCTTGGATCTGCAAGTATGGAAATTAGAAGTCTACTCCTGATTATTAGGATAATTAATTTGATAGATCGCTAACCATTTGGAATATATCTTTATCACTTTTGAAACTTTAGAAGAGTTCTAAAACTAAAGGAAATCATTCCATGTCTAACCAAAAAAGTTTTGAAGCTTATCTATAGGAGTTTCATAACTAAATATAGAGTTCTACAACTAATTATAAAAGTTTTGGAACTAAGTTTGAAAGTGCGAAAACTAAGTGACAAAACTTGTATAGCATGGTGGACTTCCAGAACTAAGCTGTATTGATTCCAATACTTCTAAAAACATGTAATCCGCTACATATTTGTTCTTTAGCCTGATGATGACCTATTTTATTACAAAACTTGAATTTTAAAAAACACTTTTTTAGGAATTACATAGCTTTTAAATGTTAGAATCACAATCAACAAAAGATAGTCAATTACATCCTAACTCATATCAAATAAAATAAAAGTCACAAAATGTAGTCAAACATAATAGAAAGATAGAGTAAGATGAGGTCATTTATTATACATTTAATGGGCATATCCTGGCCTCATCATTTCCCCCATACTTTCTTGTAAGTCCCTTTGCAAACTTTACTCTTCAAATTTTGGATTGTATATTCTTCATTCCATTTGATTACTTAGATCAAATAGCTAGAACTAAATATTCCAATGCTTTGATTTATAGGTACTATACCCTGCTCCTACTTCTACTTTTATCTTTCATTCCTCAAATTGAGTAGGATCTTGAGGTTCTGTATTTTGCCAAGGAGATATGGGGGTGAGAAGTAGAGGTGGCCTTGTCTGCATTCCTATCCATATGCACCTATGAGCTTCATTGATCTGAGGAATTATTGTGCATAAAGCTTTTGTCCTTTCTAGACTCCAAATCAAATTTGAAGGGGATATTACTTCCCTTATTTTCAATGCCATCAAGATAAATTCAGATATTTTCAAACATGCATCATAAATATTATCAAAAAAATTCTTTTCGTAAGAGGTGAAGGCATTAATGTTATTTTGTAAATTGGAAAGATAAGGTTCTTTGAACCTTTTAGCAAATGCATGGAATCTGAAATGTGTAGCAAAGGTGGATGGGTTGCCATAATGAATTCTCATATAGAGACTAGATGAACTAGCCTTTAATAGATGCTCTAACTCCATCTCTTTCCATGTAATCTAATTTTTAAGAATAGAAACAAATGCATTAAGTTGGTTTTCTCCTATATACAAATTGATCATAAAACCTAAATTCTTTCCCAGCATGAAATTGAAGAGGTAAAATTCATAGAAAATATTTTTCTATTCTACATTGGCTAAGGAATAGGCTACTAAGAAATTAACTTCATCTTTTATTTCATGTGGAAGGCCACATGATATCCTTGCCAACTGCCATTGAATGAATTGTTCCTCTAAAAACATACTATATGTAGGAGAAGGTCTTTTGCATGTAAGTAGTTTCTCACTCATCATGCAAATCATTTGTATTTTCACAAGATATTTATATTTATCTTTTTTCTCCTTATAAAATTTTTCTTCCCATTCCTTCCTTGCTTTCTTTTCTTCCTCCATTTTTCTTTTCAAGTCCTTATTGGATGTCTTGACTACACTGAGTTCTCTGCATGTATCATCCCATAACTGCTTGAGTGATAGATAAGTCAATTTAGTCTATGTAGATACTATTGATGCAACAGTCTATCTCTTGGAAATTTTACATTCTTCCTCTTTCTCCATCAGCTACCTTTTAATCTTTTCCAATTCCTTAATCTTGGCTGTGAACTAGTTTGTTAATTCTTTAAGGAGCATTTATTTCTATTCTAATTTGAGTTTGAGGAAATCCAATTCCTCATCTTTTTCCTTGATAATGAGCTCTACTCTAGAAAAAAATAGAGCCTATTTAACTTACTAATTTTCTTCTTTTTCTAGAATTTCATGGGGAGTTAAGCATTCTTCTTCCACTAGAGGAAATTTCCTGTTCCTTTTCCAAGATGTCTGTTCATCTTCTTCATGTGATGGTGCTACTGACTCACCCATCTCTTGGAAACCTTGATCCTCAAATATTTCATCTTCTTTTTCTTTTTTTGTTTGGCTTGGTCTAGGAGGATTCATAGCTATGCTACCCAAAATATCAGTACCTTCAGTTTCTATCCCTTCTCGTTCTTCCATCTCCTCTGGAATTTATTTAGACCTTTTATGACTTCTTCTTTGAGGAGCCTCAAAATGTGTATAAATGGGTCTCCTCTTAGAGCTTGTTCTAATTTTCACCTTTTGCTCAGGCCTAGGTGAACCGTCACTATTAGAGATAGGTATTAGTTTTCTTGTAGCTTCTGTAGAAGAAGGAATTTTTTGAGAAGGCACAATAGGGTCTATAGTTTTAGCTCTTGTTTCAAATCTTCTTCTTTTTGGTATTTCCTCTCCTCCTAGTTCTTTCTTTTCCTCAACAATGGTATCAATTTCCAAATGAATTGAAGGGGCATGAGGAGTTGTTATTACTCTTCTAAAAATACTAGGGTTCTATCTAAACTTGACAATAAAATTTTCCCACATTTCTTCCCCATTTTTCTTTGAAAGGAAATGGTGCTGGCATACTAAATTCACTAACCCATGATGCTTAATTGTTCCTACACCCCAAGAATACCTCTGGGCCATCATATGGATGGAGTCAAAAAGAAACCCTAAAAGGTTTACTATATATTCTAGTTTTTCAACTTCATATCTAAGATATATGAGGATTTTTAGGACTTCTCTTCCTACTGACCCAAATTTCCCATCACAGGTTAAATAATTAGCTATCTAAAATTCTACTCTATCAAAGGGTTTGGGCAAGCTATACCTTTTGACTCATTTGATGATTTTCTTTATGTTGTAAATATAGTGGGGTTTGGCTTCTCCCTCTTTCAATAGGGTTTCAACGAGGTCTTTTAATGTCCCTTTGATAGGGTTTAGGACATGCACCATTGGTACTCTAGATATCTCACTTATTACATTCACACAAAAATGAATGAAAACCTTCCTAATCTTTGTCCTTGTTTTCTCTAAATTGATAAAAAATTCTCTTACCAATTCATCATTATATTTGTGGAATTTCCTTAGAAACTCTAGCCATCCCGCCTATTGAAAGATAGTTTCCACTTCTTCATCTGTAAGGAACTGGGTATCATCCTCTAGTTTTGACTTTTTTTTAATCCCCATGATTCATTCTTATTTAATCTTATGCAGGTTAGCTGAACAACTCTTCTCTTAGTGGTGGAACTAATGACTTTGGTTGTGGAATTGGTGAATTTGGCTATAAAATTGACAAATTTAATTCACTGTATCTCTTTTAAATTTTCTCTGCAGCTAGTTTTTACTTTGTCAATTCAATAATAATAATGACTCTTTATAACTATACCACCAATTTATTCCATCAATATTTTTTTCATGATTTCTCACTTTTAATCATGATGTACAATAGATGACTCATCATACTAATCTTTTAAATCAAGTCTAATCACACATGCAAACTTTCAATCTAACCTTTAACATGTTAAAAAAATAATTACCATCCTTAATGATGTAATCCCTCTATCATGATGACTCATCATTCCTAAAAAAAGTGAAACAAAAAGGAAAACGGTTATAAAATAGTTAGAATTCCAAAGAAGTTTTTAGTTTGAATTAGCCATTTATTTGAGAAGATCAACCGCCATCGCTAGTTTTCAATTGATCTTTTTTTTATTTTTATTCTTTTTTGGGAAAGAGAACACCATTTACTAGTTTTCATTCTCTTCCCTTTATTCTGGATCTATTCATCTAATTATTTGATCATTTTGTAAGAACTAGGTTCTTATATAGGATCAAATTCTTTGTCTACTTCAATCTACTTCAAGAATTCATCCTTAGTAGGAGGCTTATTATAAAGTTTTAGCATGTGTCCATTGACTAAGAGTATTCTTCTACAGCCATCAATGGGAAGTAACTAGATAGAACCATTGTCAAATATCTACTAATTTGATAAGGTCCCAACCATCTGGTTCTCAATTTACCTTTGAATTATTGGTACATAGAATCAAATATCAATGCCCAGTCTCCTACTCTGAATTGCCTTTCCTTGATATGTGAATTATGCCATTGCTTCCTTTGATCTTGGATTATCTCTGTTTAGTGAAGTGATTCCATTCTCAATTCATCTAACTCATTGAGTTGAAGGATTCTCTCCTTTTGAGCTACATCCAATTCAATTCCCACCATAGCTGTTCTCCTCATTGTCTATAGTTCAAACTCAATAGGCAACAAGGGCTTTTCCCCATAGACTAACTCATATGTTGAAAACCTTGTTGTGGTTTTCCAAGTTGTATTGTTAGCCCAGACAGCTTTAGATAGTCTCTTTACCCAATCTCTTCTTCCTGCTTCAACTATTTTAGTGAGGATGTTTTCCAATTATCTATTTGTTACTTCAACTTTTCCATTTGCTTGTGGACAATAGGGAGATAAATTCCTTTGATTGATCTGATAATACATTGTGAAAGCCTAGATCATATTATACATAAATTGTGGTTCCTGGTCTAAAACTAAGATTCTTAGTGCTCTAAACTTTACCATAATTCTATGCCAAAGGAAATCAGTAACTGCTTCTTCAGTGGCATTTGTTAAATCCTGCACTTTTTCCCACTTTGTCACATAATCAGTACACACAAGAATATGGTCTTTTCCTTGTGAAGGAGGATTAAAGGGTCTAAAAAAATCCAATCCCCATCTCTCAAATGGTTCAATCACTACTTGAGGTTGTAGAGACATTTCATTGGTAAAGGTTGGTTGTCCCATTTTTTTGACAAGGATCACACTACCTGATATAGCTCTTCACATCTTTTTACAAAGATGGCCAATAGTAACTAGTGCCAAGTATCTTGTGAGCTATTCTTTTCATTAAATATTTTCCTCCACTTGGTTCATCATGACATGCCTAGAGTATGTCAAAGACTTCATCTTATCTTGCACACCTGTGTAAAACCAAATCATGACCACATTTAAATAACATTCCATTTAACCATTTAAACTGTGCACCAGTTTTGATTAACTTCTTTATTTATTTTTTAGTGAAAGAATGAGGAAACTTCCCTATTGTAAGATAATTTTCCATGTTAGCAAAACATGGTGTATCAATTGAAATAACAAATAATTGTTCATCTAGAAAGTTGTCCTTCACTGGATCCTACTCCCCTGTAGTGGTCAGTCTTGACAAGAAATCAGCTACCACATTAGATATACCTAGATTATCCACAATGGTAATATCAAATTATTGTATAAGTAATAGCCATCTAATTATTATTCCTCCAACCATTGGTTTCTTCATTAAATATTTAATCGCTGAGTGATCTATATGTATAAATATTTTATACCCTATAATGTAATGTCTAAATTTATTAATTGCATAGATCACAGCTAGAAATTATTTTTTAGTGGTAGTGTAATTTATTTCAGTGGGAGTAAGGTTTTTACTAAGATAGTAAATAACATACATTTTTCCTTCATATTTCTATCCCAAAACTACACCAATTGAGTTATTCGAGGCATCAAGGGTTTTCCCAATTAGGTCATCACAATATTGGGGCATTACCAATTTCTCTTTAATTTCTTCAAAAGCATGTTGACACTTTTCATCCCAAAGAAATTTATAGTCTTTGGTAAGCATCTTAAACATGGGGGCAATAATTTTACTAAAATCCTTGATAAAGCACCTATAGTATCTAGTATGCCCTAAAAATGACTTGATATCTGTTGGGGTTTGAGGAATAGGAAAGTCTAAAATAAATTTGATTTTATTTTGGTCAACTTGAATTCCTCTTTTTGAAATATGGTGTCCTAATACAATCCCTTCATCAACCATCATCAAACATTTCTCACAACTAAGAGACAAATAATGTTGTTCACATCTTGTTAATACTCTATCCAAAATTTTCAAGGCATCATCAAACATATCTCCATGCATAGTAAAGTCATCCATGTGTACCTCTACACATTCATTTGTTAGGTCTACAAAAATTGCTAATACATCTCTTTGAAAGGTTGTTGGAAAATTAAATAGTCTAAATGGAAATACCCTGTAAACAAAGGTACCCCATGGACAAGTAAATGTAGTTTTGTCCTGATCCTCAGCAACAACTCTAATTTGATTGTATCCACTAAAGCCATCCAAGAAGGAAAACTACTATTTACTTGAAAGGTTGTCTAAGACTTGATCTATGAATGGTAAGGGAATATAATCTCTCAGGGTGGCTTTATTGAATTCCCTATATTCAACACAAATTCTCCATTTTCCATTCTTTTTAGGGATAATTACAAGAGAAGACACCCACTGGCTATCTAATATAGGGTAGATAAAACCTACTTGTAATAGTTTTTCAATTTCTTGTTTGACTATATCTCTTAAGGCTGGATTAATCCTTCTTTGAGGTTGCCTAACTAGTCTAATGTTTTCAGTATAAATGTGATGGGTGTAGATACTTAGATTAATTCCCTTCATGTCTCTATATTCCTAAGAAAAATCTTTAGTAAGATCGTTTAGAACATCAAATAGTTTGGCTTCTTCATCATTATTTAACTAGATATTAATATTCAAAATTTTACTTGGTTAAATCTTAGCTTGTTTGGTTCCAATATATAATGAAATAATTTGTTGAAAGGGTTCCATTAAGGTTTTTAGTGGACATGCATGTGTCAATAACATATGATATGTAGCAACATATTCAAAATTTCCTTGAAACAAAATGCTGGACAAAGGACAATAGGAAGAGTTATGATACTTATCTTGTTGTAGGTTAAACTCCTTGTTACTACGATTTTCCAAAAATTCTTCATCATATCTTGATATCTAAAAGATAAAGCTATATATCCTTCCTCTCCCCAAGAGAAATCTCATTCCTTTGGAGTGAAATTATCTTCATTTACAGGGAATTATTGTTGGTGTGATTCTGGAACTAACTATGATGTTTTTAGAATAGATTTTATAGGTTTCAGAACTAATCCTGACTGCTCCTATGACAATTGGTGTACATTCAATGGAGGATTAACCATATCTTATATTTCCTATACATGATACTTTAATGTTATCATAGCCAAAGAAGATAGATTTTTCTCATTAATATCATGATTATTAACCCATAATTTCTCTTGATTATCAATAAAAGGTCGTACAAATGGATATCATGAAATTTACTTAGAATTCTTACCATTTGAAATAGTCATATCACCTAACTTGCAATCAATTAAGTCAAAAACTATAGCTATCCATGGTCTACCCAAAATAATGGGATAACTAAGTGTTTTACCTTTTGGCTACAATATAAAGAAGTCAACTAGAAATTCTTATGACTCCACCATTACTGCCACATCTTCAATAACTCATTCTAGTTTCGCTATAGACTGATCTACCATCTATAATATGGTTTTAGTAGGTTATATGCCTATTAATGGTAATGTTTTCAAAGTGTCTACTATCATTACATTGATAGCTACTCCCAGATCAATCAAAGCATTATGTATATCTTTATTCCTTATAGAGATAGAAATAATAGGGCTTCTAAGATCTCCATATTTGGGAAGTAAGAGTTTTCCTGCTAATAAATCAATAAGTTTCCCATCTACCTTACTAGTCCTAGGGTACTACTTATTTCTTCCATGTTTTTTAAAACATAATAGTTTGATTAACTTGTTTAACTCTGGAATATCCTTGATTACTTGTAATAATGGTATTTAGATATTCAATCTTCTTAGTTCCTACACCAATTTAGATTCCTTAATTTTTATGGATTTTTTAAATCTTTATGGAAATGGAATCTCAGTAGAGTTTCTTTCTGGTTCCTTATATTTTTATTTTTCTTCTTCCTTAGATGCAATCAGACTAGGGGTTTCAACTTCTTATATCATCTCAATGATTATAAAAGGTGGAATTCTAACTATTTTGCTAGATCTAGTTATAATGTCATTACAATCCATTACATTTAGATCAACTAATTTTTTTGGTTCTATTTCATATACAGGAGTTATTTTTTTATTTCTTGGGTTTTCTACTGGTTGTGCTGGCATTTGTGTTTGGAATACATTTTTAGCTTGTGGATTTTGTGCTGGAGATCCCATTATGGTTTATTAGTTCTGATTTGGATATTTTTTCCTTTGCACATAATTACTAACGCCCCATTTAGGTTGTGGCTAAGCATAAGGATTTCCTTCACTAGCCCAAGGTTGCTGATGTCCCTGAGTATACGAAGATTGACTTGCCAAATCTAGAGGATGCCATGTTGGTTGAGGGACCCAAGGTGGCTATCCCCAAATTTATGATACTATCTAAGCTATCCATTGCATCATCCAAGGATTAGTATATGGTCTTGGTATAAACTACCCTTAGCTGGGTTATCTCTGAACAAAATTCAATTCTTTTATGGTGGATGATGTACTAGTTTGTTTGAGTTGATTTTTTATGAGTGGAAGAAGAGAACAAGCATTAGTATCATGTTATTTAGATTCATAGACAAGACATACTTCTATTTTATCCAAAGGACATTCCCTTATTTCATGTTTCTTCTTGCATCTAGGACAATACATGGCTAATGGTTCAGTTTTGGCATTTGCTTTAACTTGCAATCCATCCATGGTGGAGGTTAATTGAACTATTATGTCTATTTTAAATTTTTCCAATTTATACATTAGTTTATTCATATTTGGATTCAAATTTTTAACTATTTTTCCCTTTCTAGGTCCACCCCTTGTCCTTGAATAGATTCTACAAATTTCTATGATTTCATTCATTCTTAATTGAGCAATGTTTCCACCACTAATTAAATCAAGGGTTTCCCTAGATTCATCCTTCGACCTTTAAGAAAGATGGTTTTTTTAACTCTTATGGAAGTACAAATCCACATCTTTTACTCAAAAATAGGAATCTATGAAAATAATCTTCCATATTTTCATCCTCTTCCTGTTTGATTTTGAAAAATTCTTCCTTTCTATTTCTTCCTCTACAATAGTATTGATATTTGTCTAGGAAGACATTTTCCATTTGTTCCCAATTGGTAATAGAATTAGATGTTAATCCCATAAACCACCTCATTGATACATCCTTTAGAGTAGATGGAAACAACTTGAATTTTTTATTATCTATCTTCTAATCATAAGTCTGACATAGTACTTTAAACTCAAATAGAAATTGGTCAAGATCCTTAGATGACATTCCTCTAAATGTGGGAAAGTGTGTAAGTGAAATGTTCTTCATAGTGGTTTCATCATCCTCCAAATGAATGGGATAGGTAAAGGTTCTCTCAAGTTTTCTTCCAATTTCTTGTGCCATCTCTTTAGTATTTTCTAGTCCCTTATCCTAGTCAATGTGGTATGTGATCTACGTTGGGGATGGTGAAAAGTCAGGAGTAGGAGGTTGAATACTTAATTGAGAATCAAAACTTTCCCTAAATAGATATTTAGAAATAATCCTCCTCCCTAAAATTCTACTTGCTTCTGGTGACTGATCCAAAAATTCTAAAGATGGCAACTTTGCCTCTTGTCTTGTAGGAGATAATGGTGCCTCCAATTCTTGATCAACTTATTTATTTAAACTAGAGGATGACGGAAATTCTTGTTAAAATATTTTTGGGAGAAATATACCCTTGGAATCTCTTGATCTACTCATAAATTTTATGATAGCTTAGGAAATATTTCTTCAATTACTAAATGTATGATTGTTTCTCTTGTTGACACCTAATTAGAAAATTCCAACTAGTGGTCCCTAGAAACAGTGCCAATAATGATGGGTGTCATTATTCCCTTCATTTAATCAACTCTCTATTGATGTCATATTCAACCAGGGGTGTGTCTAAAGCTATATGCAACAAGAATAATCTTAGAAATTTAGTAATTGATTATAGGTATTTGTATTTTTGTTTTGTTTTGGGGAATCTTTAATGTCTTAAAGACTTCTTGGTTAAAACATTATAGGAATCAAACTATGAAAATCTGTGAAAGTAAACACACATTACAAAAATGAATTTTCTAGAAATAAACACACTTTACAAAAATAAATTTGCTGAAAATGAACAAACTTTACACATAATTTAGAATGTTTGGAAAATGATTACAAAGAAATGAGAACTTAATCTAGAACACCTACAGGGACAAATCTACAAAAAAAATTAACTTAAAGAATTGAAAGCATTTATAAATTTAACAAATCTACCTATTTTGTTTTGAAAATAAAATATAAATATCAACAAAAATGAAGATTCTGGTTCTTGGAGTAGTGGGCCCTTGCTCCACCTAGAAACATGATTGAACAACTTAATTCTCTCTCAACACAAAAATGTCTATTTTATGATAAAATGTTCTGCATTACAAAAAAATGTACTAGATTTGTATAGATCAATCTATATATATCCTTATTCCTCTCTTCCTCAATTATTACCATTATTCCTATATTCTTCCAGGTCTGTATATATATATTCTTCTTCTTGTGGTGCATTGATGGCCATAACTATTTTATAGATATCATGGAAATGAATCATGCCCAGAATAGATGTTGAATTAAAACTTGGCTGGATGTACAATTGTGTGATAAGTGTCTTAGATATAGAAGTATTGAAATCAGAAGTATGCTCCTGATTAATAAGATCATTGATTTGACAAATCACTGGCCATTTGGAATAGATCATTATCAGTTTTGCAACTTTAGAAGAGTTCTGAAACCAAAGGAAATCATTCCATGTCTAACCACAAAAGTTTTAGAGCTTATCTGTAGGAGTTTTGTAACTAATTCTGATAATTCCATAACTAAATATAGAGTTTTGGAACTAAGTCCAAAAGTTATAGAACTAAGTTTGAAAGTTCCAGAGCTAAGTGACAAAACTTATATAGCATGGTGGAGTTCTGAAACTAAGCTGTATTGATTCCAATGCTTCCAAAAACATGCAATTCACTTCATATTTGTTCTTCAGCCTGATGATGACCTATTTTATTACAAAAATTTAATTTTCCAAAACACTTTGTTATGAATTATAGAGATTTTAAATGTTAGAATCACAATCAACAAAAGATGGACAATTACATCCTAACTCATATCAAATCAAATAAAAGTCACAAAATGCAGTCAAACCTAATAAAAAGAGAGAGTAAGATGAGGTCATTTATTGTATATTTAATGGGCATATACTGGCCTCATCAAGGACCTTTTGAATAGACCATCCATCAATGGTGGAATTCACTAAGATTTCTTGGTCATAATCTATGTTTTTATATGCCTAACCTATCATGCCTTTTCTATGTATGGTATGGAAAATTTAGCTGACTTTTATCTTACATGTTTTATAAGTAGATTATTTAATAGGGGAAGCATCCCTTCTATTTGTAAGAGGTATAATATATCCATCAACTCTTGCACTTCAACCTCTTTGATCCAAAACTCAAAAGATTTGGTTGAAATATAATTCAAGAAACAAGAACAAGGCAATTCAAGTAATGTTATCTCTAAGAAGAGATGTTTTATTGATCAAATTTGTAGACCCAAACATATGCTTATCTCTGAGAAGAGATGTCTAATTTCTATTTCAAGTTACATCTTAATTTATATATTTTTTAAGGTTGGGGGGGATGTGGAAGGTCACCAATCTCGAGAGAGATGAATTGGTTTGACTTCCATGATTTACAACAATACAAAATTTGAGGAATTACTATTTTTAGAAACATACTATTTTTAGACTACACTACTAAAATTGAAATTTGGGGCATTTTAGTTGGGTTTTCTAGGGTCAAAATTCATTGATAAAATCTCTATTCCATCTCACTACTTTCTCCTTATTATTATATTTTTAATGGTTCAATTGGTAAGTCAATTGGAGCTACAGTGAAAAATTTATGGCTCTCAGAAGTTCCATCATCAATTTGGGTAGACCCATCACCTGAATTGCTGCCCAAATCATTCCTCCCTCCTTGATAATAAATGGTCCCCATTGTATCAATGTTTTTCATCAAGTGTGGTATTTATAATTGTATTTGATTCTTGATGCAAACTTGGAATGGAATATGATTAATGGAACTATGTAGGGCTCAATTGTTCACCATTTCTATCTGACCATCAGTCTATGGATGGAAGGCCATGAACTTCTTCAGCTTGGTATCTATTTGCTTCTATTGTTGTGTTTTTTATGTAGTCAAGGATACAACATTAGCCCTTTTAGATTTTTGTGGCCTGACCACCATGAGAACAAATTTTTTGGCACTATTTAGAGACATAAATGTAGAAGGTGGTACCTCTGGTACCCTGTAACACCATGCTCCAAGAGTGAGAGTAATCCTTTGATTTCTTGATTCATAGATTCCATGTCAATCATACATGAATGGTTGACCAAAGAGTACATCAAAAACATCTATATTCACCACATCACATAAGACCTCATATTGGAAAGGTTTTATTGCATATGAGAGAAGACATTGGTGGGTGACATAGAGGTTTCTCCCTAGACTCAACCATCCAATAATATATGGATTTGGGTGAGGATTCATGGATAGATTTAAGATTTTCAAAATATTAGTAGAGATTAAATTATTTTGACTTCCACTATCAAGAATGAAATGCAGAGGCTTACCTTTCACCCATAATATATAGTGAAACAACCTTTGCTTATCATCTAGCCTCTCCTCATGGGTCTATGGTGAAGCAACAATGGCTTCAAGCTCAACATATATAATCTCTTCTTCAACCTCTTCATTTTTAGGGTTTGTATGAGGTAGAGTAGTGGATGTTGAGGATTGTGATTCAAAAAGTAGGGACTTGATGGCTTGACATTCTTCTTTAAAGTGAGTTCTGGATTTGTGATAATCACACCAATTCCCAGTCTATCCTTCCTTTTGATTCCAAGTTTGGCCTCATGTTTCGTCTTCTTTATCACTTTTCCATTTTGAAGGCTAACTCTTTATATTCATTCTTCCATGCTTTTGCTCAATATTTACTATGAACTTATATGCTTTACCAAGGGTTTCCAAATTTAAGAGTTCCATTTCTCCTCATATGTACCATTGTAGTCCACCACGATATTTGAAAACCTTATGTTTCTCACCTTCTTGGATGGCCAATCTCACAGATAGAGAATGTAAAATGTCAGTGTAATCTTGAATAGACTATTCCTTACCTTGGTGAAGTTGTTTCCACTCTAGATACAGATCATCATATGCTCTAATGGGGTAGTATTCTTCCTTTATAGATTCTATGAAATTATCCCAGGTAGGTTCCATCTCAAGGTCAATATCATCTGCACTGAATCTCTTTTTTTACACTTCCCACTAATTTTTGATAGGAAATGATGCTTTCAAAAGAGTAAAAGTGATCTTCTCTTTATCGGTGAAATTATAAATATAAAAATAAGATGAAAATTGATCCAACCAATTTTCTACTACAACATTGATTATGCCTTCAAATGTAGGGATATCAAAATTCACCTGAACCTTGAAGGGTGTTGGGGCATTGAAAAAATGTGGGAGTGCAGATGAGGAGCCAAAATTTCCCATTGATATTTTTTGGAGAATTTGATTAAATTTTTGTAGCATCTACGCTTGCTAATTTTGGAGGGATTCATTCACCATTTCCTTGAAAGGATCGGATATCTTAGTGTTGTCTGCCATTTAGAGTCATTTAGAGTGAATAGGTGGATAGTCTGCTAATCTTATTTTCCACCCAAGATTCCTATAATCTGACTTTTTCCTTGGGATCATACACTCTAAAGACAAACCACTTTGATATCACTGATCCAAAACATAAAGGCTTTGGTTGAAAGATAATTCAAGAAATAAGAACAAGACAATTCAAATAATGTTATCTTTGAGAAGAGATGTCTAATTTCCATTTTGGGTTACATCTTCATTTATACATGTTTTTAAGGTGTTGGGAGGATGTGTAAGGTCACCAATATCAAGGGGGATGAATTGGTTTGACTTCTATGATTTACAACAATATAGAATTTGAGGAAATACTATTTTTAGAAACATATTATTTTTAGATTACACTACTAAAATTGAAATCTGGGGCACTTCCATTGGGTTTTATAGGGTAAAACTTCATTGAGAAAATATCCATGACATCTCACTATATTCTACTCATTATTATCGTTCGAATGCTTTAAATGGAAATTCAATTAGGGATATGGTACAAAAGTTATGGTTCTTAAAAGTTCTGTCATCAATTGGGGTAGACCCATCACTTGAATTATCGCTTGAATTATTTCCCAAATCACTCTTGGCCATCTTGATTTTTTCAAGAGGTAGTAGCATGTACCTCTAGGTCTTTATCTAGTTAGAACTCTCCTCAGAGGTTATAGATCATAGTCATGGCTTGTTATAGTATGTATTTTTGGCATTTAGGATCGAGATAAGGCATGACTTTGGGTTTTGGCTATATAATACACTTAATGTGGCTCGATATTCCATATTATAGGTAAAAAATTGGTATTATCACAACTATAAGTTGAGTGATGAGCCCATTATAAGTAGTTTCCTACACTTTGATTGACTCTATGCATGTGGGTTATATCTTTGGATCCCATTTCACATATTTAGGCTCATGCCTGATCATCCCTACACCCCGATTGTCACTTGGATTTTGTTAGTTTAAATTTTTATACAAGTCAAGACATTTCTCCATCAGATGTAGTCCTTAATAATACCCACACATTATATGCATTAGGTAGTCACATTGATAGTGCTCAACTGACTCACACTTGTAACATGATCATAGTGGGAATCTTCCTCCATCACATCCTTGACTTCACACTTTGACACCTCTTTAGTTCCCATTTTCAGTATTCTATTGGCCATAACCCTCATTTACTTTATTTTCCTACCCTTTATCTATTGTAAATGCCTATCATATACCTCTCTCCAAGTTTTGGTGCATCTCATCAATTACTCGATAGTCAGTTATGGTGTGAGTATAGGTATTTCACAACTTGTAATAGAGGGTTGTGTTGACATGAATGGTATATTATAATAAAGGGTAGTTGTAAACATTATGTACCTCATGATAAAATTCACAACTAAGAATAAGTGTGTGCACATTATTTTGAGGGTATTTATTTCTATTATGGCCCTTCATCTCATAATTTATGCACCACAACTCACTTCAAGCATTTTTTAATGAACTAGTAGTCAACTTCTCTAGTTGGGAGGCCATAAACATAATTTTTTCCTTCATAAATGGGCTAATTCTTATATTATCTCTCCCCATCACCTTGGCTCTGAGTATGGATTTAAGTGATTCTTGAGGGTATATGAAGGTTTTCATGGATAGATCCATTCAGAATGGTACCATTAATCCTTCAAAAAATCATTGAATATGCTAGGATGGTTGAAAATTATAAGGGATATTTGAAAGGAGGGTCTTTAATCTAGCATCATATAAGTTCACACTCTTTGATAATCCCTATTTGATCTCCTTGAGCATGATGATTCTCTATTGGTCAAACTCAAGTATATCAAACTCCTTCAAGAATTTGTATTCAATTAGAAATGCATCATGTTTATAAATAAATCTTGGCTTAGAGAAGATAAAGCATACCTATACCTCTGATTTAGAATACATTGGTTAAGTGGGACCATGACCAATATGGGGATCTGCTACACTTGATTAGTGGATCACTTGTCATAATACACCATGTGAGGTAGGGTTACAAAGCCTAAAATCTAACACAATCATGGAACAACCCTAAGAGAGTCATAAGGTTTGATATTTCACTTAAGTCTAATAAACAAAAATAAATCTAATCTAGTTCACACCAAATCTTTTGGCACAAAGTGGGGGTTAGAAACAAAACAAATAACTAAACTAAACATGTATAGAAGATATATACTCATGTTAATGTATACAACATCCTAATACATAGGAATATAAGCATAACTACATTATCTATATACTCTTATAAAGGAAAAATAAAATTAAAAATAGTTACCTTTGAAGGCTAACTTATCCAGCCTTAATATCTCCCTTGACCAAGGTGCTTCGTAAGAGATTGTTGTGATATGTAAGGATAATAAAGACAAATCAGATATATGCTACACAACCTATTTATGCATCTAAAAGACTTATCCACAAGACAAGATATATATTTACAAAGAAAGTATGGAACCCTAATCTTTATTCCTTAAGTATAATGTTCAATAATTATATGTTAATTCACACTTCTTCTTTATCCCTTTTCTTCTTTACAAATGTTTGGAATTGAACTTGTATATATACGTGGATCTTTCCCTAAACCCTCTAAAAAAATTTAGCTATAAAGGTTCGACCATGGTTAACCCTGTATGTTTTTTAGGATAATTAAATATGTCTAGGCTAGGTATATCAAAGGGATAAAAAAATCAAAAAGTGAAAAATACCCCTAAACTATACAAGGTTGACCATGGTTGACCTAATATAGCTGACAGTCTGAAAGGGAATTAAGGCAAGAAAAAGAGGATGGAAAGATGAAAATTGATGTGAAGAATAAGCTTAGAGTTATTTTTTTTATGAGATAAGTGTGTATATGACAAGTGAAAAAATGGACAATAATATTATGAAGCATTGATGGCCTACTCACCCCTTTCTCGATACACCCCTTAAAGCATGCACTTAGAGAGATTAAGACTCGATAGGTTATTTCAAGATACAATGTTTTAGTAATCAATAATAGTTTGAAAAAAAAATGTGTATACATATGCCCCACTCAAAGCTCATCATGTGTCACATGAGTGCAACATGGGATGGTGCTTTGGGATATAATATGACAAAACACAATGCTAATGCTAAGTAAAGTGCAATAAGTAAAAAATAGGATAAAGGAAAGGATAAAATTAAAAAACAAATACCTTTAATTACTTTAGTGCTATAGATAAATAAGTGGACTATATGATATGTGAAGGTGTCTAATGTGAATAACATTAGGCAAACATATAGAATTTAGTGCAAAAATAGCCAAAAATCAATTTTTTTAGAAAATAGGTAAATGATATAGGAAAATATTCTTACATCATCATAAATCTAATGCATTTTACGGTTTAAAAAATGGATGAGTAAAGATAAATATATGGGTAGAACAAGGAATCAAATTGATACTAAGTAGAAACAACTAGGTCTACCTAGTTGACCTAATAGGCTAAAATTTTGCTAAAATCCACACTATCGACCTAGTAGGCATGTGCTGAACTAGTGTGTTTTTCAAACTTCCAACTTAATACATGACTACTGACCTAGTATAAAAATCCACTTTGCCTAACTTAGTACTAAGAGGGGGAAAATTAAGTGGTTAACTTAGTTTCTTAAGTCAATAATAAAATATTTAAGGCAAATGAATGACAAAATTATGTAAAATGAATGACAAATGATGGAAAATGAATGACAAATGATAGGATATAAATCACAAATGATTTGAAAACATAGTAAATCATGTTTAAAAACATGTAAAATGTTATTGAAAAAAAAACATAGAACATACTAAATCATGTTGGGAAGCATGTAAAACATGAATGACAAATAAAATATCCATGTAATAATACTTGAAAAAAGATAGGTAAGAAAGGGAAAAGTAAACACATGTAAGATACGCAAAAATAAAAACATGAAATACTGAAAATGAAATGTAATTAAAAATGTGAGACAACTATGAAAAAGGCATGCATAAAGAGAAACATGTAATAATGGCAAATACCATATGTGAGATAAGTGAAGTCCACAAAAATAAAATAAGAACATGATGGAGAAATGAAAAAAAAAATATCTATAGGATGAAAACTCAAACTTAGTGCTTGTTCAAATATATAATGTAAGAAAATAAAAACACCTAATGACATGAGTAGTATGACAATGAGATGGTGTGGTAAATAAATGGTGTAATAATGTAATACATAGTTGTTCAAACATGTTATTTTTTTCCAAGTATAGATAAAACTAAAAAAAAGTAATGCTAGCATGTTTTTAAGAGGTGAAGAAGAAGGAATAATAGAAGAGGGAAAACAAATTTAGAATCACAATTTTCCTATCAAGGGGGGGAAATAAAATGGGTGGAGGGGAGAATGAAGGAAAAACCAAGGTAGAGGAAATCTTTATCAAATTGAAGACACTCAAATTAGGCTTTTCAAAACAAGAGATCTTTCACCCTTAAAGACTATGAACAACTTCTCTTATCCACACAATTCTTAGGTCAATAAATAAAGTATATAAATCATCCCATGAAGGATATATGTATGAAAATTAAAATAGACCTACCCCCTCGCCACAACGTGTTTTTTTTTCTTTGGACCCATTACAGAGTCGTGGATATACTACAAAGATTAGGTATTTTCATGAGAAAGTAAGTAACACCATAGAGTTTATTTAATTCACTTATTCTAATCTACTACCCTATCATACCCCAAAGGACATGAACTCTATGTGAGGGAACTATGGAGTTTTAGCTTCGATTAGAGATAAGAGATGTGCTTATAATCACATCTTTAGGTGTGAATTTGACTTTTAAGATTTGTATATTTACTTTTAGATATCATTTCCTTTTATTTAAAATGATTCATATTTTAAATTTCTTGATGAAGTTTTATATTCCTCCTCCATAATGATTTGGAACACCAAACATGGGTGGTAAATATGACTTTCATTTAAATACTTGGGACAAGGTTTCTAAGAGAGATAACTTCAAAGAGTATTGGATCTAAGAGTCTCATAAATATAGGTAAGATAAAAGTGTTATTTTGACTTTGACCTTGTTTTATCTAATGTGGAGATTGAAATTAAAATAAATATAAGTGACACATGAAACAATTTGAATTACTTAAAATTGTAAAAAAAAAATTGACAAAGGGAAAAAAGGGATATAATTATAGTAAAGTGTGATTCCTTATCATAAGATTGAGGGAAATAGAGGAAGACATGCTAATATAGATTGTTTGCATAAGTTCCATCTATCAAAATAATAAAAGGTAAAATTTGATAATAAGGATCAAGAGTATTTTATTATAAAAGGAATGATAAGATGGTAGGAGGTCTGGGTCCTATCTATGGTCTTATACTACAACTCATGAAATAGAAACCCATGAGGGTACCAAAAATCAAAATGTGAAATAATAAAATGAAAAATGAAGTAAAGGTGGTATTTTTTGATGAGGTACAAGTCTTATCCATGGTCTTATACTACAAACTCAC
Source organism: Torreya grandis (assembly GCA_037957365.1). NCBI lineage: Eukaryota > Viridiplantae > Streptophyta > Pinopsida > Cupressales > Taxaceae > Torreya > Torreya grandis. Next base: position 851,308 of record JARHVA010005882.1, on the reverse strand, counting down.
AAAATATAAACCCACAAGGGTGAATGCTAAATAAGGGGGGGAATAATCGTAAAGATACTAAGGCAAAGAATAACATAAAAAGACTAAAAATAAAAGAAATATATGAGGAAAAAAATGAAATGAAATGAAAAATGTAATGTGTAATAAAAAAAAAATTAAAGGAAGACAATTATGCTATTAAAATAAAATTAAAGGAAGGAAATTGAAAAAAACAAAGAAACAAAAAAGAACAAGATCTATGCTAATGTTTGTATCAAAGATGATCATGTGAAATACAAGTTTATAAGTCTCAAAATGTTTCTTGAAGCTAGATTTGGATGTTATTATGTATTTTAGAATAAGAGTGGGAATCTAAAGATGCCCCAAGTTTTTAAGGGACATGTGGATGGGCATCAAAAGATGCCCCAACATGTGAGTTGGAGTGAGGCAACATTGAACTATTAAAATGGTTGGAATTGGTTTGGTGGGTGCATTCAAAGATAGGAAAATGTGTTGGTTTGTTAGATTTTATGGAGGTTTAATGTGACATAGGACATGTAGGAGAGGTATGAGGAGATAAATGAGGACCATGTCTAATGTGATTTGGAATAGACATTTGAACTAAGTACTATTTTGGTTCATGTGACATAAGAGGTTGAGGTTCAATGGATGCCACAATATGTTTAAAGTTGTTCATGTTAGCTATACTTTCATTATTTGTGTAGGAAGAAGGATCAATTGTGGTTTGGAAAAAAAAATATGAGGTATGGTTATGGGATAATTTTTGATGTTCATTAGGTAGTTGATGTTGGTTTGATTATGCTTCCTAAGATTGAATTTGAGAAGCATGAAGATAGTCTTGATAACATTATTTTGATAGAGTGTCAAGATTTAAATGTGGACCAAGTAAGGAAGAAAAAATAAAATGGTGAATATTATGACAAGACTCATGAGAATGACCTATAGTAGCATTCCACCAACAAAACTTATCAAGATTATACCATTTTAGAGGAGGTTTTGAAGGATTAAATCTCATGGTTTTGGAGGATAGCAATTTATTATTAAGTTTTTATAGACTCAAGGGAGGGAGGGTTGGGTTAAAATTGGATGAATTGAATTCTCCATTTTAAGGTTGGGGAGGCTTGAATGAATCAATTTTATGAGCATATTATTGGAAAGGTGCTTTATTAGTGGTTTGAGATGGTTTAAATTTTAGTCATAAGAAAGTCTTGCCTTTTTTTCTTGGCCTAAGACTTCGTCTAAAGTTTTGGGTGAAAATATTCAAACTTAGTATTAAAAGGGAAATTTAAGAGTAGTAACAAATAATTTTAAAATAGTATCATCATTCATGTGTATGGTCTACTTTATGAATGAGAGACTTCCATCTTTTAATTAAATTATGAGTAGATTCATTAGGAAGATGCTTGGCATTGATGAAATGGCTAAGGTAATTTTTAGGAAGGTTGTAATTTTAGAATTCCTTCACTAGAATATTGACTAAATATTCTAGTTGTGATATGGAATGTCTAAGAAGTTTGTTGTATAATTAAAGTGCATCACTAAAAGAGGTTTTAGCTAAGAGCTTGGTGGTAGCAAAGGTGTTAGTTTGGTCTGATTCCTTATGAATATTACCAAAAGACTTAAGAAAGATAGTAGGGTCCTTAATCCCATTATATGTGATAGTTGGAGAAATGTTTCCAATATCTATGGATGCAATGAATGCAGATAAAGGTTCATTTTGAAGATGTTGAATCATTTTTTTTCATTGGAGGTTGAGTTATGATAATTCCATTGGAATATCTAAGAAGAGGAGGGACAAAATTTTTATTTGGTTGAGACATGATGACTTGAGGTGGTTGACTAGTCATGTTTAATAAATGTTATTGTATGTTAATCATTTGAAATTGATTAGTTTTTTACATGATGTTAATTTGTTCTATAAATTGTGAAAGAAGTTGAGTTGTATCAATAGGTGGGTTTGAAGGTGGGGTAATAGTGTTGTTAAGAAGAGGATATTTAGTATTGGTGGGAGGATGATTCTTTGTAGGTGGAGGATTCCCAACATTAGTGTTAGTTTCCCTAAGTGTGGTAGAAGAAGAAAGAAGCTTGGTAAAGCCACCATTCTTGTGAGGAGTGTCAATAGTATTATCATCAAGATTTTTGAATAATTGGGAATCATCTATATTGTCAGTGTGAGTGGATTCAACCATGCTAATTTGGGAAATAATAATGTTAGGTGCTCTTATTATGGGTGTAACAAGAGGATTTTGAACATTGGCTATAAGGGTATGAGTGTTGATAGGATAGGGATTAGTTGGTGAAAGATTCTCAAAATTGGTATTTGGAAGAGGATTATGATGAATGACATCAACTACACTACATGATGTAGTGATTGGTTTTGGTTTAGGAGAAGAGGAAGGAAGAAATTGGATAGTTTCATTTAATGTAATTAAATGAGGTTATTATCCAAATAATTAATTATACAATATTATTGACTAAAATAAGGTTAAAAAAATATCATCATGATGAGATAAGACTATATAACTACACAATGGAAAACAAGAAGTGATAGAAAATTGTATAAGGTTGACTAGGTCGATCCAACACAGGAAACAAGATGTGTAAAATAGTATAGGGTTGACTAGGTTGATCCCCTATAGTTAAAAAGAGATATAAAAATAGTTAAAAGGGGATTTAGATAGTTTAAGGTTAATTGGCTTTATCATGTACAGTGTATAATGGTTGGAAAAAGGTATAGGGTTGATTAGGTTGACCTAGTATAATAAATAAGAAAGAAAAGAAAGTTTGTAACAAGTCATAAACTGAAACAAGATATTTTTTGTAGATAATGTATGAAATTAAGAGATGAAGGGAAAAAAATAATCAATTGGATCAACTCTAGATAATCCAATTGAAATTCACAATATAAAACCTTACACTAATACTGGATAATGCAAGTTTTTGCACACATAATTGAGCAAAGAGAAATAAATCAACTTGTAAAGTAAAAATATAACTAATTGGTCAACCTAAGATTTTTATTATATTATTAATAAATGATTTTAAATGTGATGGGAATTTGGTTGCAAAGAAATAAACTATATATCAATCTAAAGATGGTTTCAGGTAGTTTGGGCTGAAATGGACTATAGTGGTACTAATACATGCTTGGTATTAGGGCCCATCCCCTCACTTGACACACCATAGTGATAAGGGTGTTGGGTGCTTAGCCATAATACACCATTAACCATGATTTATACTTGACTAGAGTATCAAGTCAGCTTTCCCCTTGGTGATAAAATTTAAGTGGGTTGGCCTTCGGTAGACAAATGTTAAAATGCTTGTTTAGGTTTTTTGATTTGGATATGTGTGTATAAAATAAAAATAGAGAAACTAAATAGTTAATTAAAAACCCCCTAATTAGACTATGTGAACTATTCTAAACATACAAGAAACAATATAAGAAATGTGTGAACTAATTACTAGCATATAGAGATTATTTTCAACTTGAAACAAGGTATAATTTTGACATTGTATGCAAAAATGCATAAAAGGGTTGAACCTATATTATGAAAACAAGGTCTGAAAATGAACAGGGTCATCTAGGGTCAACCTAGTTATTCAAACAACACATAGAACAGTAAACTAGGTCTACAGGGTTGATCCATTTGACTGTACATAGGTATTTTTGAAGACTACAAACTATGAAAGAAAAGATAGTAAAATAAAGATATAAAGAGATAGAAAGGAACCTTGGTGGATTAGAGATGCTGATAATGAAGATTGCTAGTCAAGAACCTTGGAATATGCTTGAAAACTTTGCTAACTAGGTCAACTAGGTCAATTAAGCTTTACAGAATCCTACTATTGAGTACCTAAAATGTATAGGGTTGATTGGTTTAACCTAGTAACTGAATTTAGATGCCTAAAAGTGTACAGGGTGGACTAGGTCGACCTAATAGCCTGAACTAGAAGTTTGGAAGTCTAGAAACCTATACTGGGTCATCTGAGTTTATCTAGTTTCTTATTTTTAAAAACCTACACAAAGAGATTAAAACTAGGTCGATAGAGTTGAGCTAGTATGATAGATATATGATAAAAATAATTCTAAAAAGAATGAAATAAATCTTTCAAGGGTTAGTTTCATGTTAGGTTCACTAGAATATATGCAATTAGAAATGCATCATATCTATAAATAAATTGTGATTCATTGAAGATAGAACATACCTACACTTCTGATTAGGAATACATTTGTTAAACAGGAGAATGACTAATATGGTTATCCACTATATCTAATTAGGGGATCACTTATCATAATACACCATGTGAGGTAGGGTTCCAAAGCCTACAATCTAACACAATCATGAAATAACCCTAAAAGTGTCCTAAGGTTAGATATTTCACTTAAGTCTAATACACAAGAAAGTATATCTAATTTAGTGCACACTAAAGCTTGTGGCATAATGTGGGGGTTAAAAACAAAACAAAAAACAAAACAAAACTATATATAATACATATACTCATGTCAATGTATACATAATCCTAATACATGTAAATAGAAGCATAAATGTGTTATCTATGTACTCTTATAAAGGAAAAGTAAAGCTAGGAATACTTACCTTTGAATACAAACCCACTGAGCCTCAATCTCTCCCTTGGCCAAGGTGATTTGTGAGAGATTGTTGTGGTATGTAAGCACAATAAAGACAAATCAGATCTAAGATATAAGACTTATGTATGTATTCAAAATACTTATCCACAAGACAAGATCTATATCTCCAAAGAAATTATAGAACCCTAAGCTTTATTACTCAAGTAGAATGGTCAATAAGCAGATGCTCGTTCACACTTATTCTTATTCACTTATATTCCTTAAAAATGGTTGGAAATGAACTTTTATATATAGGTAGATCTTTCCCTAAATTATTCCAAAATTTTTAGTTATATAGGGTTGACCATGGTCAACTTTGTATGTTTTTGGGGATAATTCACTAGGTCTAAGCTAGATCGATCAAAGGGCTAACAAACCTGAAAAGTGAAAAATACACCTAAACTATATAGAGCTAGCCATGGTTGACCTATTATTGTTGATAGTCCAAAAGGAATTTAAGGTAGAAAAAGAGGATGGAAAGAATAAAATTATTGAGAATAATAAGCTTAGGGTTAATGGTTTTTATGAGATGAGTGTGTAAATGTAAAGTGGCAAAAGGGATAACAATCTTATGAAGCACCAATGGCCTACCCATCCCTTTCTTGATGCACCCCTTAAGGCATGCACTCAAAGAGATTGAGACTTGATAGTTTCTTATAAGATATAAAGTGTCAATTATCAATAAAAGTTTAAAAATATTATGTGTATACAACATTCTTCCTTCAGGGTGTCATTATTAACCATACCCTAGTTAGGATCAAACTTCTTATACCAATTATGGGCATTATCAAGCAAGGTTATTACAAGTTGGGTTGCCTTACACTCTAATTGGCTTATTCCTTGACCATGCCATTATAATTCACAGTTGATCATAGGCTTTACATAATTATCCATACCTTGATAATGTGGTAGGGGCATGTTCATCTCATAATAGATTTGGGGTTGGGGGTGGCTAGTGCCTAGGACACTTATCCTCCTAGCACTTGTCTTGGCATTGGTCCTCAAATTCCTCTAGCCACTAGGCTATGTGCTATCCCCTTGGTTACTACTATCACTATAGAATATGATGGTTATGTGCTACCAACTAGTGGCATAGGGACACTTTTAATGGGTTGTTACCTAGTACTTGTTGCTGACATTGGCTAAACTAGGGTACTTATGCTCAAATTTTATCTAGTCAGACTAGTGACTCAAGGTCTAGAGTTATCTTCAATTACCTCCTCCTATGGGATAACTTATTCAATCACAAAGTTATGGTTTATATTTTAAACATAATCAAAGTCTACATTGATAATGAGGTCTGTTATTAATCTTATATTTTCTTTTGGGGAATCTAGTACATGAGCTTGTGTTATAGGTTCAAGAGAGGTAAGTGCATTCGATGCATCTCCAATGGTTAAGTTTTGAAGGGATCCTAAGCATTCACTCATCAACTATGTATCTTATTTCATGGCTTCAAGGGCTCCTTCCTCTAGGCATAGTTTCAATTCAAGATATCCTTCCCCATACCCTTCACACTTATTATGGGTCTTCTTAGTACTTATAGGTTCTAGATATTATATTATTCCATACTTTATCTATTTTTAATCCCATATCTTAATCTCTTAGTTTTCAATCTATCATCCCCTTCCATTGCACCTCACTTACATGTCCCCTTCTTCCCTGTTGCACTACTCATATGTGAGAGGACTTTAGCCTTCGATCCTCACTATTTTAAAGCTATAATACACCATCAATTTATTAATTTTGGTGCCAATTTATTTCATAAATGTGCCTCTATGATTGTGAAATAACTATTATTCTACTTCTTCAAGGTAGGAGTATGTCGATACCATTAACTCAAGCTTGTAACTATTTAGTGCCCCTTACCACCATTTGTCTATGGCTCTAGTCTAAGTGGCATCTAAGATCTCAAGAATCTCGAGGGGATATTTCATCCATGTGAGGTGTTTTCCATAGATTCAAATTCTATGGATTACATATGCATCCAACCATCAATACACTTGCACTAGTAGTTTACAAAAGAAAACCTCATATAGGGCATCATAAAAGTGGTTTTGGACCCCACTTCCTTGGGTTATACCCTTTAAAATTTGGATGCCTTAGTGAAAATTTTTATTCCACTCATTATATTTAGTAATTGATGTTCTTGAGGGAGAGTTAGAGTATTTTCCTAGGGCACCATTATATCAAAAAAAATTAATGGGTCTTAGCAACAATACCAAAATGTTGTAGAAAAGTAGGTGTTTCCATTATGGGCATAGTCATGTGCTTGCCCAGATGTCCAAGTTGGATTTAGTCTTGTTAAAATAGGGCATAGTACTTGAATAATCCTATGGTGCTCAAAATTTGACACTTGATTTGTTGACATCACTTTACATAAGGTACAAACCTTATGTTCTCACCTAAAGTGCAGCATAGAAGGGACAAGGGTCTTTGTTGGGCTAGTTGTGCCATGGTGAAACTCTATTATTTAAGGTATTGGTTAGTGAAATGATATATTTGGATTCATGGGTGAAATCCTTTAAGGAACCTTGGCTTAATAACATTTGGGTGCTTGAGGGACAACTAGGTATTTGATTGGAGGACTTAGGCATAAAATTACACTTAGGTATGGGTATCATTTTGAGGTGCAAGGTCTTATCCACACTTAGGGATTTTTATATATCAAGCACATGAGTCCTTATGGGTCAAAAACATACCATAGATGAATAGGTTAGAATCTCATGATAGCTCAATATACATACTATAGACTTAAAGTATTCAATCCATTAAACATTTTCATAAAGACTTTATCTTTAATAGAGATTAACAACAATACATATATAAGTACATATAAATAATAATAAGATAAAATTAAGCTAATAAAATATTAGAGGGTTATAGATGAGATTCAGAATTAAAAATTGGAGTATTAAAATCATCTTGAACTATTTCTAACTCTAATGTCAACCATATAGAATCAATTCACTACAACTTATCTATTTTAATTCATCTCTCTCCTGCTAACTAGACTCAGCTTATTTTTACATATATATTTGGAATATCTTAGGATAATGGGGAATGGATCATGTTGATCACTATGTTGGAATTAGAGGTACACATCCCACTATCTCCACTATTCTTGTATTTAATTAGTATTGACTATCCCATGCACCCATTTCCCAATGTTTATTGATTCAAGGAGGAGTTATTAGCCATCTACTAGTTGATACCACTAGATGAAAAAATAATATTCATTTCCTATGATTACCTCATGCCTAGGTTTTCATTGAGTTGGCATATGTATACTACTTAGGTCAAAAAGGGGCCCAATAGTTATACAAAGAGAAAGATCTTATGTTGGAAATTCAAAATCATGCTACATAAATAAGCGTTATCTAAATATGGTTTCTAGTAAAAGAGCCTCCATGATATCATATATCTATAATAAGCATACTTTCAAAGGGAATAATCATAATCAATATACCAAATCACAATTTAGAAAGGTCAAATCTAGAGTATGAGGTAATTCCCTCTAGCATTCCAAGTATTATGGTTTTGATGATGAATAATATGTAGATTCCTACTACAACAACATTCAACTGCAACATTGTATTCACACTACATGATAGATTATCTTCCTATTTTTGACATAGGTCATAGTGATAGTGAGTCTCCCATGAGACTCATTAGTTATTATGGTTTCTCTTTTATTGAACATACTTTTCTTCTCTCTCTTTCTCCTTGTACATAGTTTATTTTCATATTTCTTGTACATATCTTATGTCCAAAAAACACAAAAAACATTACAATATTAAAAAATATATAAAAACATTCAAATATTGCTCAAAAATCATAAAAAATACATATTTTATGCATCACTATGTTTATAATTCTTATACTTAATAAACACTATATATGATAGATATCTTAGTATAGTCAGTTTTATCATACATACATGCTTCACTTGTTCTTGTCAAGTTCTTATAGATTGCTTATAGGACTCAGGTCCATTACACTAATCCAAACTTGCTATCACCTACCCACTGGGGGCATTTAAATTGATCCATGGTTATTCATTTCACACATTCACCCACATGGGGGCATCCTATATATAGCTTCTATTAATAGGTTCTATCCTTACATTCTATACATTCAAGTTTTAGTATTCTTATATCTTAATATTGATCATTTCTACTCATTACATTCTATACATTCAAGTTTTAGTATTCTTATATCTTAATATTGATCATTTCTACTCATACTTAGTTTTTTTATTGACTATCACTACTCTAAACTCAACATATATACATCCTCACTTTCACACATATTTGTATTACATAGTTATGCATGTTTTATATTTTTATCATTCATAGTTTAGACTTTATTATATTTCTATTCTTGTTCTATTTGACGGCATTTGAACATACCATTATTATTTGGCTCTATGCTACTTGTATTCATTTATGCCTTGGGTATGTGCCTATGTCACTTATGTGTGATTTATTGATCATGTTTGTAGACATTTGAATATGTCATTCTATGTGGATCTAAACAAATTTGTTTGTTACTTTCATATGTGGACATTTAAACATGTCTTTGTATGTCTTATTTTCTCATATTTAGTGATATGTGCCCATGTCCATTATATTGTGGCTCCTTGGCCTACTTTGTGTGCCTCATGTGTTTCGTATTTATTATTTATTGTATTCATCATGGCCATGATGTTTGTCTTTTCTTGTTATACACACCAGTTCTTAATTCCATGAGGGATTTCATCCATCTACCATTCCTACTTGGGTGTCATGATGGACATCATACCCCATCCCCCTGGGTAACTACTTATATTTTTTTATTAAATAAATTAAATACATATATCTTGACACACTTTTGTAATAATACACATGACATAAATCCTAAATTACATAAATATACTTATATTATCTTCTATTTTGATGTTATGTTTACACATTATATTGGATTATCACACAATTATCAAATATGCTCCGACTAACACAAATTTTATAGAGATATTTATTTTGAGGATAATTATTTCATAGGTTTAATTACCCTAAAATAGGGGGAACTCATAGGGGATTTTGATAGAGATCGGGATCCTACATTGCATTCATAGAACATTTTCTAGTACATAGGAAAAAACATAGGAAAAATAAGAGAACAAGAAATTAGTATAGTGACTCAGATTTCAGACTAGATATAAATTAGCATATAAATAGGGAAACTATATACACATGGTGATACTATCAAGTATCATTAATTTTAGGATAATTTAGATTCACCAAAATAGTACACTAGGTATAATATAGGTTTACATATATACAACTACATGTTTGATAGTTATTCTCAAATTTTACTTAGATTCATGTCATTTTCTCATATTTGGGCCACCATGCATTGAATGATCATTCCAATATTTAATTAAAATAATCATATACATTAATCATAACTCAGTCTATAATTAAAATACTTAGATATCAAATTAGGGGCGTGTGAATGACACATAGCTTCCATATGCTCAATTACACATAGGTTGATTAAGTGGAATGGTAAACTCCATGTCATTTTCTATGTTTTACTCACTTTTTATCATATTATAGGGTGTCACCAATTTCATGACTTGCTCCATCTATAGTGGTTGGCATTTTTAGGTGGCCTAAAGCTGCCAAATATACCTGAGTGGATGTGGAGATAACATACACAATTAGATATACCTAGTTATAAAATTTTATCATTATTTATAGTTTATTTTTAGATGCATCTAATACACATGGGTAGTTGATTATATATTCATAGACTACATGAGTTCTTGAGACACCCATATGAGAGGATTAAACATAGTTATAGTCTTATCCAATCTATTCATAGGTCATGATCCACCAAGCAAACATGGGCAATGATGGAGCCAATAGTGGATTGAGTTCTTGATACACACACATATGAGTATTGAAAATTAGATCAATAAAAGCCAAAATATTCAATGATTTAATGAATATGTACACACACATATAGATCATCACTAGGTTCATACATTGGTTTACATTCCCAATGAGGTGTAAAAATTACTTTCCTCTTTCCTATCTCTTTACCTATATTTACTCAGTTATTTTATTCAATATAGTCTTCTGATTTAGATATCTATTAATTGAGAATTGATCTATTCATGTTTCATTATAGGTCATGCTTTGGATCATGTTTCACATATGCATACCTATCTTCACATACTCAAACCCAATTACACAATTTTCACTTCCTAGGTAAGTCCATGTATGTTTCTTTTTCATTTATACTAGTCATTTTACTTTTTTGTATTTATATCTTAAAGTTTGGCACGTGGGGGCGGGGGTTGCAAATTTAATAACCTAAAAGTGGTATTTTGATATTAAGAGTGTTTTTTGAGACAACCTATTCCTAACTTACACCTAGACATATCCTAGAGCCTTTATCTCACTTTTCTAGCCATTTTGTAGACCATAGACATCTCTAGTTAGCTAAAGCATAGTCTCAAACCTACATTCCTAGATCATGGCCTTTCGTTCCCATCAACCTATAATCTAGAAACTAGTGCCATGTTAAGGACACTATATCCATTGGGAGATAGTGTCCCCAACATGACACTAGTGTCCTTTTTCCATAATTCTCTTAAATGAATATATTTTAAAGTGTGTGACCCTCCTAAGGTTATCCTAAGCACATTTTATTATTTATAAAAGATAAAAAAATTATATAAATACAAGACTATTAAACCTCTATCCACTAGATGGAAAATAAATTCAAAAAGCATATTTAGACAAGAAATAAGTTGAGAAAATCAAGGTTATTGATCCCTATGCTTCTCTACTTCTACATACTACCATCTAAAATTTACCAAATCCCAAATTTCAAATACTTCCGATCTCAATTAAACTCAAGGAATTCAATAGCACTATCATTCTAGCATTCAATTGTACTTACACCAAGCATTAGGTGGGAGAACTACATTAGGCTTGATCCCTCCTTGAAGTATTGGTATGAAGAAAACTCTCTTCACAATGGGGTGTTGAGGATGTCCAACCTATCATAATAATGAACATACATTTTTATATCATGGAATACTCGCATATATGATTAGGGTTTCTAACTTAAATCAATTTTCATAAGCATAATCTAGAGTTTTAAATTTCATGTGCATAGGAACATAATCTAGAAACATAGACATAGGTTCTCTCAAAAATTAGGAAAAATCATGCAAAGAGGACACTAGTACCATGTTAATGACACTAGAGTGATATGGCACTATTATCAATTTGGGGCACTACTATCCAAAAAATAATTTAACTGAGGGATCCTATTGACAATACTTAGACTTATCTGTAACCTAATCTTCATCACCTAGATCTTTTTCTATAGTTATTTTCTAGACAAGTCTTTATTTTCACATATTTATTGTTATTTTTATAAATTCAAAATAATTAGATTTTTTTAACAAATCATTGGTTATTTATTACATATTATTTCAATGATTTAGACAACTCAACTCTTTAATCTAATAGAGGATTTACATATCTAAAACCTAAAAGGTTAAAATACATAGCTAATTGAGAAATGATTAAACCTAGATCAAAATCTTTGGAGATTTATCTTTCAATATGATATCTATTATTGCTACCCAATTTTACTATTAACATTGGTTAGCAAGGTCACCAATGTTATGCCTATTTTTGACACACCTCTCTTTTTTAAAAAATTTGAATGTACATGGACATTTTTACATACTTATGACTTAGTGTCATGAAATATAAAACTAACTATTGAGGTATTATTCATTTACATTCATTTTAAATATGTATTCTTATGTTGAATAATCACCAATGCCTGTCACATTTAATGAAATTTTTATATGAATGTTAATACAAGGTTTTGAAAGAATAAGTGATGACTAATGAAAATAAATTCAATATTAGTATGATTAGATATGAATATGGGTAGTTGTTTTGTAATTCTATTTGGTTTGACCAATGACAATTATGAGGTGTCGACATTTCCTTTTTAGTTGCAAATAAAACAATTTTATCTATCTTGATTTGACTTGTGTATAAATGATAAGGTTTATTATAATCTTATTTGGCTTATGCACTTATCATGTATTTTGAGCATTGAATTTTTTTATGATAAGATTTGGACATAGTTGAAAGTTACGATATTATTGTTTATAATATCATTGATATTAAAATTAATGCAAGTATGGAATGAATTGTTCCTTTCTAAGGTTCAAAAAAAGAAGTTTGAATACTATGTTATGAACCCTAATGTATATTCAAGTTAATATGTCTAAACTTTGGTATTTACTAAGTTATATATGAATTCGTATCACCTAAATGTTATGTTTGAATAGATTTGAGTTATAGTGTGATTTTGTTTGATCATATCATTCACTATATATATTATCAAGGTGGTTGAGATGATGGTTTATAACTTTTCATAAGTCATATAAATTTATTTTAATTCATGGTTTGGTGTTTAGTTTATTTAACTATATAATTGAATATTAGTGGTGAGAATTGCTATCAATTTGGGTACTTTGGTGTAGTGGTACGGATACCATGGAACTTTCTCATGTTATGATTTAAGGATTGGTTTGTGTGGGTTTTTTGACTGGATTTATTCAAGATCCATTTTGGATTAGAGATTATAATTCATTAAATTATGAAGTACATACATTTTTTTGAGATAATTGGAAAGAGTTATAGAATAAATGGTAGTGTCTTCTACATATGGTGGTGATGTGTTTAATTTAGCCGAATCACTAGTTAATTTGTGGCAGATAAATATAAAATGACAACTGGACATATATGCATGATTTATTAATGTGAACCTAGAAAATATAAAAGGGTAGTTATTTTGTTTTTTTAGTTAATTTTAAATATTTGTTATGGAATTAAATATATGTTCATATAAGGAAAGAGATTCAACTAGAAAGGAATGTTGTGAAGCATTTTTGTGTTTCATAAGTGAGGTATGTTGAAGCTTATTGGTTTTTGTTTTCATGTCAAAATATGCAATTCTGGTTAATTGATTCAAATGATTTTGAAATTAATCCTCCTCTATCTCAATATATTACATGCATGTCATTACAAGTTGAGATTTTTATAAGCTCACATGCACTTTTTTACATGATGTGTTTCAAAGTTATCGTAAATCTATATGTGAATTATTTTGGAGTTTGGCTTATTGTTTGAGGAAGATTTTATGAGAAATTTTTGTTTTTGGTTCTATCATTAACAAATTATACATTTAAAACTCATGTGATTATATGTTATCTTGTTAAATATTTTGAAGTGTATTTTCAAAGGTTTTGTGTATAAAGTGGTTTTCAAGGAAAGTAAATCATTTTAAATTACAAGGTTGATAAATATTTTGGGTTATTTAAAATGTAGTTTTTAAGTTTTTTATATATAACTACACTAGTATTTTCAAATATAAAATGCATGTAAAAATAATTTTGAGTTTTTAAGTGTCTGCATTATTCCACATATGTTCAATTTTTTGTGGTTGATATGTTAGAATCTAAAATATGTTTGCCTTAGGCATTAAATTTGTTTATGTAACATGTTAATTTACTTAGTTATTCTTGCATGAATATATTTTTATTCAAAGCCATTTTTATCTTTTTCATTATTTTTGAAGGAAATAGTTGGAAGTTTTGTACTTTGGGTCTTGTAAATATTTAGAGCTTTGCATTCAATGCATGATAGACTATTATGAAATTTTAGTGAAATGGTTTTGAATTTTACAATGATTATTTAAAATGATTAAAATGAATGAGGGTTGTTTAATAAAGGTCAAATCAATGATAGTTATTTATACATTTTATTTGATGTATAAAACTCATCAAAGATAGAGATTATATGGTTTGAGTTCATTAATTCATGATAAATACATAAGGGTTTATGAGGTCGACATCAATGATTTTGGTGTGCATAATTTTATTTGAAATCATCTCCAAATATATCTATTATTTTTTATTTGGGATATATTTATTTTGAAAATATTCTTCATTTAAATGTTTTTTTTAATTTTGGAGTTTTGAGTGTTTGTAGTTTGTTGACCAGTATTGAATTTTTTTATGAATATACATTCGATTGAATTATATTTTGAGTCCAATATTTAATATGTGTATTTTGATATTTAATTGTGTTTTATTCAATTTAGTATACATAATATGTTTGTTTGTATTCATCTTGATTCACATCATTCAAATAAAATGATTAGAGACATTATCTTATTAGTAGAGAGAAGATACTCCTTCATAGAGGCATGCTCAAAGGGGTCAATAATTTTGAGGTTGTAGGGGTGATATAAATTTTATTAGACATTTAACCATGGTACCCACATGTCCATTCATTTTTATGTTGTTGACCCTATGTTTTAGAATGTCTTAGATTCTTTACTTTTTAATCTTGTTTATGTCCACAAAAATATAATTGGATAGGTCCTCCTTGGAGATCTCATCCTCATGGATGAGGTACTCTAAGTGCATATTATCATAAAATTCAAACTAAAGTAAAGTATAATCCTCATAATTCTCTTAAGCATAAAACACCCACTCTTATAAATGAACTCTAAATGACTTAAAAATTACATTTGCATTCACTTATGTCATTGAATACCATAGATCCTACACTATAACTAGTAAATAGACATATAGGTTGTTCTAAATTGTGTCTTTAATTATTTACACCTTTTTCACTTGGATAATATAGGCATGTTTCTTCTAGTGGTAAAAATCATATAATTCATCTTTTGATTACAAGGATGGTTAAGAATATAAAGCTAGAAATAGATGATGAGGGTAGTGAGTTTAGTACTAAGTTGGTCAAATTCCATAAAACTATGATGGAATACATTGAGTTCATGATAGATAAAGTCCACCCATTTATTGAAGTACTATCATATACTTATGATGAGTGGATTGTTGCTTAATTTTTTTTTTCTAATTAAAACTTGATAATTTAGTTTGTTCTTGGTGATACTTGATTTTTGAGTATGTGGATACATTACATTTTGGCATTTATGGGTAAATGAGAAAAAATTAACACTTTATGTAATACACATTATTTTAATTATTATTTTACTAAATTATATGGTTAAATGAATATGTAATTAACATTTATAGTATTTAATTTTATTTAAATTGCTATAGTTATTTTTTTATTTGGTATATTTAAATATTTATTTTTAATGATTTCAATGACTAAAGGCCCCCCACCCATTTAGACTTGTATTTTGTATATATATATTTTTTTTTGATATTTAGACTTTACTAAATTCTTGAACTTGATGTCAAGTTATAAAATTAACTAACCAACTTTCTTAAAGTCAATGAAAGTTAACAAATAATTAACTAAAGTTAGTTATAACTTATTTTATTAACCATATATTTAGGATATTGTTTAAAAGGAGACAAAAGTTACATAAAAAATGGAGAGACATTACATAAGTATTCTAAAGACTTTGAGTTACTTAAAATTTATTCACCATTCTCTTTTCTATGAAACATTTATGAGATAATACCACTTTTACATATAGATCAATAATACATTTGACGGTTAAGTAATATGCTTAATTGGTGTAGGTATATATAGTCTTTTTTTTTAGTGTATAAGTTGATTATCTAAAGTTTATTAAGTCTAAAATCTTATGATGATTGTAGATATGTATCCATATGTGAAAAATCCAAAGTATTTAACTCAAATAATAATTATTACATTGAAATGTGCAACACTATATTGATATTTTAAAATTATAATAATTGTCATCTCAAATATAATTTTACTAAATTTGGTTTATTAATAAAATATTCTTCTATTTTTTGCTAAGACAAATCTTTTCTAAGATCCATAATTTTATTTTATTTTCTTATTAGTCTTTATTTAGATTAGTTTATCTTTTCTTTTCATTTAATTTTAGATTTCTTGCTTTATCTTGTTATTTGTTTAGATTTGAATAGTTTGTATTGATTTAGATTTTAGTTTCATCTTATTTGAAGTGTTAGATTCTTGTTAGTTTAATATAACTTCATTTTTTTGTTAGATTTACATTTCATTTTAGTATTATTTTTATTTAATTTACTTTTGATTATGTATTTAGGTTTAAATTATCTTTCATTTATTTAATTCAAGTATTTTAATCTAGGATATTTATTTGATCATTTCTTATTCGATTAAGCATTTTAATTCAATTATTTATATGACTTATTTATCTTTAATTATATTTATGTGTGTGTTTGGATTAAAATTTTATATTATGTAAGGTTTTAGATTAGTCTTCTATTTTAAACATAGATTTTATTATTATTTTAGATTGGATTAAGTAATTTACATTATTTATTTACTTTTGGAGGTTATTTCTTGATATTTTGTTTATAGTTTAGAATAGTTTCTTTCTTATTTAGATACATTGTTATCTAAATAGTATTTTAATATTTATTTCTATCTCATTGTTCAATTTCCATATTGTATTTATCTTTTGGTTCATTTTGTTTCTTTTCTTTGGACATATTTTGAGCTTAATAGAAGTATTAAGATATAATAGATAAATTCATAAAATAGAATTAAGAAGGATCAAAGATCTTTCCTTCAAGTTGTTGTCTCTTTCATTGACTTTATCTATTATATAGGCTAGATTATATAATCATAATCTAATTCCTTTCATTTGATTTAAGTAATATTTTATTTCTAAACTATAATGGACTATTGTTCATCATTTGACTTACCTATTATTTCCCAAAATAATTAAAATACCCCTTGCACACATATAATATCATTTACTATTTATTAGATCCCTATTATTATACTAGTATGATTCCATCTTAACATTCATTATAGGCAAAAGGGTTGATTCGTTGGCATGATAATTTTGATTTTTAACAAAGTGGTATATAATAAATATAGTGAGTAAAAAAATAGATGAGTATTTAACTTTTATGACTTATTGTCTGACTTTGACTATGATCTAGTAGTGTCAAATAGATTGAAGAATTATACTATTTCATCTAATCTTGGAATTATTTTTTTTTATCTATATAGGTTTGGTTATAACTATTAGTGTAGGTTTTTATTTTTCTCTATTTATTAATTAGGGAATATCATATATTTGTGCATACATGGAGTTTTCCTACATTCGTGGGATAGGCTAGCTTATGTGGAGATTGTGTGTCATATTTGTGTCATAAGGTGTCATAAGAATGGCATAAGATACTCCTATTTCGGGTATGGGAGTTATTTCTCTATTCTTAGCACCTTGTCACCACCTTTTGAGGAGTCTATTCTTGGGGTGATTTGACCACCATTTGTGGAGGAGTTACTTTCTAGCTCTCCTATATGTATTCTTCATTTTGGCCATTTCAGGTTACTAATTCAGATTTGGTTTCTCCATTTTGTTTTGTGCAATTTATCCTCTTGTCATTGTCAAATTACTTTAGCATCTTTGTGGTGTGCACTTGTTCATCTTGTGTGATCACGTCTTCATTGCACTCACGTTATCTGGATTCTGGCAACAACAACTCCGATATGGTATCAGAGCAAAACCGGTAATCTTGTGTATGTTTTTGCTTTTAGCTTATTTTGAAATCAAGAGGAGTGGAGTTTTTTATTTTTGATCAAAATTAAAAATAAAAATTCTGTCCAAATTTGGTATTGGTTTCTTGGGAATCCTTGGCATTTGGTTGTCTTCACCTCAGGGAGCAGCATTCAACAGCAGAAGGAGGAAGGTTGGCACTTAGTTCTAGCAAGGAACAACAGTAACTTCATACCTGCAAGGAGCCTCATACAGTCCATTTTTTTGGAAGACCAACTTATGCAATCTACATTTTTTTGGTAAGAGGTCTGCATTTTTTTGTTACTTGTTTTCTCCAGCTTGAGAAAAGATAGAGGACGCCACCTTCCAGCCTGCTGCTCCAGCTGATCCACGCCACTGGTCCAGGCATAGCCTAGACCAGGCGCAGCCCAACCAGGCGCTGCCCAAACCAGGCGCAGCCCAACTAGGCACTGCCCAGACCAGGTGCTGCCCAACCAGGCGCAGCCTAGACCAGGTGCAGCCTAGTCCAAGTGCTACCTTTTGTTTGGTTGAAACGTTGCTGTCACAGCAGAATGGAGATGGGAATGGCGCCTCTCCTTTTTGGTTGACCACGCCTCTTTTGGTGGGGCCACCCTCCTTCTGCCTTTTATTAATCATTCTGATATTCATAAAATAGTGATTTGACTATTTGTTTTTTTAAAATCAAATTTGAAATTAACATTCAAAAAAAAAGGCAGTTTAGAGGTTTAATTTAAAACTTGTATCTTCGCCTGTCGAAGACGAAGGGTGAGGCCCGAGTTGGTAGGAGGCCAATTCCCCCTCACAAAAAACCTCATTTGGATTCTTCTTTTTGTGTCGAATCCAATGAGTGGTTGGAAGGCCACTTTCTCTCCTCATAACAGCATTTTTTTAACGTTTTAGTGCTTTTTTTGTAAAAACACTAGTTTATGGGAAAATTGTAACTTTAAAATCTTGCAAACGGTAGCTCAGTTTTGGGTGCCATTTTTTGCAAAAGTGCTTGTAATTCAATTCTCCATAGCGTAGAATTATTATTTTTCAAAAAAGCACTAGTTTGTAAAGTGCCAAAATTTGGGTCTCCTAGGACGCATTTTCCGCTGAGTCCGACGTCCTGTTTGCTTTTGTCTTGCACTGATTGCTCTAAGATGCATTTTCGGCTGAGTCCAACGTCTTTTGAGCGTGCACTTGCATATGTGGGGGGCTCAATATTTTGGGGGGGGTGTGATTGCTTTCCACAACTTTCAACTTCACTTTCATTCTCTTTTTTGCATACAATCACAACTTGCAATCAACACAACTTCACCTAATTTCAGCTAAAAATGGATTCTTTTCAACTCAAACCCCTAACACCCTTCAACTATCATCAATGGAAAGTTAAAATGTCTATCATTCTTAGAAGCAAAGGGTTGTATAGGATCACAATGGGTACAAAAGTAGAACCTAATACAGATGCTGAAAAGGTTAAGTGGTACAACCGTAGTGATGAAGCCTTTGGGTTACTGAGTTTGTCTCTGTCTCCAGAACTACTCTTCCACTTAGAATCCTCTCAAACTCCTAATGACATATGGGACACCTTTGAAAAGTTGTTTGGGAAGCTTGATGAGATGAGAGGTCATGAGCTCAAAAACGAACTCATAAGTCTAAGTCCTAGTAACTTTGACACCCTACAGGACTTCTTTACTAAGTTTAAGGCCCTTAGATTTCAATTGAAAGAATGCGGGATAGAGAAGAAAGATGATCAACTCATACTTTCTATTCTCACAAAGTTAGGTCCAAGTTATTCAGTCTTTGTCTCCACTTTCCATGCCACTAAAAGTGCCCTTGGCACTACATGGAAAATGCCTTCTTTGGATTCATTCATTGCCGACTTGACTAGGGAGCAAGATAAGCTAATTCAGATGGGCACAATGAAGTCTACTCAACCCTGAGCTTTGATAGCTGGAAATGGTAAGGACAAGACTTCAACAAAGGAGAAGAAGAAAAAGAACAAGGATCAAGAGAAAAAGAAAGAAAACACCAACCCTACCAAAAACAACACTGAGTCTTCATCTTCCAATGCTAAACCTAAGAAGGAGAAGGTTAAGTGTGGCTATTTTAAAAAGAATGGGCATGATGAACACAAGTGCATGAAGAAACAAATAGACCACCTAACTCATCTTCTAGAGAAGAACAACATAGGTGTTCCTGAGTCCATCAAGCAGAATTCATCAACCCAAGATTCTACTAAGGCAAAGGGCAAGGGTAAGGAGAAAGAAAAGGGAAAGGCCCTTGTAGCTATAACAGCTTCCACATCTTCATGGGTCATTGACTCAGGTGCTTCTCACCACATGGGCTCTTCACTAGTTGAGTTTTCATCTTTAGAGCCTTGTAGCATGACTTCAATTAGTTTGGGTGATGACACATCAGTTTCCATTACAGGGAGAGGGTCAGTTGAAATGGAAGGAGGAACATTCAACAATGTTCTAAGTGTTCCTTCTCTTTCAACCAATCTCCTATTAGTGTACCAAATCACTCACATTGGTCGGGGCATGAGAGTTGAGTTTTCACCAGATTCTGTATCTATTAGGGAGTTGCATAGTGATACTACAGTGGCAGTGGGAAGGGTAGATCACCAAGCAAGGTTATACACCTTTTCACATTTTGCATCAGATTCTCCTACAGCATTGCTAACTCATTTAGATGGGGTTAGCAAATTATGGCATGAGAGGTTTGGCCACCTTAACTACCGCTACCTTGAGCAACTTTGCAAAAATGACATGGTCATTAGCTTGCCTCGTGTCCAATTCTCAAAAGGACTTTGCGAGGGGTGCTCCCTTGGGAAGCATCCCAAAGCAAAATTTGACAAAGGCAAAGCTTGGAGGGCTTCACAACCTTTGGAGTTAGTCCACAGTGATGTATCGGGACCCTTTCCCAAACCATCTTTCACAAGGGCCAAGTATATCCTCACCTTCATTGATGATTTCTCTAGGTACACTTGGATATATTTTCTCAAACAAAAGTCTGAAGTGTTTGAATATTTTCTAGACTTCAAGGCTCTTGTTGAGAAACAGAGTGAGAAATCCATCAAGGTTCTTCGAACTGATAATGGAGGGGAGTATGTCAGCATCAGGTTTGAGCAGTTTTGCACCATAGAGGGGATTGATTTGTAGTGCATAGTCACCTACAGTCCTTCACAAAATGGGGTTGCAGAATGGAAGAATAGGTTCTTAAAAGAGATGGGTAGCTGTATGATTCACTCCAAATCCCTAGCACCACAGTACTGGGCCGAAGCCATCAATTGTGCTTGCTACATTCAGAACAGGGTTCCTCACAAATCTTTGAAAGGGATAACATCCTTTGAAGCTTGGCATAAAAGGAAACTTGATGTTGAGCACCTTAGAGTTTTCAGATCCCCAGCCATGGCCCGCATTCCGAAGAAGAAATGCCAAGCTATGGAACGTCAGTCCAAGCCTTGCATCTTTGTAGGATATCTTGATGGTATTAAGGGATATCGCCTTCTAGATCCCGTCACACATGAGTTGTTCATCGAGAGAAGTGTCCATTTTCAAGAGAGTCCTAGAGACTCAACACTTGACACTTCTTCTCCCTCATCAGATCTACTTCTTCATGATGATTCCTCGTCAGATTCAGATCAGCCACAACAGGTTCTTGAGCCAGAGTCATCTTCTTCTTCTTCGAGTTCAGACAGTGAGGACAGTGATGCAGTGTCATCCACCTCTAGTCAGTCAGAGGATGAGGAGTTAGCACCTGACTCACCCACTTCTGGGCCACTTTGGGCCAGACAGACACTTGAGAGTGCTGGCACATGGGCAGGAGACCCCGCAGATGACAGACATACTAGGGGGGATTTTCAGAGAGATCCACATGCCTTCTTTGCTTCAGTTTCGGATCCACAAACCTTTCGAGAGGCATCGGGGGTACCTGAGTGGGATAGTGCTATGGAGGAAAAATATTCTTCCTTAATCAAAAATCGCACTTGGGATTTGACTTCACTTCCTAAGGGAAGAAAGATGGTTCGATGTAGGTGGATATATCGGACCAAATTTGCCGCAGATGGGTCAGTTGATAAGTATAAGGCACGATTGGTAGCCAAGGGTTTCTCACAGGTGGCAGGCATTGACTACTTAGAGACCTTTGCACCTGTTGCAAAGATGACTTCTATCCGACTCACCTTGGCTATTGCTGCAGCACATGGTTGGGATGTGCATCAGATGGATGTGAGGAGTGCCTTTCTTCACGGAGACCTTGAGGAGGAGATCTACATGGAGCAGCTGCCAGGGTTTGTTTAGGATTCTTCCTTAGTATGCAGACTTAGGAAATCTATCTATGGCCTCAAACAGGCCCCTCGGGCTTGGTATGCCAAGATGGATTCCTTCCTTCTCACAGCAGGATTCACTAGGTGCCATTCTGATCCTAATGTCTACTTCTTGCAGTAGGATGATTCACTTCTAATTTTGGTTCTATATGTTGATGACCTTTTGATCATCGGGAGTTCTTCACTGGCTATTACAACGGTGAAGGCATCTCTTCAGGAGAGATTTGACATGACAGACTTGGGTTTGTTGTACTACTTCCTTGGTATCGAGATCTCACAGTCAGATTCAGGGATTTCTCTTACACAACCTAAGTACACTCTCGACTTGTTGGCTCGATTTCACATGGCTGATTGCAAGCCATCTCTGACTCCCTTTCTATCAGGAGTCAAGCTTCAGACTGATTGTTCTTCACCACTAGTTGATGCCACTCAATATCGACAACTTGTTGGTAGTCTCATCTACTTGACTCACACCAGGCTTGACATTTCATATACAGTGGGACTTGTCTCTAGATTCATGCAGGAACCCCATGAGCTGCATTGGAAAGTAGCTAAGAGGATATTGCATTACATACAGGGTTCACATAGATATGGGATTCACTATAGATTTAGCACAAAGGTTGACTTGGCTGGATATACAGATTCAGACTGGGCTGGCAATTCACAGACTCATAAGTCCACTTCTGGTTACAGTTTCTCTCTAGGTTCAGGTCCTATCAGTTGGTCTAGCAAGAAGCAGAATACTATTTCTATATCATCCACAGAGGCAGAGTACAGGGGAGCTATTAATGCAGCCACTGAGGCTATTTGGCTTTAGGGGATTCTTTCTGAGTTTGGCATTCCTATCAGGTAGCCCACCATCATTTATTGTGATAATCAGAGTACCATATAGATTTGCAAGAATCTAGTTCAGCACCAGCGGACCAAGCACATAGAGATTCACATGCATTTCATTCAGGAGCTTATTCATAGTCAGGTCATTGACTTGATATTTTGCCAGTCTTCAGAGCAGGTTGCAGACATCTTCACCAAACCTTTCATTGAGAGTAAGTTCATTCATCTATGAGCTCTTCTTGGGGTGCGGTCTAAATCTGCAACAACATCATCTTCAGGGGGGGCCTTCTATCCTCTTCTTTTCTTTTATGTCTCTCTTTTGGGGGGGAGTTTTTTCCTACGGGTTTTCTCCTTTTCTCTATCTTATGGGAGATTGCATTTGTACATGGGTACCTCATCAGGCCTAGGTGCCGGGACCCATTTTTTATTTCCACACTTCCCACCTAAGCTGCGCTTATGGGGGGGTATTAGTGTAGGTTTTTATTTTTCCCTATTTATTAATTAGGGAATATCATATATTTGTGCATACATGAAGTTTTCCTACATTCGTGGGATAGGCTAGCTTATGTGGAGATTGTGTGTCATATTTGTGTCATAAGGTGTCATAAGAATGGCATAAGATACTCCTATTTCGGGTATGGTAGTTATTTCTCTATTCTTAGCACCTTGTCACCACCTTTTGAGGAGTCTATTCTTGGGGTGCTTTGACCACCATTTGTGGAGGAGTTACTTTCTAGCTCTCCTATATGTATTCTTCATTTTGGCCATTTCAGGTTACTAATTCAGATTTGGTTTCTCCATTTTGTTTTGTGCAATTTATCTTCTTGTCATTGTCAAATTGCTTTAGCATCTTTGTGGTGTGCACTTGTTCATCTTGTGTGATCATGTCTTCATTGCACTCGCGTTATCTGGAATCTGGCAACAACAACTCCGATAATAACAGATCTAGGTTAGTATTGATTGTTGATATTAACCTATAGTAGTTGATAGTGACCTATGTCAAAATAGGGGTTTGTGACCATATAGTCATTTTCTATTTTCTTTAAAAGATCTGTACATGTGATGTTAAACCTTAATGCTTCAATAAACTCTTAAATTAAACCTCCATTACCTTAAAAAGCTAGGTGTGTTTTTTAGGGATATTAACCTACAAAACCAAAGAAATATTAATGGGTCGAGATAACCCCTATCAGCACCATTGATGATTAACCACTTCCTATGTATTTGATACTCTAAGGAGGGAAATAAATCCACATGTAACTCTCCCACCTAGTGGATTTAAAATTGTGCTCCATTGCATTATGAGTATAAATAATGATTTGGTTTTAGCACTTGTTAATGCTTGATCTAAATTTTATTTAGTATGCTTCAAACTTGGATTATTATTGATCCTAATGAGTTATTCAAAAACAAACTATATTTAAATAAATTTTAAAATTTATATGCATACAATTATGAAAGCCACCATAAACTTCCAAACGGATCGTAGGATACAATATGAGAACTAGTTAAGATTTAAAATTTTGTGGTTGCTATTTTTTTTATGTTTCTATTGGTGCCAATATTTTGTGGATTTTTTTATATTTTAATTATTTAAAGTTTTCAAAAAATATTTAACATTTTATCAATGTTTATTATTTTATATATGTGTACTAGATAAGTTCTAATTCTCCTATCAAGTGGGGCCTTATTTCTATATATATGTGAGTCTAATTAAATAATTTATCATGCCATCAACACACTAGGTAAATGGGTTGACTCTAAAGATAGATTTTATTTTAAAAACTTGTCATTAATAGGATAAGGTTTATACCATCATGTTTAGGTTCATATCAATTGGTGATATTAATCTAGCCTAACATGATATATCTATACATAAGAGTTCTGAACTAAAGATTAGGAGATGTTTGCGTATGATAATAAGTAGGTTAATAAGTGTGTACTATTAGAATGGAAGGATAAAAATCATAAGGTATCATGTATATGTGAGAAAATGGGACATTGAGACCATATTTTTACATGCAAGTCATGATTGGTAAATTTATATCAGTCTTTTATTTGTCAAGTACATAATACAACATGTTATTATCTATAATTATACCCCTTTCATTTTATTAAGGAAATTTATAGATTAAAATGAAAAAGGTAAACCTAATTGTGTGAAACGCACTTTTTATTAAATATAAATCTCTAATTATGTATTTATTTGATAGAAAAACCTACATGAAACATGTAGTAGTTAATGTCCATATATTATGAGGGCTAGTAGTCATGTCATGCTTAGGTTCTAATTTTTTACTTTTTGAATATTTTTAATGTTTTTTTAATTATTTTATTTTTAGTTATTTTGAAATACTTTAAATTTAAAAAATTCTAATCGATGATATCATCAATGAGAAGACCATAGGGAGTCCCTATATCAAATAGTGTAAGGGTCACTTATCGTGAGTGAAACATACTAGAAGTAGGCATATCAAAATATTATTTCACATGCATTATGGTAAATATCATGGTCACTACTCATAGAATCTTATGTATGATGGGTAAATCTATAAATTTGAGGAATTTATGATGTATAGTATGAAAATGTCTCTCTTTTTATGTTCATTTTAGAACACCATGAACTATTTGTGATACCTACTGAATATGTGTTATATGAGATAATGAGATTTATGAGGCATAAATAACTCTCAAAAGCTATTATTTTTAATAGCTATTTATCTATTAAATGAAACTAATTTCCTCTTAATTGAGTGTGTAGAAAGATATTAAATATTTGTAATTTTTTGCTCTATATATTTATTATGTATGGGTGTATCAAGCAAATAAGGTGGTGGTGAGGTAGTGGAGGAAATACCAATGATTGTAGAGAGTACTTTTATCATACACTTGTAACTATGACTAAATTGTTTTAGTGTGTGTTATTATTGCATCAATGCACTCTAGATGGTAATTTTTGAATGTTTTATATCCAAGGGTGTCCTAAAAACATGTCAAAGACATTTTTACTCTATGGAAGTAAGAATGGAGTGGATAGTATGATGGATCCCACTTGAAGATGTAGAACTGTGTCTAAGGGTGTTTTATTTCTCTCCTTATAATCCCTTAATTTTTATTTATTTATGTTGTAAAACATGTCATGTGTATCTAATGGATTGAATAAGTGTCACTAATATCACATTCTCACTTGAACCATTATCAATCATGAAACTATGTATGCGTTGTTCAATGATATAAGCTCATATGAATAGTACATGAAAATTAAAATCATTGTCAAAAATATCACAATCATCAAATGTGATCAGAATAAATTATAGTGGGGTACCAACAAGTGTAATAATAATCATGTCTTATAGGTAATCAAATGTCACATGTGAAGGATGCATATTATATGCATAGTGTACTTATAAATTATCCTTGGTTTCTATGATCTCATGCTTGGGAAATGCATCATTGAATATTTTCATCTTATTATTTCCATTATCTTTTGGTCAAGATATATTTTTAGATGTGCTCAACTCAATATTTTTTTCATCAATAACATCTTGTATTATATGTCTTAGTTTTAAACATTTGATCATAGAATGTCATGTAATTGGATTATAGTCACAATATGAATTATTATCTTAGTTATTTTGTGTTGGATTATTTAGATCATAATATTATGGAGGAATAAGAATGATCATTTTTCACTCAAGTATCTTATATAAAATAATATGAGGAGGTGATGGTAATATTGATAATTCCCTCTTTCGTAGAACCATCAATTGTAGTCAATTCATAGGGTGTGATATTGCATTAAATATAATATTTTTTTCTTTCTTAGTGTTCTTTGGTTTGAATTTTTAACTTGGTTTGATTTTAAACTTTGTTGTTTAATTAATTATAGAAATAGGTGTAAACTTAAGGTTGTTTAAATATATGAGATTAACTTCTCTATATCTTATTGTGTAGGATAACTCATCAAAAGATTTGAATCTATTGAAGATAATTAATTCATAGATTGGTGTAATCAAGATGTTCTATAACTTATATTATAAATAATTATGGGCCATAACATTAATGATCTTAGAAATCATAATATTATACTAAAATACATAATTATCAAGTGATTGATTGGACCATTACTTACATTTTGTATTTTTTGCATAAGATAGTTTCTAATAAAGATTGATATTAAAATGTGCTAGATATTAATATTTAAAAGGGTTTAATTCTCTCATGGATTGGAAGGGAAGGTCATAAAAAAATTTCAAACCATACTCTTTGAGAATTCTTGAGATTATATTTGTTAATAATTTTTCATTATATGCATAATCCAAGCCTTCTAAGTGTAATGATCGAAGGCATTATTTTGGATCCATTTACCTTCTTAACATCCATAACTATAACATTATTCTAAATTAAATATTATTTGAGTTTGGTGATGTAATATGTGTAGTCATAATAGAAGTGTAAGGGTTACATATGCATTAATAGGTATGCAAACCTATGTTAAGCATTATGTTACCCCCACATCTTAGGTAGATGTCAAATATGTCACTAGAGGTTTAGATGTAGGGACTATAAAAATGGTATAGATCTAAAGTCCTGATGTGGTAGCTTGGGAAAAATTTGTTTTTCATCTCTTGTGATATATAAAATTTCATCGATTTGATGTGGATTCAAGCTAAAATATTTTTATAATTCTTAGTCATCCATGGCATATAGTTCAAATGGAGTAGTTGTTTAATGAATATTATATTTGTTTCAATATTCAAGATAAGTAAATTCATATGGTGTATGGTAAGTAATTTATATTCCATAGAGGGGGTAGGAGGAATTAAATAGGTCATGCATGCATTTTGACCTTTAGTGGTAACAAGAGGTAGATTAGATTGGATGTTGTAACAATATGATTTAAGGAAGGCTTGGAATTTTTATTTGTTTATTATTATTATTATTATTATTATTATTATTATTATTATTATTATTATTATTATTATTATTAGTTTTGATCATTTTGATTATATTATTGATCAAGATTTAATATAACCAAGTGAAACAATATGAAAATATTTATTTCATGATATTTATTAACAAATAATGTTAACAGACATGGAAAATATTTATTGTTATGGAATAATAAAAATTTAGGTTTGAAAATAAAATACTTAAAGCTAAAAATTTAACCCTAAAAGGATGAAACCCTAATGGATAAATAGGGTTTGACATGATTTGATCATTTTATGGGTTCACTAATATGTGTCACCATAATTTGGTTTTATAAACCCTAATAGCATAAAAACTATAATCTAATTTAGATTGATATATATGGGATTCAAGCAGACATCTCAATATAAAATACTTAAACTAATTGCAATGATTTAATAAGTGGCATATGTTAGTTATAGTAATTAAAACAAAGATATGAGCACTTTGATATTATGACATATTATATGAATATTATTATGTTTTGATAGTGTAAAATATATCTAAGAAAGATTTTGATTATTCTAATTATATAACTATGTTTTTGTCTATGTAGATTTAGTTCAATTAGATTTAGATTAATATCAAGTGTCGATATTGACCTATAGTGGTCAATAGTGACCTATGAAAAAATATTAGTCTATGATCATATGATCATCTTCACATATCAATGAAAGCTCTATATTTGTGATGTTAAATCCAAATTATTATCATAACTATATAGAATTTATTCCAAGCTAGTATCCAAACAAAGCAGTTGCATTTTGGCCATGAGAATTTATTCTAGACCTATCTCCACCATTGCACATCCCCCTACCCAATCTATGAGATAGTAAGGCCTAATATTCTGAGGCAATTGTGTAAACTCCCTTAGGATTGGGAGACCAAATAAGCTCATCTTCCTCTTGGAGGGGGCTATAGTGATGACTGGCAAGAAGGCTCAACAACTCATCATGCTCCTCCTACATCCCAACAACTGGCCAAGCCTCAGGAGCTTTCCATCTTGCCACCTCCATTTGTCTACATGAAATATATGATTTAAAGTCACTCAAATGAGACCAACCAACTTCAATAAATCTCTGGCAAAGGTTCAACAAATTAGGGAACTATGAGATAATGGGAGGATAACCATCCCAAGAGTTAGTCTAGAAAAGAGCCTTGGACCCCCACTTACAAACCTAGACTAAGACTTCCTTAATAAGAGCAAACCCTTTTTTGAGAGTACCCCATATCACCGAGCCTTTCCCCATGAGGGGATAGCAAGGAATATCACCTTGATTGGTCCCTGAGAAGTTCTTTTGGGAGATAATTTTGGTCTTGGCCTTGTCTTGTTTGATACACCAATTCTAATAAATCTTAGCTACCAAAGCAATGCCATTCAAGTCTAACTGCCTCAAACTGAGACCCCATGTTGTTTGGGGATATAGAGAATCTCCTAGTGAACTGGGCTACATCTGGAGGACGTCAGACTACCAGCCTATAAAAATTGCGTAGCAACCAAATTAAACTCCTTAATAATTCCCATCAGGGCAACCTAAAGCATACATCTATAAATGGGCAAAGCCTACACCATAGATTGGATTAGTTGAACATGACTAGTAAAAGATAACCACCAATGAGTCTAATGATTCAATTTCACCTAAAATTTATCTAAAATATTATGCCAGGACTCCTTGGGAAGATGGCTAATTGAAATAAGAATTCGTAGGTAAATCAAGGGAGGAATCCCAATCTAAAAATGCATAGTCTAAGTAATTCACTATTGGATAGGGCCCAAAGTGTTGATGGATGACTTGTCTTCATTAATCATTTGTCTTGAGGATATTAATTAAACATCTAACACCCTGTGAAAATTAGTTGTTTCACTCATTGTGGCCATGCCCATCAGAGTAGTGTCATCTGTGAACTGCAGGTGAGACTGCGATGATAATTCACCACCCCATCACCAGCCTTGAATAAGTCCATCCTCTTGGTTCATTTTTATCATCCTCCCCAAACCTTTAGAAAGGAGAATAAAGAGATATGGAGACAAGGGATCTCCATGTTGTAACCCCCTAGAGGCACCAAATAACTCCATATGCTCCCCATTAATTAGCACCGAGAAGGAAATTGAGGTAATGCAACTCATGACCCATTGAGTCCATTCATATGTAAAACCAAAAGCACTAAGAACCTTCCATAGGAATGACCACCTAACCCTCTCGAAGACCTTAGCCATATCTAACTTAATAAACATTACCTTATCTTTAGAACTGGCCATGGAGTGAATGGACTCAATAGCTATAACAATACCATCCAAAATTTGCCTACCCTCCACAAAACCACTCTACTCTTCAAAAATCATAGTTCTTATCCCTCTTTTTAACCTATCTACAATGATGTTAGATATAATTTTATAAACAACATTGCAAAGAGATATAAGGCAAAATTGACTTATCCTATCTGCTCCTACAAAATTGGGTATGAGGGCAAGATAGGTCACATTTGAAGCCTTAAGCATTTGATTATTCCATTGAGATTCTTAAACAATAGCTAAAAGGTCCAGCTTGATAATATCTTAGAATTCTTGGTAGAACTCGATTGGGAAGCTATCAAGTCCAGCCACTTTCCCTTTTTTCATCTGGGTAATAGTCTCCTCAAGCTCCCCAAGTGTGATATCCTTCATTAAATTCTCATTCATTTCACATGTCACTAGAGGTAGAATACAGAAGAGAACTTGAGATTCTTTTAGTGATTCCCCATTCGCATCTTCCTTAAAAAGAGTGGAGAAGTACTACACCACCTCATCTGACATTGCAGGAAAGGAGTTAAGCTACTCACCCCTTTCGTTGACCAGGACTGAAATAGAGTCACCATGCCTCCTAGGTTTGGATAAATGAAATAAAAAAGAGGTATTTCTATCCCCTTCTTGGAGCCATTCTATCTGAGTCTTTTTCTTCCATAACATTTCCTCCAGAAGCTCACATTCCTCTAGGACTTTCATAGCCTAAGCTTCATCATGAAGCAATGCTTCAATCAATCCTTCCCCCCTTATTAGTCTCATGATACCATCTAGCTTAGTCTAAGTAGCAGCCTTAGCATGAAAAATATTCCCAAAGCATTGATGATTCCACCATTTGAGTTTATACTTCACATACTGTAGCGATTTAGCAAAACTATACATTGTCATACCATGGACATGCCTACCCCACTTCCACTAATTGGGCACACACTCGAATAATGACTGATCCCGTAGCCACATGAGTTGGAATCTGAAGGAAAGAGAGTGAGGTTGATAAGTTAAAACACTATTAAGCTTAATAGCTAGTGATCCAATCCTCTCCAGTCCAAAATTTTAAACCCCATAGACCACATACCACTGACCCAATAACTAGAGACCAGAAAATGATCCAATCTCTCAGCAATGCAGTGTTTCCTAATCTTACGATTGTTCCATGTAAACTATCCATTATTGGGCCTATTGTCAAATAAATTCAAAACTTCAATATAATTACACATAAGCAAAGTAGAGGGGTCTAACCTTGATGTACCACCATGATTTTTAGCCAATTCTAAAATAGTGTTAAAATCTCTAGCCATAATCCAAGGCTGGGAGGGAAGCAAGCTGCAAACAAAGCCGATATGGCCCCATAGGGAGTGTTTACCCCACCAGTCAGTAGGGGCATAGATATTAGAGAGGAGAATGACTTCCCCCATCTCAAAACTAGAAGCAATCATAGTCATGGAAAAATTATAAGCTAGCCACCCTATGGGACTAATATTTCATGGGTTCTAAAAATAAGCTATTCCCCTTGAAGATTTGAAAGCCCCAATAGATTGACAATCCCCTTGCCTCCACAACTTAGGCACAAGACTGAACATAGCTTCAATCAAGAGCTTGGTCTCCTATAAAAAAAGAACATTAGGTCTTTGACTTCTAATCAAATTGTGAACATCAATTTATCTAGGGTTTCTATTCAAGGCCCTTACATTCCAAGATAGTATAATCATTTTAGGGGATTCAAAAAGTGAGCATCCAGAGTCTTTACTGACCTTGAATCCACCAAAGTCTCTCCCATTAGTTTAATATTTTCTAGGTCCTTTTTTTTACTAGGCTTGACAGATTTCTCCCCCTCCCTTGTTAAGGTCCCTTTGCAAAAGTCCCAAATGAGGAGAAGATTTACTACTCCTTGTTACCCCTAAATCCCTAGATTTCCTAATGAGAGGTAGATTTATATCTTCTTTAGAGGGTTCAACTAAGGAAGCCAACACTTCTGAAATCATCATCTACTAGTTCGTATCCATGTGCAAATCCCTAACATCATGTGGTTCAATTAAATTGCCTAAAACATTGGTCTCTTGGGCTGGGTCCTCAACCACTTGATCCAAAATCATCAACCCTAGACTCACCTCCTACTAATTAAGGTCATCCAATATTTCAAATCTGTTAAGCGAGTCTTCTACTTGTCTTTCCTTTAAGGGTCATTTTTGGCCCCTATTTCTATAGGGGCCTTTAACTAGAATAAAACCATCAGCTTGAGGCACTTCACTTGGAATCAGGCCCTTCCCTTGATCTATTCCAAGGGGATTGTGAAGAGGTTAGGCAAGCTGAGGTTCAAAGGCTTTTGATTTTGGACAACATTGCTGCAAATGACCATAAGCATGGCAAATATGACAATAAAAAGGAAGGGTTTTGTAGTCTAACTATTACACCCATGTAAAGGGTCCCGTACTCATTTCCATATCATTAGGAAATGGCTTGTTAAGATCAATTTCAACATAAATGTAGGCATAAGTCATTACCTTTTTCCTAAGGATTGCCATTAAATAACCAACTGGCCTTCCTAGCAGAGATGCAAGCATTTGCAGAGTGTCTTCTCAACAACATTCCATAAGAAAGTGAGGTAGACGCACCCACACCAGAACAAGATTTGGTAATTCCTCTAATGGTATAAAACCTGCATGCCATGGCTTGATAAATAGCCCCACCTAGTTATGCAATTTAAGGGCCTCCAAAAAAAACTCTGTTACAGTCAGTCAAACAAGTAAAAGTGACAATAAAATAGCTATTTGCTAACAACGTAATGTCCATTTCTCCTTCTGGTGCCCATGTCCTCTAAGCCCATGCTTCTAAGAACTGGAGTGAAGTCCTAAACCCTTAAAAATTGCAATACAAGGAGTGTTTTGAATAGTATTCAATGTCTTCAGCAATCATTTCCATTAGAATAACCAGCTTGGGCCTCTCCTTGCATCTTTCCAGGCAATCATTGACCTTGGGTAATCGCATGCCAATAGGCTCGTCTACATCAAAGGGGCTTGAAGTCTATAAGAAGGGAACTTTTCTAGTGTTTTTCATACCTTGAGCCACCTATTTCAAGCCAAGCATTGCCTTGAAGTTCAAAGCTGAACCCTCCCCTTTTGTGCCTTCCTTCTCCCTTTCATTCATCGCCATCCCATTATAATGGACTATTATTCATCATTTGACTTACCTATTATTTTCCAAAATAATTAAAATACCCCTTGCACATATATAATATCATTTGTTATTTATTATATCCCTATTATTATACTAGTATGATTCCATCTTAACATTCATGATAGGTGAAAGGGTTGATTCATTGGCATGATAATTTATTTTTAACAAAGTGGTATATAATAAATATAGTGAGTAAAAAAATAGATGAGTATTTAACTTTTGTGACTTATTGTCTAACTTTGAATATGATCTAGTAGTTTTAAATAGATTGAATAATTATTTTAATTCATCTAATTTTGGAATTATTATTTCTATCTATATAGTTTTAGTTATATTAGATCTAAGTTAGTATTAATTATTGATATTAACCTATAGTAGTTGATAGTGACTTATGTCAAAATATGGGTTTGTGACCATATAGTCATTTTTTATTGTCTTGAAAGCTCTGTACATGTGATGTGTAACCCTAATGCTTCAATCAACTCTTAAATTCAACCTCCATTACCTTAAAAAACTAGGTGTGTTTTTTAGGGATATTAACCTACAAAACCAAAGAAATTGTAATTGTTCGAGATAACCCCTATTATCACCATTGATTATTAACCACTTCCTATGTATTTGATAATCTAAGGAGGGAAATAAATCCACATGTAACTCTCCCACATATTGGATTTAAAATTGTGCTCAATTGCTTTATGAATGTAAATAATGATTTGGTTTTAGTACTTGTCAATGCTTGATATGAATTTTATATAGTATGCTTCAAACTTGGATTATTATTGATCATAATGAGTTATTCAAAAACAAACTATATTCAATTAAATTTAAAAATTTATATGCATACAAATATGAAAAGCACCATAAACTTTCGAACGGGTCGTAGTATACAATATGAGAACTAGTTAAGATTTAAAATTTTGTGGTTGTTATTTTTTTTATGTTTCTATTGGTGCCAATATTTTGTGGAATTTTTTAAATTTTAATTATTTAAAGTTTTTTAAATTTTTTTAACATTTTATAAATGTTTATTATTTTATATATGTGTACTAGATAAGTTCTAATTCTCCTATGAAGTGGGGCCTTATTTCAGTATATATATTTGAGTCTAGTTGGATAATTTATCATGACATCAACACACTAGGTAAATGGGTTGACCCTAAAGATAGATTTTATTTTAAAAACTTGTCATTAATAGGGTAAGGTTTATACCATCATGTTTAGGTTAGTATCAATTGGTGATATTGATGTAGCCTAACATGATATATCTATACATAAGAGTTCTGAACTAAAGGTTAGGAGATGTTTACATATGATAATAAGTAGGTTAATAAGTGTGTACTATTATAATGGAAGGATAAAAATCATAAGGTATCATGTATATGTGAGATAATGGGACATTGATACCATATTTTTACATGCAAGTCATGATTGGTAAATTTATATCAATCTTCTATTTGTCAAGTACATAATACAACATGTTATTATCTATAATTATACCCCTTTCATTTTAGTAAGGAAATTTATGGATCAAAATGAAAAAGGTAAACCTAATTGTGTGAAACCCACTTTTTATTAAATATAAATCTCCAATTATATATTTATTTGATAGAAAAACCTACATGAAACATGTAGTAGTTAATATCCATATATTGTGAGGACTAGTACTCATGTCATGCTTAGGTTCTAATTTTTTACTTTTTGAATATTTTGAATGTTTTTTTAATTATTTTATTTTTTAGTTATTTTGAAATATTTTAAATTTAAAAAATTATAATCGATGATATCATCAATGAAAATACCATAGGGAGTGCCTATATCAAATAGTGTAAGGGTCACCTATCGTGAGTGAAGCATACTAGAAGTAGGCATATCAGAATATGATTTCACATGCATTATGGTAAATATCATGGTCACTACTCATAAAATATTATGTATGATGGGTAAATCTATAAATTTGAGGAATTTATGTTGTATAGTATGAGAAGGTCTCACTTTTTATGTTCATTTTAGAACACCATGAACTATTTGTGATACTAACTGAATATGTGTTATATGAGATAATGAATTTTATGAGGCATAAATAACTCTCAAAATTTATTATTTTTTAATAGCTATTTATCTATTAAATGAAAGTATTTTCCTATGAATTGAGTGTGTAGAAAGATATTAAATATGTGTAATGTTTTTATCTATATATTGATTTATGTATGGGTGTATCAACCAAATAAGGTGGTGGTGAGGTAGTGGAGGAGATACCAATGATTGTAGAGAGTACTTATATCCTAAACTTGTAACTATGACTAAATTGTTTTAGTGTGTGTAATTATGGCATCAATGCACTCTAGATGGTAATGTCTGAATGTTTTATATCCAAGGGTGTCCTAAAAACATGTCAAAGACCTTGTTACTCTATGGAAGTAAGAATGGAGTGGCTAGTATTATGGATCCCACTTGAAGATGTAGAACTAAGTGTCTAAGGGTGTTTTATTTCTCTCCATATAATAACTTAATTTTTATTTATTTATGTTGCAAGTCATTTCATGTGTATCTAATGGATTTAATAAGTGTCATTGATAACACATTCTCACTTGAACCATTATCAATCATGAAACTATGTATGCGTTGTTCAATGATATAAGCCATATGAATAGTACATGAAAATTAAAATCATTGTCAAAAATATCACAATCATCAAATGTGATTAGAATAAATTATAGTGTGGTACCAATAAGTGTAATATTAATCATGTCTATTAGGTAATAAAATGTCACATGTGAAGGATGCGTATTATATGCATAGTGTACTTATAAATTATCCTTGGTTTCTATGATCTCATGCTTGGGAAATGGATCATTGACAATTTTCATCTTATTATTTCCATGATTTCTTGGTCAAGATATATTTTTAGATGTGCTCAACTCAATATTTTTGTCATCAATAACATCTTGTATCATATGTCTTAGTTTTAAACACTTGATCATAGAATGTCATGTAATTGGATTATAGTTACAATATGAATTGCTATCATAGTTATTTGGTGTTGGATTATTTAGATCATAATATTGTGGAGGAATAAGAGTGATAAATTTTCACTAAAGTATCTTATATAGAATAATACGAGGAGGTGATGGTAATATTGATCATTCCCTCTTTGGTAGAGCCATCAATTGTAGTCAATTTATAGGGTGTGATATTGCATTTAATATAATATTGTTTTCTTTCTTAGTGTTCTTTGGTTTGAATTTTTAACTTGGTTTTATTTTAAACTTTGTTGTTTCATTAATTATAGGATTAGGTGTAAACTTAAGGTTGTTTAAATATATGAGATTAACTTCTATATATCTTATTGTGTAGGATAACTCATCAAAATTTGAATCTATTGAAGATAATTAACTCATAAATTGGTGTAATCAAGATGTTCTATAACTTATATTATAAATAATTATGGGCTATAACATTAATTATCTTAGAAATCATAATATTATACTAAAATACATAATTATCAAGTGACTGATTGGACCATTACTTACGTTAAGTATTTTTTGCATAAGATAGTTTCTAATAAAGTTTGATATTAAAATGTGCTAGATATTAATATTTAAAAGGGTTTAATTCTCTCATTGATTTTTGGGGAGGGTCATACAAAAATTTTCAAAACATACTCTTTGAGAATTCTTGAGATTATATTTGTTAATAATTTTACATTATATGCATAATCCAAGCCTTCTAAGTGTAATGATCAAAGGCATTGTTTTGGATCCATTTACCTTGTTAACATCCATGACTATAACATTATTCTAAATTAAATATTATTTGAGTTTGGTGATGTAATAAGTGTAGTCATAATAGGAGTGTAAGGGTTACATATGCATTAATATGTATGCAAACCTATATTAAGCATTATGTTACCCCCACATCTCAAGTAGATGTAAAATATGTCACTAGAGGTGTATATGTATGGACTATAACAATGGTATAAATCTAAAGTCATAATGTGGTATCTTGGGAAAACTTTGTCTTTCATCTCTTGTGATATATAAAATTTCATCAATTTGATGTGGATTCAAGCTAAAATATTTTTATAATTCTTAGTCATCCATGAAATATAGTTAAAATGGAGTAGTTGTTTCATGAATATTATATTTGTTTCAATATTCAAGATAAGTAAATTCATATCGTGTATGGTGAGTAATTTATATTCCATAGAGGGGGGTAGGAGGAATTAAATAGGCCATGCATGCATTTTGACCTTTAATGGTAATAAGAGGTAGATTGGATTGGATGTTGTAACAATATGATTTAAGTAAGGCTTGGAGTTTTTATTTGTTTATTATATATTTATTATTAATATTATATTTGATCCTTTTGATTATATTATTGATAAATATTTAATATAACCAAGTGAAACAATATGAAAATATTTCTTTCATGATATTTATTAATAAATAATGTTAACAGACATGGATAATATTTATTGTTATGGAATAATCAAAATTTAGGTTTGAAAATATAATACTTAAAGCTAAAAATTTAACTCTAAAAGGATGAAACCCTAATGGATAACTAGGGTTTGACATGATTTGATCATTTTATGGGTTCACTAATATGTGTCACCATGATTTGGTTTTATAAACCCTAATAGCATAAAAACTATAATTTAATTTAAATTGATATATATGGGATTCAAGCAGACATCTCATTATAAAATACTTAAACCAATTGTAATGATTTAACAAGTGGCATATGCTAGTTATAGTAATTAAAAAAAAGATATGAGCACTTTGATATTATGACATACTATCTGAATATTACTATGTTTTGGTAGTGTAAAATATATCTAAGAAAGATTTTGATTATTCTAATTACATAACTATGTTTTTGTCTATGTAGATTTAGTTTGAATAGATTTAGATTAATATCAAGTGTCGATATTGACCTATAGTGGTCAATAGTGACCTATGAAAAAATATTAGTCTATGATCATATGATCATCTTCACATATCCATGAAAGCTCTATATTTGTTATGTTAAACCCAAATTATTATCATAACTATATAGATCAACCTCACCCACCTTAAAATCCTAGTTATGCTTGTGAGGGATAAAAACCTTCAAAAATTAGATAAGTGTAATGGGTTCAGCTAAACCCAATCACCCTTACTAATGATTTACCATTACCTATGTATCTAATAATCCAAAGAGATAAATAAATCCACACT
Source organism: Torreya grandis (assembly GCA_037957365.1). Lineage (NCBI taxonomy): Eukaryota > Viridiplantae > Streptophyta > Pinopsida > Cupressales > Taxaceae > Torreya > Torreya grandis. The sequence continues at coordinate 812,309 of JARHVA010005882.1, read as the reverse complement.
TTGTTCTCTCACTTAGTATGATTATGAAATTTTGTTCCTTTGTTATATGAATGCATCCAATGATTTGGATTTGACTCCTTACAATGATTTATTTGACTTGGATTTGTTATGATTTAACCTTGGCTTGTGACTTCTCCTAGTGAAACAATTGTTATTGGGGAATAATATCCAAAATTTTATTAATGGTTTGTAGTGTATAAATGTTTACTAGATAAGTGACAATCCCCTATCAATTGAGGCCTTGATTCATATACATATGAGTACAATCAAGTAATTTATCACTCCACTAACATGATAAGTATGATGGGTGGACCCTAAATATATATTTTATTTTAAAACATTTTTTCTTAGATGGGATTTGTATCATTACATTCAAGTTAGTATTGATTAGAGATACTAACTTGGGTTAATGTTAGTGACCTATGCACATTAAGAACAAACTAAATGTTTCTATATGTTTTTTCAAGATAGTAATTATATTTTAAATATAATGTGAGGTTGTTTTAAGTTTATAATATCATAACATAAGGATAAAAATCACAAGGTAGAATGTATGGAAGATATCATGGTATCTTAGGACCATATTTATTTGGACAAGTCATATGCGGTAAATGTATGTAAATTTGGTCATTTTCAAGTACTTAACATCAAATTTTATTACTAAAATATGTAAAATCATGAAAGATGAAATAGGTCAATAATAACATTTCCAAAGTTTCAAATTACATACTTAAGTATATAGAAATTCCCCTCTTATATTCTATATTGAGAGTAAAAAAGTCTAGAGTAAAAGGTTAAAGAGATGTACTTTATTACATATACACACTTTATCTTTGGGAGAAGGATAAAAGTTTGTATATTTATCCATATATGAAATCAATTAGATAAAATAACTTCTAAAATTATGAAAAGAAATAAGATATTACACTTGTAAGTGGGTGAACTATCTCTTTCCTTCTGACAAGTTAGGGATGATTCTTATTTATAAAGCATTTCATAATTTTAGGTGATCATGCCCTAATGATTATGTATTAATACAAGATCCATGGGTTGGGAAAATAAATAACCTAACCATCATGAAGAGGACATATACCATAAATGTAACATAAATTCCACACTCAAAAAATAGAAAAAATGTAATAGTTTGTGTGCATGAATAATTTTCATGCACTCAATCTTATCCAATTAGTGCCAACATATAAATATACAATAGTGGATTTATGAATAGTTCTCATTCCCCCAATCTAATCCAACCAATGCCAACATGATATAGAATGTTTTACATATAAATACCACATTTTCCCAAATCTAAAAACATATAACTCATTTTCTTGTAAAATGTTTGCATATGATTTGCATATGTACCCAAAATCTATCTAAATTCATAAATGTCTATCCCATAGTATATATCAAACTAATAATATAAACTAATTTCCACACTCTAAATCATGTAATCTATCACAAAATCTGAAATATATTTAAATGGATAGTTGAATCTCTATGAAAAACCCACTAATATGCCACATATTTGAGGTGATAAATGTATCATATGAATTAACCATCTCATAAAAAAAGAATTAACCACATAATGTAATAAATAAATATTTAATAAAATAGAATTACATTATAACATGTGGATAATACTTCATTAAACTATGAATATATAATCACATCATGTGTGTGTGTGTGTGTGTGTGTGTGTGTGTGTGTGTGTGTGTGTGTGTGTGTGTGTGTGTGTGTGTGTGTGTGTGTGTGTGTGTGTGTGTGTAAATTAAGTACTTATTAGACATTACAATAAATAAAATCAATGAATAGTAACCTATGTAGTAAGTTGCATGATATGGATCATATCACTACACACATGAATATATGTGTTGCATATGGATCATGGAACCATAATCTTAGAAAAAATTCACATATGTATCCCCTCATAATCATATAATGTCATGGCCATGAGACATACAAGAGATCACACAATAACACTGAATGCCACATAAGGCAACAACCACATGCAATCAACAATCAAATGTCACATAATGAAATATCCACATTATGGAAAATCATATTAACATAATTTTAAATCCATACACAATTAAAAATCAAATTCACACAAGCCAAGATCGACACATAATGGATAATCGAATGTCAAACAAAGAAAAAATCATACTAATAAAATATATAGAATGAAAAAAAAATTTAAAAACAAATGTAGAAGAAATAAAGAGATAAGAAATTGACCCCACTTTTTAACCATTTGACCCACCTTCATTTGTATTGAGGGAGTAATTCAAGTCTCCCAAGGTATTTTTTATTTGAATCCCCACAAGAAGGGAAGTTCCTCCAAAATGGATAAAATTGTAGAGGAACACAAGAATATCAAGAGACTAAGGTTTATATCCCTATTATTAACCAATATAATTTTTAGGATTAAATAAATTTATTAGGTATGGATCCCACTATCTCATCCTCTTCTAGTTTTTATTCTAACCAGAGGGATCCAAATAAGAAGAATTTTCCCAGCCCTTTCTATTCAAGGGAAGAAGAGATGTATGGATCAAAATAGGAGAATGACAATGAATAACTAACTCAAGGAAATCTACATGAAATAATTATCTCTCTAGAGGATTATGTTTAATTTTATTTATTTATGTTTTTTTTAATTTAACAATTAAATTCTTGTCAGTTTAAAATTATTCCCACTTTTGGTTTTACCTACATGATTATTATTCATCTTTCTTAACGCTGTTAAGGTCATTAGGGTAAGTACATTTAATTTTTTTTATAATTTTGACTTTATTGGTTTACTTTATGGTAACCTAATATCTCACTATATAATGTACCTCCTTTGTAATTTTTAACTAATGAAATAATTAATGAAGATTTGTATGCCTTTGATTCAACTTGTGTTTTGGAAATCATTATATCAAATAATAATATGGTTTTCATATAATATATAATGTTCAAAGATATATGAGTAATCTAACATGGCATCATATATCTAAAATTAAGGATTTTTTTCCATTTCTAAAAGTCCTTGGCAAGATTTTATTGCATGCATCTTACAAGATTTCTTGATTTTGATTTTATTTTTCATAGGTTTGGTGGTATTTCCATAAAATTCATCAAATATATATAAATGGAGTCCCAAATCACTAAAATAACAATATCTTTAGATTCAGAAGGTGCCAAAACCCTAAGATTACTTGTAAACATGACATAGTTTTGTGATGGTAAATTTTGGCCATTTAGAGGGTTTTAGGGCTTTTTTAGGGATTTAACACAAATATATATAGATAGGGTCTCCATAATAAAATCATTTTCTACAATTTTATTGGTTTTCTAAGATTATTGGTGGGTCTTTATTTAATTTTCCATAGGCATTTCAAATCTATAGTTTTTGAGCTTGGTAAAACATTCAACCTTGCATGCATATAAAAACAATTTAGGCCTTTGTTGCACCTATGATAATTTTGGGGTACTACCATCATCAAAAATACATTAGGGTTTAGAGCTGAATCCATGATCAAAACACCTAGAATCAAAGTTTAGAACTACTTTTGTAGTTCATAACCTTGACATTAGGATTTATGGCTACTCGTGCAACCCAAAACCCTGATGTTAGGACTTTTAACTACCCCTATAATAAAAAACCACAATGTGTCAATAATTTTAACTAAACATGTATTTAATAAACTTGACACTAGTGTAAATTTAGGTATTCTCAAAAAATTTAAAGGGTCCCACTACTTTTTCCCTCCAAAGGTATGCTACCAGAACAAGTATAACTTATGACACTACATAGGCCTTAAGCCCTTGGTCATATGGTGTGGTGACATGAGGGGATAATACATATTAGCCGTTATCCCATAGTCATATGTAAAATAATCCCTTAGTAACTTCTAACTCAATATTGCTTAAATTTTTCTCCAAAAGACCTTATGTTTTCTTTTTAGGAAATTGATTCACAAATTTTTAAAAGTTTTTACCCTAAGGGAACCAAGTTTTTTTTGGAAGTTGATTAGAAATTTTCCAACCCTATTTCCACCCAAAATTTTAATGTAAGAGAAGAGTTTAAAACAACTATAAATTTTGATTGATAAATTAGATTTGAGTGTTGTCTTCTTTAAAAGTGCTTATTTTTCATGTTTTATGTATTAGTGACATTTTTGGTCTCCCTTTAAACAAACTATCATACACTCTTGGATGCATTATCAGCTGAGCCTAATTTCACTTTAGTTATTTGATACTTATGCATAAACTAATCAATATTCATTATTAGCTATATCTAACATCTACTTGAGTGTGATTGTATTTGATGTTTAATGGGGTCACTCTGATAGTTATAAGGGGTTATTATGTGGTGATATAAATTTATTTTTTTATATTTATTATTTTATTTTAGCAAAAAAAATTCATTATATAATATGGATTAAAATATAATAAGTTTTCTCACACTATTTCATTATCATGAATGGAAATCCATAAAGGAAGCCATTTTGAAATTGAAGGGTTGCCATCAAATTATAATGGATATTGAGACTGAACATATAATAACAAAAGCAAAAATAAAATGGTTCAACCATTTTTATAAATTCCATGGAATATTATGTACTTAAATCTCTCCTAATATAATCTTTCACATAGAATTTGTCAAAACACCTACTCAAGTGTGGACCACTCCGAAAATTCTCTTTGGGAAGTAGGATTTGATGAGAGGATATAAACTAGAGAATGTGCTAGTTAGTTTGAGCCCAAATGAATATGCCACCCTAAAAGAATTTTACACCAAATTTAGACTTGTAAGGTTATAGCTGAAAGAATCTAGATTTGATAATAAATATAAATAACTTGTTCTATCAATACTTTCTAAATTGGGTCCATAGTACTGTGTATTTGTGTCTACTTTCCATGCCACAAAAAATTCTCTTGCATCCACATGGAAGATTCCTTATTTATATACATTTATTTTTAACTTTATTTGGGATTAATATAAGTTGGTACACATGGGCACAATTAATTTCTCAAAATCTCATACTCTCTTCGCTAAGAAAGAGACAGATTCAAATAATAGATAAAATAAATAAAACAAAAATGATCATGAGAAGGATGTAAATTACCCCACCTGAAAATCAAACCATGAGACCTATTATTATAGTATTAATACTAATAAATTAATGATAAAATGTGGGTTTCTCTTGATAAATCATGATTAAAACAAATATTTGAAGAATTAGATTAACCAACTGACTAAGATACTTGAGAAGCACAATATTAGTGTCCTTGATTCTACTAATTAGAGTTCATACACCCATGAATACTCTAAGGAAAATGACCATGGTAAAGAATAGGAAAAATAGAAAGGTAAGGGGAAACCTAAGTGAAAGTACCTAGTTATAATTGTACATTTGACTCCTACATGGGTCATTGAATCTATTTTTTCACATCACATGTCCTATTCATAAATAGAGTTTGATTCCTTAGAACCATGCAACATGTCCTCTATATAATTTGGTGATGACACTTATAAAAGGTCTCTATAAAGATGGTATATTAAATTTATTGGTTTAGTATAACATTAAATAATATTATAACTATTTACTCACTTGAAACTACTCTTATTAGTTTACCAGATCACTCACCTTGGTCTAAGCATGCTAGTTAATTTCACTCCATATATATTGTATGTTAGATATCTTTAGAGTGATATTATATTATCAAATGAAATTTTAAATCATTATAATTGAAAATATAACTTCTCAAAATTTTATCCTAACTCTCCTTTAGTTTCTTCTTCTTTGGAATCACCTAAACTTGATGACATTTTTAGCCTAAGCACACCTTTGATATTGATGAATCTTCTTTCAGCATAAATGAATATATAATTGATGGGACATATATCCACCATATCCTACTCAAATTATATATACTTAGGAGTTATTCCATGATCAAAATACCCTTGGTTGACTTCATACATTATAGGGAACATGCATGTTGATCCAAGACACATCAAAACTCAATCATACTATCCAATCATTTCAAAGCATTCAATAGTCCTTCATTGCCTCTACTCTAATTTAATCATCATTTCATAGATTATTTAGACCTCCTATCTTGAATGAGGAAAATAGTTACTTGTATAATAATCACACACTGGTTGAAGATCTATCAAGTAATTTCCAAACACATTCACTATTCTAGGGTAATCCACTCTTCATTACATCTAATTCTGATCCATGGTCACTTCTAATAAATCCATTGTAGGATACATTATGGCTATAGGTAACTTTAGATTATAATTGGTAGTTTTATCCCCCTTATATTCTTTTCTCTCTTTTAGGGTAGGAGTTTTGTCATAAAAGGTTTTTCCTTTTCCCTACTTTATGAGAGTTGTATTGTACTTGGGTACATCATCAAACATCCTTGTTGAGACCCAATTCTTGTACCCACCTAAGTTAAACTTTAGGGGGGTGTTATTGTAGTATTTTTGCCATTTTTATTTTTACTTGGATGGTTGTTATTTATATTTCTTAGGGTTGTTAGGGTCATTAGGGTAAATGGACTTAATGTGTTTTATAATTGTGAGTTGAGTGGTGACCTTTATGGTGACCTAATGTCTCACTATATAATGTACATTCTTTGTGATTTTTGACTAATGAATAAATTAATGAATCTTTTGATTCATTTGATAAAAATTATGGTGTGGCAATATTTATCTCACCTAATACTAGGGTTTTCATGTAATTTGTGATGTCTAAATATCTTGGAGTAATTTGACAATTTTATGAATAAATAAAATATTGAAAACTTATTAAGATATATAAAATATATAAACATGATTATTAAATATAGTAATTTATAGAATTAATCATGACCTATACATAGTAAATTGAAAAAATGAATGATAAAATAGTTTGGATCTAATTTATTACTTTTGTATAGGTTGATTGTGGATGTAACAATGATAACAATACTTGTAAATTATGTCACATCCAAAAATAACAATTCCAATTTTATTGGGACAAAGCCAAAATAAGATGATAGGATGTACTATGGCATTATATATTGACTTTTTCCACCTCATACTTGGTAATGCAACTAATTTTATGATCTATGTACCTATAGATATATTTATATGTTTATTATTTATGTTTTTGCATTGATTTGATGCTTGGATTAACTAAAAATCAAAACTATATCTCCTACATAATAAAAATAATATAAATAAAATGCCAAATGAAGAGAATAAGGTTATATTAATATCTAAGCCATCATAAGAAAACGTCACATTATTTGAGTGTTTCTTACATAGCCCAAAAGGGCCTTGGGACATTTTAGTTATCCCTCTAGAGAAGGTGTGTGACTATTGAATTTGTTATATGAATGCAACTAGATACATTTATTTTAATGATTGATAATAAATAACTTTGATCTATAGTCAAATTATTTTAGAATTAGCATATGATGATTAAAATATAGTAGAATTGAAATTGGAACTAAAAGTTCACCTTTGCTCAGTGTGTGGTAAAATTGAGAAGTGATTTCTTGATTTGGTTTGAGATACATTGATGTGCTTATATATGGGAAAATTTAAAATATTTCCATTAACTTAAATTGGTAATAGTTTTGGAGGGGTATACTGAACCATTTTTTATTTTAAAATTTACCATTGGATTTTTGGGGACAAGGTTATAATAGTGGACAAGGCCATAGTGTGGACCTATCTACCTAATCTAGTCTTGTCCAAAAAGGATAAATAATACTAAGATCTTGATGGTAGGAGTTTGTAAGGAAAATAGGGATGTTTGAATTATGTTTTGAGTAGTTTTAAGATAGTAAATGGAATAATGAATTCTCATTTATAGATTTGAAGTTAAAAAAATGGAAAATAATTGAAGAGAGGTTAAGGATGTCAATATTAAACATTTTTAAGAACTTAATGATTAGTTTTGAGTGTCCATATTTTTTCCCACTTTATTCTAGTGATGCAATTAAGTGAAATTACTAGAGTAAATGATATGAATTAACATATTATAACTAGCCAGAGTAGTAGATTACAAGACAAAGGAAAGTCGATGGAAAATAAGGACTTGGATTTAGAAATGGTATAGGATCACATTAAGTTCTTATAGGAAGAATGGGAGGTTTCCAAAACTATCGGTGATATTAGTTTTCCATAATTCTATAAACTTTATTATGTCTTTACATAATTTTATTATTGTGTGCATGTTTATTGTCAATCAATGGTATTTTCTCAGCCCTTCTTGAATTTTCCCTATTTATATGTTGCTCTAGTTGATGTGATTTTTATTTATTAGCTTGATTTTTGATATTTTAAAATGGTTTAAGCCATTTTAAAAACCTTTATTTTCTCATAATTAAAAAAAATCAAGGGCCCCAAAAAAGAGTCATATAATAAAAACTCAATCAAACAATTTCATAAACTAAGGCAAGATCCATATAAATAGTGTTATATAATGAGAAATCAATAAAAAATATATCATAATTAAAGAGGCACACAATGACACACTCAATCAAGAAATGTCATGAATTAATCAAATATCCAAATAGATCATAGTCAATTATTAGTTTATAAGAAATGATATAGTAATAATGAAGTATAGAATGTGTTTTAATAGTTTATAGCATTAATCTATGTCAATGTAACACCATAAAAAAATAGAGTATCGTTGAAATGTAGCACTTTAAGTAATATAATCAAGATAAATAAATATGTAAGGAATAAATTTAGGCCATCAAGATAAATGTAAATATCATATAAATATTTAACGTATGAAAATTTAACCTATGGAATAAGATGCCCCCAGTGTTGTCATGTCCCATGGGTATAATATCCTACATCTATGCATCCATGTATCATGTAAAAGTTCTATGTCTTGAATCTCACCCATATACTTAACATTTAATAAAAAAACATTAATTAAATGTGTAGACTAGAAAACATGTCATTCTTAAGTCCCAATTTTTTATTTTTTAATATTTTAGTCTTTTATATTTTGGAAATATTTTACTTATGTAAAGTAATTAATCAACTATCCAATCATGAGGATAGTTATATTTAAATCATGTATTAAAAATGGGAATGTTCATCTTACATGATCAATTAGTGTTATGTGTATATGTGTATGAATTTGAAAAGGAATATCATGATGCAATACATTTTTCATTATATTAATAACTAATGAGATATCTTGTAAGATTATTAGATTTTGGGGGAATAATATCATGTGGAAGACATAGTATATTAGTGTAATCACATAAAAATGACACTTGAGGGCTAAAAGTGATACTTGATACCACATATTCCTAGCCTAGCCCTATACCTATCTTAGAGCCTATTTTCAAACTTATCTAGGCTTTAGGTGGGTCACATGTATCTATAAACATCCATAAATTAGTCTCAAAACCTCATTTTGAAATCTTATCCCTTCATGACTCAATTTATACCACCTAGACACAAGCTTCATAATAGGTACAATAGTACCATATGGTGATAGTATCCCTATTTTAGTGTTACTATCCTTTCCCTCCATTTTCCACCAATGAATATATTTTTAAATATTATACCTATGGTAAGTCTAGACCTATTTCAACACCCAAAAAATCAAAAAAATAATATATATTCATGAATTTTATCTCTATAAGCACTATATATAAATTAGATGCAAAGTACACATACAAACTTAGGATAATTTGTGTCTAATCAAGGTTATCAATCACTATTCTACCCCACTAAAAACACACTTTACTTATTTTATCAACTATATGAACTAGAAACATAGAGGATTAGGGTTTACACATAAAATCAATCAAAACAAATCACCTACATAAATCTAGAATTCATGTATGTAGGAATAGGGTTAACAAACCTAGACACAGGTGCACTTAGAAGATTATAACATTACTGCATAGAGGACACTACCACCAAAATAGGGACACTATCACAACATGGATCTACTCTCAAATTAAGATGATACTATCTAAAAAGGTTTTACACACTTGAGTCATGTTTTTTACTCAAACCATTCTCTGTCTCAGTTTTCAACCTTCATATCTCCCATTTCAATCATTTTCCATCTAAGTTCTTTAAATTATTTATTATTATTTTTAGAAAGGTAAAATTAAGTCAATTATGTTACAAATTAGTCATTATATTTATTGCATATTTATACTCTAATTTACTATACTTAGTTATTTAATAACATACGACATAAAATACATAACCATAAAATAGATAAATCATTTGGTGAACTTGACTTACTTTTAATACCACTTTAAAACCCTAATTCCATCCTAAGGTTTGCCTTCTCCATTTTTGTATAATAAATTGGGGTTTATTAAATTATAAATTTTCTTGATTTTTTTACAACATAACTGATCCATATCAATCCTCTATTATGGTTTCATTGATTAAATATTTCAAAATTTTGTCTCAAACCCTTCAAACTCTAAATTTGCATACTAGGTCCTTAAACACTCAAAAATTAACCCTTAGGGTTTCAAATAATACTATAATTTTTTCTATAGATTAGGTTGAATATTTCCCATATTTGCACATATACCTATGTTATATTACATCCTACATATTATGTGATTATTATTCATTGTTTGAATTATCTTATTTGGTAAGTTTAAAATTAAATCCAAGAATCCTCTTACCCCTCACCCAATTGATTAATTTCTAAAATATTTCAAGATTTCACACTAGAACATGATAATTATCATGATCTAATTTATAATGATGATGATGATGATTATTATTATTATTATTATTATTATTATTATTATTATTATTATTACAATGATGGATATGATGATTACTATGAGTATTATAAATAAAGTATTGATAAGGATATATTAGATGAATTTTATTCTCTTACTCCTCTTTCTTCTCCTAGTTCTAAAAATCAAACTAATAATATAAGGTCAAAATAACCCCTTTTTGGTAGTGATTTATTTCAATGTGATCCTAGCTTTTTAACCACTTTTATTACATCCTTATTAAAATTTAGGTAATATAAGAATAATAAAATCAATTTACAATTTCATAGTTTAAATCACATTATATATGATGTTCCTAGCATAGAAAATAAAAAATCACATTCTTTAGCCTTATTAAAAATAATTTTAAAAAGCATGCACAAATGATATTTCACCTTTTATCGATGTAAAAACTAAAGTTGATGATATTATTTTATCACCTTCTTTTACATTTCAATATCAACACAATAATTATATGAAAAATGTTTATAATTTGAATATCTCTAACTATTATCTTGAATGACATAATGTGTCAAATGAAAACATGATTTGTTACTTCTTCTACCCTTGACTCTAAGATTGAAATTAATGATTGTACATGAATTGTAATCATATATATTAAAGACATGCATTTAATTTAACCTAAAAGAGATGATATATTTTGTATTAGTAAAGAGTTAAAAAATATTCTCCTAATCTCTCTCTCTCTCTCTCTCTCTCTCTCTCTCTCTCTCTCTCTCTCTCTCTCTCTCTCTCTCTCTCTCTCTCTCTCTCTCTCTCTCTCTCTCTCTCTCTCTACATGTGAATGATACTTCTTATACTCTTACTTATAAAAGTGAATTAAACTATGATTTTTATGAAGAAGACATTGAGTCTAAACATTCTAGTTATCTCCCTGATTCACCTATTTCTCATGTTAAAACTAATTCTAGTTCAAATGATAAAAAGAACACATGCACTTATTCTTACATTCATAATTTACATAGTTTATATTCACATTAAAATAATGTATCTTCTAGTACATTATCCTGTGATATTTCTTTTCAACTTAATTACATAAAATATACCAATTAATCTCCCTTAACGCCCTTACTATAGTAGAACCCATTTCTAAACCTATCCTTCATGAGGGTGATATCCCATTTCCCTATGACTACATCTAAGTTATCACCCCTACAAAGGTTACAAAGAACAAACCAGTACTCCTTAAAAAAAGATCCCTGAGGTAGTATATGAATGGCTAAGATTAATAACAAAATTCAAGAGTTAAATGAACCCCTCAATCATGATAATATACCTTCACAAGATTTAATCTCCTTGATTCATTTATTGGGTTATTTACAACAAAAAATACACAATATAACATTGGAAATTAAATCATACTACTCTTGGGGTGAATCCAATTCAATCCATGGCAATCATATTTTTCACAAAATCTTTACTACAAAGTTTCCACCCAATTTTCAAATGCCAATGTTGCCAAAAAATTCTGGGCATGGAGACCCATACTCACACCTTCAAGATTATGGGAAATACATGGCACATGTCACTAAAATTTCACTCTACTATAGTTATTTACAAATTATCTAGAAGGTGAGGCATTAAATTGGTTTCATCATATACTCCCAATGGTTCACTACACACATATGATGAGTTAGAAGCATTTTTTCTCAAGCACTAGATGTAAAATAAGGGACCTTGAGTCACATATGAGAGGTTTCCTTCATTACATTAGGATGAGATAGAGATGGTAACTAAGTACATTCTAAAATACAAATCATATATCTATTGGATCATTTACCAACCAATAGATTTATAGGTATAATATATCTTTGTTAGAAGCCTCATTTTTCTTCTTAAGGAGAAATTATTATATTAGACATCTAAATCATTATGGCATCTATGTAACATAGCTATGACATTAGAAAAAAGAGTTGGGACTAGTTGTTACACATTTATAGGTAGATTTGGATGTAGATTTCTAAGATTCATAGCCATAAAATATGGTACAAACACCCAATCCACTTATGTTTAAGGAAAAAGTGGAATAGGAAAAACCAATTAATAAACTCAATAAGGCAAAAAGCCACTTTACAAAGTATATCCTATAATGGATCGAGCATAGGACACCATAAGTGGGGAAATATATTTTTTATATAGAGATAGGCCTCATGACATATTATTCACATTATTAAATAGGGTAATGATCACCATTCCTTATACTCATCACCATCTATCACAATGCCTGCATAGGATATAGAATAAACCATATTACAATTTTCATTAGATAAATGGACATTCGGATAAAAGCTATTATGAAATTTGAGATTGTATTTGATAGTATGTAAATATAGGCATTATAACATTTATATATGAGGCATCAAAATATCCTTCTCCACATCTTATAGATCACACTCCACTCTGAGTGATTTATCCCATGATGTTCATTCTAAGGAACCATTGGTTACTCATCATATGATATATGTGGTTTATAGGACACCTAATTATGTGAGATCTCATGCACCATAGACTCAGTGGAGATGAAAGCTAGTTCATAGAGATTAGAGCATATTCTCAATTTAACCATTGATTAAAATATATGTCAATAATCATAGAGATTAGAGCATAGTTTCAATTCAACCATTCATTAAATTATTTAGAAATAATCATAGAGATCAGAGCATAGTCTCAATTCACCCTCAAATTAAGATATTTGGTAATAATCTAGAGATAAGAGCATAGTTTCAATTTGACCACCAACTAAGATATTTGGTAACAATATTAGAGATCAAAGCATATTTTTTATTCAACCAATGATTAAGCTATTTGTCAATAATCATAGAGATCAGAGCATAGTTTTAATTAAATAAGTGATTAATATATTTGGTATAGATCATAGATATAAAATCATGGTTTTAGTTTAACAACCAATTAAGATATTTTAAAGACATGATGCACAATAAAACATAATTTGAGCATGACAACTGATTCAGATAATTTTTGTGGTAGTATATAATGATAAATATTTCTTCTAGAGGATATTTATAAACCTACACATCATGATTAGTATGGTAAATTTTTCATCATTCCATCTAATTTTAGATAGTGCCTAACATAGTCCACAAGCTAGTTTAGTTAGCTTCTAGGATTCCTATCCCTACTCCATAGGTAGTGTCAATTATAGATCACTTAGAATAACTAATCCCTAGACCATAGATACCTTTTCACATATCCCACATGATTATTATTCATTTATTTACATAGGACACATTGATAATGAGCCTCGTATGAGTGTCATCGGTTAGTATATTTATCCCTACTTGTACATAGTTTCCTTATTTATTACTCCTTATATATAGTTTCATTTTCATGTTAATTTTACATAAATTATATCCAAATAATAAATAATTAATAATATAATATGTCAAAATACAAAAACATTCAAATATTTACTCAAAAAATGTAAATTATATATTATGTGCATTTCCATGTTGACACCTCTTATATTTTCTAGACACTACATATGATATGTATCTTAATATAGTAAGTCTTTATCATACATACATGATTCACTTATTATTGTTTAGTGTTTTCATATATTTACAAGACCTATATCTACTACATAGATCCATATTTATTACTATCTACCCATTAGGGGCATATACATAAATATACGGGTTCTTTATTTGATACATTCTCCCATTTAGGGACATACTATATACATTTTTTTATTGTTAGGTTACATCTTTCTAAAATCTACGTCATATGTTTATATTTTTTATTTCTTGATATTAATCATCCTACACCTACTCATATTTTTTTCTAACTACTATTAATTTAGACACAACTTATATACATATTTTCTCTTATATAGATTTTTACCACATGTTCATACATACGTTCATTTATAGCTTTCCTAGCTTAGACTTTATTGTGTATCTATGTTTCTTTTATTTGAGGGCATTTGAATATCCCATTGTTCTATGGATATATGATACTTATTTTTGTAATGCATATGTTTTATACATGTGCCCATGTCTTTAGTTTTCCTTCCTAATTATGTATGTGAACATTTGAACATGACCTTCCATGTGATTATAAGCCAATTTGATTATTTTTTGCATATGTGGACATTTAAATATGTCCTTGTATGTCTTAATTTCTCAAATGTAGTGACATGTGCCCATGTCACTTGTATTATGGATCATTGTCCCACTTTATGTACCTTGTGTGTGTTCTTTGTATGGATTTTTATATGTGTCATGGCCATGAAACTTGTTTCTTGCTTGTTACACACTTTAATTTTAGATTCCATAAGGGATATCATCCATCTCCCCTTCCTAATTGGGTGCCATGATGGACATCATAGCCCATCCCCCTAGGTAGATACTAAGTTATTACTCATATTTAATAGTCATACACATTGTTATATCTATCTTGACATCCTTATAAATTATAGAACTAAAATACATTACACACTTATGCTTAAATTATCTTACATTTTGATGTTATCTATGCACATTATATTGGTTTATTATGTAGATATCATATTATTCTAGCTAACACACATTTTGCAGAGATTTTTTTTTTAGGAATAGTGTGTACACAAGTACAATAAATCCCATCAAAATATGGAGCAATCATAAAAGTTTTTCATAGATATCAAGCTATTCAAATTACTTAGAGTATAATTTTCATCACATAGGCTCAAAATTCAAGAATCAGACTCAAAAAAATATAGTGGGAAATAGTGACACATAGATCAATTATAGTTTCACATAAATCAAAATAGTTAGACATTAAAACCCAAATTGGGACACTAGGATACTATCCAAGATAAGATTTTACTATCCAATAGACTCAATTTGATTAAATTATAGATTAGTTTAAAAGGTATAGTAGGTACAGTCTAGGTTTGCATAGGGTCAATTACAAATTACCACTTTTAACTTAGTTTAGCTTATATTTATACTAGTATGCTCAGATTGGGGGAATCATTCATAACATGATAATTCACATTTTATTTCATATGTTAATATATAGATTATTATAACTCAATATAGAATCCATATATTTAGATATCAGATTTGGAAGCATGTTCCTGACATATTATTTTCGTATTCTCACTTATACACTAGTTGATTAGATTAAATAATAAAATCCATGTAAATCTCTAATTTGTATACATTACACACCATATTCTAAGTTACACACTAGATTAATTCCTTAGTCCATCTAAAGTGGTTGGCATTCTTGAGTGGCTAAGACCACCTAAGATACATGAGTGGCTATAGAGCCAACATCTTTAGTTACACATTTCCAATTATATAGGTAGTTTAAGTTTTATATGCATCTAATATACATGGGTAGGTAACTACGGAGTCAAATTCTACTTGTGTTATTGAGCTAACTATATGAGAGGGTTGGACACACCATCAATCAAATACAAGTTATTCATAGGTCATGATCCACCAAATAGAGGTAGGAAATGATGGAATCAAAATTAGATCATGTTTTTAAGCCACCCACACATGGGATAGATAAATCCATCATCTTAGTCCAATATATTCATCATTTGATCATTATACACACACACACACACACACACACACACACACACACACACACACACACATAGGTTGTCACTAGCTTTATGTATTGGTTTGCACACCCAATGAGGTGCATTCATTCCTTTACTACCCCTTACCTCTTTACTTAGTTTTATATCTTTAATAAATTTTGTATTTTCTTTTTATATCTCTTAAGTAAAGATTGATTTATATAGTTTTTAGTTTTATGACATGTAATATAACATGCTTTACATACTTAGATCCATATTCATGAGATTTGGCTTTCAGGTAAGTCTATTTATGCTTAGTTTTCCTTTATCCTATTCAATTATCTTTGATACATTTATAGAATAAATGGTGGGGAAAAATATAATCACCTAAAAATGACACTTGACTACTAATGTTTCTACTTGAGACCACCCATCCTTAGATTATCCTTAAACCTATCTTAGGGATTATTTTCACACTTATCTAGCCATTGTGTAGGCCATAGTCATATGTAGACATCCCTAAAGTAGTCCTAAACCCCCATTTTAACATCTTGTCCCTTTGTACCTCAAGTTATACCACTTAAAGTTGGACACTAGAGCCATAATAGGGATAGTATCACCACATGACACTAGTGTCCCAATTTTAGAACTATTGTACTTTCCTTCCTTTTCCACCAATAGATATATTTTAAATTATTTGGCACCTATGGTCGACTTATACTAATTCAACACATGAGCAAGAACTATAAAATCACACACACACACATACACACACACACACACATGAATTTTATGCCTCTAACCACTAGATGGAAATTAGATGTAAATTACATACAAACTCATGACAAGTTGTGTACACTCAAAGTTATCAATCTCTATTCTACCCCACTAACAACACACTTTATAACTTGTATCAATTGGATTCTCTAAAAACATAGAGGATTAGGGATTTCACATAAAATTAGTCAAAATAGGTCACCTACAAAGATCCATTACTCATATGTGTAGGAACAAGCTTGATAGACCCAAACATAGGTGTACCAAAAATCTCAAAATAGTAGTACACATAGGAAACTACTATTACATTAGGGACACTAGTACCACATTATGTTAATATATAATTAGTGTGTTACTATTTAGGAAGTTTTTTGATACTTGGGTCTTGTTTGTGACACTCAATCCAACCTTTGTCTCAATTTTTAGGCTCTAAATCTCTCATTTTAGTCATCTTCTAGCTAAGTTCTTTACATTATTTATTGTTATTTTTTAGAAAGGCCAAATTAAGTCAATTATATTACATATTAGTGTTTATATTTAGTTCATATTTCTACCCTAATTTACTATAATCATATCTTTAATAATTTGGCGCTTAAACTCCACAACCCTAAAATAGTTAAATCAATTAGAATCATGCACTTTTGTTCATTTTGAAATAGAGGGAGTTATTTATAATGTGAGCTTAGGATATGATGGATGAGATAATGGTTATCATGAGTCCTAAATAACCATGTGATGTAATGGTAATTGTATCATTGGTTGTCTCTGAGAGTTAACTAAATTATTATGATTAGTCTACATAAAATAAACTTTAATTTGTTGAATAAAATACTACACTAGTCATGGGGGTCGATGAGGATATATATATATATATATATAAATACACACACACACACACACACATATATATATACATATATATATATACACACACACACACACACACATATATATATATATCTATATGTATATATATATATATATCTATATGTATATGTATATATATATATATATATATGTATATATATATATATATATATATATATATATACGTATATATATGTATATATATGTATATATATATATCTATATATGTATATATATATATATATATATATATATATATACATATATACATATATATATATATACATATATATATATACATATATATATACATATATATACATATATATATACATATATATACATATATATATACATATATATACATATATATATATACATATATATATATACACACACATATATATATATACATATATATATATATATATATATATTGTATATTCATATGGAATAACAAAAATTGTGATCACCCTACTTTCATATATATATATATATATATATTACATAAATATGTACTAAACATGGTACTATATGTAGCTTATGTATCTAAAGATGTCCTAAATACATGTTAAATACCCATGTACTTAATAAGTCAAAGAATAACGTAGAATTTACTATAAGACCTACCTTAAGATGTAGAAACACATGTCCATGAGGGTTTATTTTTCTTTCCATAAAATATTTTGAATATATTTTTTATCCATAAAATGCTTTTGTGTATATCTAAGAGTATGAAAAAGTTTCATAGTAAAAATGTTTTCACTTGAACTATTTTATACCATGATACTATGTATAGGATATGAATTGATATAAATGTGTAAAAATAATTATGTATAAATAGAATCAACATATACTATTTCATTATAATAAAATGTGATTTTATCTTAGTATAAAAATATTCATGTGATTGTACCAATAATATTATCTAGTGGGTGATCATATGTTGAAGGAGGAGGATGTGCATTGTATGTCATATAAACCTAAAAATAGTCATAGTTATTATTTTCAAAGTATTTGAAATGTGACCAAAAAATATTTTCAAAATTTCATTCCAATTAGGTTTTATTTCTAAATAATTTTTAATTTTGTTAAGATCATTAATTTTATCATCAATGAGATCCTAAATCTTCTGTCTTAGTGCAAAATCTTTTTTTGTGGAATTCTCATCTTATATACTGTAATAAAAATTTTCATTAATATAATTTATTTTAGCTATAGGTATAATCATATCAAATTTTATTTTTATATGGAGAGAATAAGGTTTCACTCAAGTAACTTCTGTAAAATATTATGCGAAGGTTTAAATAATCATGAAAATTGCCTCCTTTGTTGATTGGATAAGATAAGTCAACTTTTAGGTTGTGACAATGCATTAACTATTTTTTTTAATTATTATCATCAATTGATTTTACCTTATAAATTTTTTTTATTTTAAATTTTTATTTTAGTTATTTGGAGCATTAGCCACATACTTTAGCTTTTTCAAGGATACAAGTCTAATTTCTCAATATCTACCTATATGGCATAACTCATTAAGATTTGAATCAATTTAAAATAATAGACTTATGGAGAGGGCAAAGAAAAAAACCTTGAAGATATCTTTTAACTCATTTTTAGCCATGGATATTTTTCATATTTAAAATTGTTCTCTTATATTGAAGCACTTAGTCAATAATTAGTTCATTGTATCATTGCTTAAGTTTTACAATATCTATATAAGACATTTTCTCACTTATATTAATAAAAATGCACTAATGAAGGGATTCAATTCCTTGATTTATTGGAATGGGAGGTCATATAGCCATCACAATGAATAGTCCTTAATGATTTATGAAAAATAACTTAGACAACAACTAGTCATTGGATGTATATCCTAAACGTGTTGTGTGAAAATATTTTAATGTTGTTTTAGATCACTTTTAACATCAAATAATGTAATATTAAGGGATATGAAACCTATAGATAATGGATAATATGAAATATCTATATCTAATATATTAATAATAAAAACATGATAATTAGTAAAATGAATCACTCTAGAATCACCTTACTCTAACTATGATGCCTTAACATGCAAATCTATAATAGTCATCATGACGGATTATCTAGTAGATATAGATGAAAATATGGTATGAGAAGTGATAATAATATGTACATAAGTTGGTTGTGTAATTTTAGGCATAAATCTAAGGGAAACATTATGTTTCCCCACACTTTGGGTGAGCAGCACATGTGTGACCATATGTGATGACATAGGAATAGTATATGTAGTAATAGTCTAAACACTTGTTATAGAGTGCATAACTCTAAAAGGTTGATGCATATGATTTCAGGGAACATGATTGCATAAAATGTGTTATCTAAAACATTTTTTATATTTTTCATCTCATCTCTAGTTACAGGTAGTAATGCATCAATTAAGTCTATGTGCATACTGAGATATTGAGTTAATTTTATTATATCTATGCTATCAAATCTACCCACCATAGTATATACCTTTTACTCATGGGTATTTTTGGATTTAATATTAATACAAATTACATCAACAGGATGCATTAAATCACTTGAGATGTTGGATTTAAGTTAAGCTACACAATTTTTATGATTAATCATAACATTATTACACAAAAATTTAATGCATGGAATTACATTAGTTTTATATATTTTTAGTATTTTGAAAAAACATGTAATGATTAAATCATATATTGAGTTAGAAAATAGAAATCATATATATCCATTATATCCATGAGTTATTTGTGAATGGGGGAAAATAAAAATCAAGTCTAAAAACATATTTAAAATACATAAATTTGAAATCCTAGAAATAAGGATGATACACCTAATGAAGGCCTAAGATTTTTTGTCATGTTCTAGATAAAAAGTGGGTTCACCAATATTTTATATATTTTTTAGATTAATGTGATATAATAGATATAAATAAAATACTATTTACATTTATTACTTTATTATAATAAAAAATTAATCCAAATTTAAAATCAAAGTGTGACTGAACAATTACAACTTATGATTTATGGAAAATACTAATAATATTTATTTACTTATATTTTTTAATATTTTTTGTCTAAAATTGATGTAGGTGATTGAAAGGACTATAAAATAAATTATAAGTCACTCAAATTAAGAACATGAGTTTTTGGATCAGCCTAGACATGTTCATCGTGATCTATATACCTATATCATTATAGAGGCATCTATTGTATTTAGATTCATCCTTGTGAACTTTTCCTCACTATTTGGTAGAGAACACTATGCATTATTTTAAAATGTCTTATTTTAAAATTTAAAGTGATCATCATGTGCATAACTAAATGAAATTCATCTCCTTCACTTCAAAGCCTTATCTTAACTCTTAAAACTAAGTTAAAACTTTCAAAATTGGAAGAAAAGTGGGTTGAGATGACCTCGACCACTTCTAAATGAGTGGTTGAACACTATCTATGTGTCCAAAACTATGAGGTGGAATTTTAAACTACACATAGTTCTCCCCATTATGTGTATGTGTGAAAGAATTATCTTTTTAAGTATACTACCTCTAATCTAGATTTTGACACATAAAAATCAAAAACTTGGCTTGGATTAGGTATTTAAAACTTGGCTAGTGCCTACACCTTGTGATTGAATTATGAAATTAACAATTTTAGATTAGTCCTTTGAATGTGTAATAGATATATTATTATTTCTTAATTATTTCTTGATAATGATATATGTCCTATATAGGTAAATATGTATAGACATATTGTGTATCTATATGAGACTCTTTTGTAAATTTATAATGCCACTAAAATTCAAAAAGTTTCAGTAAACCCATAAAGATAACTAAATTTGAAAAATGATTATTACTTGGTAAAAGCATAATTCCATTATATTTTTATGAATTTTAAATTCCATGTGTGTCAAATTTTGAGGTACTTGTCTAAAAAGTAAGAATATCGATATAATGATTTCAAGAAATTTTGAGTATGATAATGATCATGTTAGGTACACTCTATGGAATCATTAAGTGACTGTATAAAATTTGGAAGGTTGGTACCGTATTAATCATGTGGATAATTTATAAGGGTGTGAAAGAGACATGAGTACATATAAGGAATGGATTGTTAAGGTAGGTCAGTAATGAAATTACCAAGTGTCTAATGCAATATTTTTAATTTTAAATAATGTGAATAAATTTGAATCTTGAGAAAAAATTCACCTTCATCCATCTAAAATTTTACTATCTTATCCAAATCTATCAATATAAATATTTATTCACAATTTATTTAATATATAAAATAACACCTTTAGAATCCTAGACAGACATTATCGATATTTCAAATCTTATTTTCACTTCTATGATAGTACCAATAAACCCATAAAGTGATAGTTATTATAGGTTTATTACTCTACCAAAAGTGTCTAAGATCCCTCAATAGATAATTTTTAAATTGGGACATTTCCATTAGGTCATTCTAGATGAATTTCATGGGTTATTCATAGAGGTAAACTAATGAAGTTTAATATATAAATAAAAATCACCCCTAAGGTTATTATTCACATGGAAAGTCTTGTAAACATTGAGAAATCACCTATGAGTCTTTTGGAAAATTAATATAAAGGCATATACACATATCAACTATTCAAGGAGCTTCTCTATAGAAATATGTAAAGATAAATATGGATATGAAAAGTTAGAGTTACATGGTGCCATGTATCAAATACCAAAAGATATAATTACATTATAGATTATTCAGAAAATTTCACTTGAACACATAAATTAGAGAAATATGTGAAGTTTGATCCCTTGTTGGAGTATTAAAATGTAATAAATGCTCAACCATATATTAGGGAGTGCTTGGTATATCCCACCTAAAATACTAACCCTAGTTAAGGGTATATTATGGTCAGTTAAACACAATTATGGTTTGGATTTAAGAGATTAAAAACATGTATTTTAGTGTAGGACCAGAGGTTTCCACACACATATAAATATATCTTAGGCATAGAAATAAGGCTCTCAAAAGTTTCAAACCCATCACTTCTCATAGGGAAACTACCATTAAACCCTAACAATGTCATCTTCCATAGGTGTCTAACTTTCTTAGCATTATCTAGGAAAGTATTCAATGATTATTTCATATTTGACTAGTTGACAAAGAAAATGAAGGAGATTCCTATATTTTTTGACATTTTTAATGAGAAAGATTCAATAAAATTTAGCTATGTACATCATCTCTTGTCTTATCATTTATAAATCAAGTAGTTGCAATATCAATTTGTCCCTTTCAATTCATATTATTTTATTTATTCCCATGTTTTCTATAATCTATATTAGTGCATATTTTCTATTATTTTAAATATCTTAGGTGTGAAATATGTAAAATAGACATGGATACTTATTATACTCCACTAAACCACCATGCAAGGTACATGCATGCAGTATTGTTCTTTTGTTGAGCTTATACCATTTGTATCATATACACCTTGGTTATTAATAAAATTTGAGATCTAAATATATATGAAATTAATGGTATGGGATTTAATATATAAAAATTATAAGTGGAAGACACCCAGAAGAGGCCAAAATAGGTGTCAATTTTATGCCACAATGAGGAAATCGCCTACTAGTTTAAGGTGTTGTTTGAAATAACTAATTGAACATTTAAACATGTTATAGTCAAATTAAATATCATTAAATATGTACTAATATTATGTTTTTATATATTATAGGAACCAAAATACTTAATACATGAAGTTAAATGTAATCACTATATATTAATTGTTAATGAGGATGTATAAAGAAAAGAAAAACAGTATTAAATACATATTATATGCAAGTCAAAGGGAAGATGATCTATAAATCAATCCTAACTTAGAGAAGATAAATCATACTAAATATACCCTTTTTAATAATTTGATAGGTAGGGTCATGACCAATATGGATCTTCTAAACCTACCTAAATGATCTTTTATCACAAAATTTCAATAGAGAGGCTTCCAAAACATCTAGTCAAGTAACACCACACAATAACCATAGTTAGGTCTAATAGTGAAACAAATTAAATCTAATTTAGTTCTCAATAAATATTGTGGCACAAATGGGGGATAATAAACATAAAAAATAATCATGCAAAGTAAAAATCTACTCAAGTTGATGTAAGGGTTATCCCAAACAAGGAGAAATAATACATTCATTATCCATTATACATGAAAATATATATACTAAAATAGAAGAGTAAGAGTTAGGAATAATTACCTTGAAGATGAAACTTTTGATCTTTAACCTCTCCCTTGTCCAATGGTGTTTTTTAAGAGGTTTTTATGTATTGTTGAATAATCTAACAATGGATAATGGAATATAGTCTATCTAAATACCTCTTAGTGAATCTCAATCCTACATAGGAAAAATGTTCTCCTCTAAAACATTAAAACCATAATAAATGAATCCTCAAATAAAATGGTGTAAAAGTAGATAAAGAATCAAAACTGAATGATTTTTATATTGGAAATGGGGTGAATGAGGGTTATATATAGCCTACTTTTACCCTAAGCCCTTCCAAAATTTTAGCCAATGCAGTCAGCCTAATTGACCTAGTTAGTTTGAAAATAAAGTTTTTATGTCTTAGAATGAGTTAACCTAGGTTGAATTATTCTTATAATGTGATCTATTCCAAAAACTAGGTCCACCCATTCAACTACATTTGGTAAAATATAAAAATGGGTTATCTCTTAGGCATGGGCTATTTGAGGTGGTGAATTATTTATAAAATCATGTAAGGGAGTTTCCAAATCTTAGAGAAACATATAGGATGGGTTTGTATTAGTTTTAGGTGTAGATATAGGGGAAAAAAAGATTACAAAGAACCAAATATCTACTGATCCCTTTCCTGATGCACTCTTTAAGGTGTACACTTAGAGAGGTTAAGTCTCGATGGGTTCCTCTAAGATGTAAAGTATTATTAATTTATAAATTTTAAATATATATATATATATATACATATATATATATATATATACAGATATATATATATATATATATATACATATATATATATACACATATATATATATATATATATATACATATATATATATATATATATATATATATATATACACCCCACTCTAATTTCATCATGCATCACATAGTTATAACACATGATCATGCTTTAGGAAAAGAACATAGCAACAAACAATGTTGAGCTGAAATCAATTATATATATATATATATACCCCACTCTAATTTCATCATGCATCACATAGTTATAACACATGATCATGCTTTAGGAAAAGAACATAGCAACAAACAATGTTGCTCTGAAATCAATTATAGTATAGAACAAATAAGGTTATTAAATGAAAAGAGTTGAAAAATACATACCTTTAATTACCTTAGTTCTATATATTATAAATGATGTGATATAAATTGAGAGGTATCCAAAAGAGGGAACATTGAGTAAAATTTCAAAATAAGGAAAAAAATGATTTTTTTTTGCAGAAATACATATAGTATGTTGAAAATTTCTTTACAAGTTTACTATTCCAAAACATCTTAGGGTTTGGGTAAGATATAGTATAAACAAAATTATGAGTAAAATTTAGAATTGGGTGGTAAGTAATTAATAGGTAAAAAATTTTGAATGGTAAATATAAATAGGGTAAAAATTAATTCATTTGTAACTTTGTTATTCTAAGAAAGTACATCTTTAAGAGACCTAGAGGAACCCATAGAGCAATTATGGTGAGGAGAAAATATGTGCAATATAGAGGATGCCTATAAGTAATAGTGGGTGAAACTTACGTAATTAATTTATTAATTTCAAATTGTTGGTAATTTTTATTAAACATTAAGCTAGCTATGAAAAAGTAAAAATTAGGGGGAAATTCTATAGTAAAATTGTCCTTAAGAATTTTTTAGGTAGAGTAGGAATTAAATAGATTAATGTGTAAGAAGAGGTAGGAGAAATAAGTGATTAAGTAATTTAAGGTAAATATTATAAAACTCACCACCTTTTTTTAATAGACTCAATCCAGCTAACTTAGTTGAAAAGGTGAAGGGATATGAAAGGGGTCTATTGCATAGTATATGGCCAAATTAGTATTGTTTGGTATGGATAATTGTGTAGTAGAGGTATACTATAGCTATCAAGTTGAAGTGGCTAACTAAGTACATCCTAAAAAATTTATTAATACAAGAGGGTGGCTAACATAGTTTTAAAAAAATGGGTCCAATGTGTATGAGAGGGCCAATGTAGTTTATAGAAATAGGTAACAAGTTTGACTTAGTGTAATAGTGATAAAATGTGTAAGTTGGCAAGTATAAATTAGTAAAAAAATGGCTGGTTAAGTAGGTTGACAAGGCCAAATTAATATAAAAGTGGATGACTATGTAGGGAAAGGGTGAGAAAATATAAAGAACAAATTGATGTAGTTAATGTTTGAGATTAAATATTTTTAGAATGTATTTTTATTATTTTACTATTGAGATCTAATACATTCTATATTATTTGGTATTTTGTAGAGATGATGGAGATTCTATAACTTTGTGGATGTGGCATGGTTTCTAAACTTTCTAAAGAGACTATTGATGATGATTGTGACTAGATGGATTCCTTAGGGTTTAGAGGTATTATGGAGATGTGTCAGATCCCCCTAAGTGTTGACTTAGTCATCATGTTCTCTAGACCATGAGAATGACTAACCAATACTTTTTGGTGGGAGGTGGATGGAGATACTCTAGAGGTGGGGATCACATTATAGGATTTCCATGCTTTACTTGGATTACCTATTATAAGTACTTATATGATCTATGGTGCCCTAAAGACTAAGATTGAGAAGTAGGCCTTAGATATTTGTGAAATAGGGTCATAGAGATATTTTGTTGGCTTGAAAGTGTTCCTATTTGATGTTTATATACCAACCATTCTAGAAATATAAAGGCCTTAATAGGGATTGTGACATCACATATGCTTTATGAAAATTTAGATGGGAAGGTGATATTATATGTAGTGATATTATGTAAATTTATTCTAGAGAAGAAACACTCTATAATTTGGGATCCATTATTTGGGTGTAACTAGTGCACAATATGTATGTGAAGTTATCTAAATAGTATAATATTATTGGCCCTATGAGTTTTTTGAGTAGTTTTATATAGCATAGGTTATTGATGTATTATCTATCTAGGTTTACCCATGTTATGGATGTTAGGATTACTCATTTGACTAGGTGGCTATAGGACCGTGTAGTACATGTTATGTCACATACCCCAACATTATATATAATTACACATGGGGATAATATATAGCATTAATATATATATATATATATATATATATATATATATATATATATAGACACCCACACACACGCACGCACGCGTGCATGCGTGCACACACATACAGATATTGTATTTATTTGGCCATATTGGTCTATTTTTATTGTTAGCTTATGTCATGTTCTCATTATTGGGAATTATCTAGGGTGGTTAATGCCACACCTTATTGCTCGTGTTCCTAGATAGTTTAGATTACTACATATAGCGACTCCTATAGTAGTGATTAATTTTTTGACATGACATGTTAGGGATATAAAGGGTAGAGTTGGTGTAATATCACTTCATTATATACATATGATTCATCTATGTAAATTGAGACATTGTATTGGTTAAGATTAATAACATAGGGTAACTTGACTAGAGGCTAAAGAGGTATTTGAAATAGATGTGGATATGGATGGTACTAAGGGTGAGGATGAGTATGTGTCTACTAATGAGACATAATAGGTATTACATATTTTCCCATGATAACATAGGATATGGAGATGTCATCGGGTCGTAAAAGAGACACAATAGGTAGTAGCTACACAAGGAGACCATGTGGTGGAGACTACATTGAGTTGGGATATAGAGATATGTATTTAGAGAGGACCTCAACATGCATGATTTATTGTTCCAATATTTTTATCTACTCAAAGGTAGACTACAATGAATGTACTAAGTGGTCATGATAATGGGGAGACTATGGTTGGTAATACTAGTGTTGATAAGTAATGGTTTGTGTTTTGAGTATTGGATAAATCTCTAGATATGTAATTGTATATTTCATTTGTGTAGATAGATGATTTATAAATTTAGATGTATATGTGTTTGTGTGTGTGAGAGAGAAATAGATCTAATGTACACTTGGTTTTTGTTTTGTATATACTAATGTGGAGGATTTTAGATGGGGTACAATACTTTGGGCTGCACACCATGATATTTTGGATGGGTTGCTATTACATCATGATACTAATACTATGTAGTATATTATTGTACCATATTATCTAATATACACTAGTTGGTTTTTATGGGTTAGATAGGTGTCTTGAGAGCTACAAGAATGAGGGAATGGTCTATAGAGACCCTTGAGAGTTGAAGATGAAGAGGCACAAGATAAATAGGCACTGGCCAAGGAGTGAGCTTCTCATATGGCCACTATTATAGAGCTTGGACATGTGTAGGCCTAGGTGACCAATTTACAGGGATAGGTTGATGGTCTTAGATCCCATACTACCTCATTACAATGGAATTTTTAGATGTGATAGTCACAAGAATCTATGGGTATTGTGGCTCATGCACAAGATAAAAATTATAGAGCATATCCTTAGAGATTTGATAGTGTATTTATAATTTTTATTATGATTTATATTATCTGACTCTTTATATATATGGATATGGACATTTCTTGGCTTATGAGTTTTAGTTGTATCATGGATGTATGGATGTATGTGGCTATTTTCATTTTATCACATATCTTTTAGTTTTAATGTATATGATATGGGAAAATATACAATGTATGATGTATTTTATAGCATTATGTGAGACGTGCATAGTTAAAAATAAGACATAGAATTTGGAGAAGTAGGTAAATAATCATAAAATGTAATACACACTAAATCACAATGGGAAAAGTGTGAAACAAAAGAAGAAAATATAGTAAATGGTAAAATGAAGTTAAAATAACAAATTTTTGTTAAGAGTGTAAGAATAAGAGAAAAACATACCAAATTAAAACAATATAAATTTTACTAAGTCAAGATGTTAAATGAAAAATTTTCAATAAAATGGAAAACATTTTAATTAAAACATGAATCATACCAAAACAAAACAAGATAAATCATACTAAATGAAGATGGGAAGTATGAAGAAAAATTTAATAAAATGGAAAACATGTTATATCAAATGTTTGAAAAGTAATCACACCAAGTCAAAACAAGGTAAGACATACTAAATCAATACGGGAAATATGAAAAAATTCTAATAAAATAGAAAATGTGAGATATCAAATAAAAACTTAATAAACAAAATTTGATAGTTATAGAAATTTTTTGGAATATTTTGTGAAGTATGTCTAGTCCTATCCATGGTATTATATTGTAACTCACAAAGGGAAAACCACTAAGGTAAAATAAGGATAAATTTGTGAGGAATTATTGGTCCTATCCAAGGTGTTATATTACAACTCATAAATGGAATAACTCTAGGAGTATGATCAATTAACAAAGAATATCAATCAAGTAATAATATTGGGATTATTGTAGTGAAGGAAAGGAATGGAATAATCAGGACATATATGTTTATAATGAAACCTTATTATAATTGAGGCATATTAATAATATAATAATGTACCAATAGGTTAATGACCCTCAAATGCAAAAGATATTTGTTAAAAATAGACATAAAAAAATTATGGTAAAATAAGTGTAGTATTAAGATCAAGTCATAAAGGTTATATGTAGATAATAAAATTAAAATGGACCTACCTTCCCATAAAATGTTCTTCATTCCTTAGGATCCTTTATAGAGTTATCAATCTACTACAAAGACTGGGTACTTGAATGAGAAAGTAGGTAGCACTATAGATAGTTTTAAATTCTCATATCCCAATCTATTAGCTTAATACACCCAAATGGACATTGGCTCTATTAAGAGGATAGCTTTGGAGTTTTAACTTCAATTAGGAATAGGATAAGTTCTATGAATCACATATTTTGGTGTGATTTTTACTTTTTGTATTTTATTTTTAATTATTTTATTTTGTTTAAAATGATTTGGATTTTAACTTTTTATGGATTTTACTGATAACCAAACATGAATGACAAAAGTGACACACACAAATGAGATTTTGTTTTTGGTTATAGGAATCAAGATTTCTAGATATATGATTGACTACACAATTTGGCTTTCTTTTAAGATAGTATGTTATCTCAAATCTCATGTATTATAGATGGAGATAAAAAGAGATATATGTATATAATGATACAATGAAAATAATAATTCTTAGTTGATCATAGGGTAAAAATTAAATATGATAGGGATGTGGGTTTAACAACCCAATCATAATACAAACTATATTTTTTTTAATTGAAGATAATAAAAAATCATAAAAGTATATAGAGAGAAAAGTAAATCCATGTGAAAATACTTATAAACCATTAATATAATTTGGTGAAAATAATAAAGATAATCCATATAAAAGAAAGATGTAAATAAATGATATCTAATGAAAATAAACATATACAATGTACAAATAATCATAAATCAATTCCAAATCATGTAATAATGTGATAGAACATGATGATGTGTTAACTAATACTAATAAATCTCACTACAAATACCATCCATGCCATATGATACATCCTTATGTAGTTGAATTATGACATTAATCATAGTCTCATCACTTTTTTTAGAATTCATGAGAAAACTTCATTTCTTCTAATATCTACAAAAAATTAGGTATGGTATAATAATGATTAATCTTGTGAGGTACCTCTTATGTGGGATAATTAGATCTAGTAATGAAACTAGTGTACTAAATTTTATGAGGAGATGTAGGTGGTGTGGAAGGAGAATCCTTGTCATGTAGATAAAATAGAGTTGGAAGCTAAGCTAGTGAAGGCATAAGCCATGGAAGATCTAAAAGATGCTATTAAAGTACTCAACATCTATTGGTATGATGTGTAGTGCACTAATGCCAAAGTAAATAAACTTCCTGATATTTAGGGATATTCTATAGAAGTAGCTTAAGAGGTGGTATAGTTTTATCTTTAGGCTATGTTATAGCTAGATTCAATGTATGAATGTATTTCCTAAATTGTCAGTAATGGTTACAAGAATGGATATGTGTACTATGACAACAAAAAATGCATTTATTAGTAGATGTTGAAGGTCTACTAGTTGAAGTGGTAGAATAAGCTCCATGTTATTGTTGATGTATATGACAATCCTTCATTTAATGATAAATAAATCTATCAATATCATAATATTATTCATATTCCCATTGTGTTGGTAGAGGATGAATCTTAGGTAATGTAATAGGGCTATCACCAATAAAGGAAGAAGTTGGAGTGGGATCTAGACTAGGCTCAGATGTATGCATGGTTAGATGTGCATTAGGTTGAAGCAAATTCGATGACATCTCAAGAGGAAATAAACTATAAGGATCTTGTTATCTAGAAAAAAGGTAAGGTCCCATCATGGAATGGTACATAATCATACTCATGAGAGGTTCAATAACGACTGGAGGTTTAGTAAGTGTGTGCTCCATCTCTTACCTATGAAAATTAGAGGTAAATTTAATATTAGGTACTATAAAAAGATAAGGAACTATAGAAAAAGAACTAAGATACTGCAGTAAGTACGAATGATATCTAAGCACTTATGAATTTTTATTGTGAAAAAATACAACTAAAATGCATTATCTAGGGAATATTCATATTCATAATCAAGTGTATATAATTCAATAGTACATGCATAAAATATGTTATCAGATAAATAATCATGGTGAATAAAATGTGTAGTTTTAGATAGGGTAATTGGTATTTCATCTAAAGGTTTTTTATGGAATCAAAGTTGGAGATAAGGAGGTAATTGAGAAATGATGTTAGTAGAGAGAGATCAATTTTTTTATCTTTAAGGTTATCTCATATGGTTTATCATCATCATATTATATATGGTTATAAAAAATGTTTCTTTTTAATTTAGGATGACCATGATAACCTCAAGTGGAGTTGAATAGATAATTAAAATGTTGTGATTCATGAAATGGAATTCTAGGTAAAGTTTTAAGGGTTGGTATTTTGAAAACACCTCATTCTTATAATTCTTAAAAATTCCAATGGTTCATGTCATCTTGAATCTTATATATATCATCATTATGGGGAAATTTCATAAATTACCATGCGGATGAGGAAACTTCTCACACACAATGTGTCCAAGGTCGACTGAGTAATATATTATAGGAAATTACAAAGTTAAATATCATAACATTCACATGAATAATGTTGGGAGGAATGATGATAGTAATCTAAACATAACATAGAATATGCATTTGTATTATATCATATCCTTGACATGTACTTTGTGTGGATTTAAGATTACATTCACAATATCTAGGTATTTTAATTAAACCAAGTGAAAAAACACAAGTGCCTAATCTTTCATCAATTAAAGAACTTTTGAATATGATATATCCTATTTTAATGTTAATGAAGATAGTAGGGTCATTTTAATGAAGCAATATCACATAGGTAATCATGGAAAAGATTGGAAATTTGAGTGTATAAGTGTCTACTATTTCATCAACATGGATAGACATTTATTCAAAACATTGGAGAATGTTATCTTCATATCCAAATATTATAGTTTCTTTCCCCATGGGTGGAGGATGAGGTATGTTAATTTTAAATATTAATTTCATTAGTTTATTATGATGATGAGGATAAGTTTTCATAAGTTATATAAAACTAATATGGAATTGAATATGATAAATTTATGCTATTAGATCTCATTCATCATAACCCATTAGAGGATAAGGTGATAAAGGTTCATAATGTTATAATAATTCAATTAAATGGGGGTTAGATTTGCATTAAAATTTGTGTTTATAAGTTATATTTAGTGTATGTCTTTTTTTTTTATATGGTTGATTTATTGTTAGTGATGTATTTGTTTCCTTAAGTGTTTCTTGCATTTGAATGGAAGAAACTTGATGTGATTTTTTATGGATATCTACTTGAGGTTTCTTAGTTGGAGAAAGGGTATAAATTGTATAAGAGGTATGGTTGATTTTAATATTTGGAGGTGATACTTGTGTGTTATTTATTTCTACATGCCCAAATTCTATAAAATGTGATGGGTAAGTGTCTTAAATAATGCCAAATGTTAGAGAATTATTATATTTATAGATTGGGTACTGTTAAATATAATTAGCTAATCTCCTAATATTGTGTAGGTTGACCACATTATCATAATTGGTATTAATATCTATGGTACTCTCAATGTTATTGGTGTTAGGGGTAGGTTTATAAGTGTTATCTTGATGGTTAGGACGAGGATCTTTATAGATAGCTAGATGAGCATTAGATTGATTTAAGGCTTCATTTTTAGTTTTGGTTTCATAAACCTTAAGTGTTATTTCATAGATTTGTTGATGTTTATGAATAAGTGACTTATGGTCAAATTTGGGTCCAAAGAGAAATTTCATAGTAAAATTTCTCAATTGGTGACAAATTTCATGAGAATGAACCTAGCTTCCATGAAACTAGAAAAAATGGGATCATACCAATGTTTTAGAATATTTGTAGGGTTAAGGTATCATGGAATATACCAATGAATTTATGCTAAGGAAATAGGTTTATGTCCATCCATATTATGTTGTTGAGGTAATGAGGAACTAGGATCAGAATTGTTATTAGGTGGAAGATAAGGAACATGTTCCATTGTAGTTTTTAGAGAAATGGATTGGATGGTGTGTATGTATCATAAGTATCCATAGCAACAACATTTTTTTCATGTCAATTTATAGATTTTACAAGCATGAAAGTTTCCATTAGAGGATGGGAAGGTTCAAATGGATGTATAAGTAAATCTTAGCATTTAGCTTGGTCAATAGCCTCTTCCAAAGATTTTGGGGAAAGATTACTAACACGGTATTGTGACTTAATATGAAGAACATTAGTGACTAAGTGGAAGAGGTTATCATCTAACATATTATGCTCAACTTTATTAGGTAAGTATTTCCATTATTTAATGCAAACTTATGATGTTTTAGATTCTAACTATTTATAGTTGATAAAATGGGCTAAATTATTTTCAGGATCTTTTATTTGGAATTAATGAACCAGTACATTCAAAAAGTACTCTAAAATAGTGATAGAGTGGGTTTTAGTTGGTTATACTAGTTTAGAGCATCTCTAAAGAGGGTTTTGGATAATAGTTTGGTCGTAGTGAATGTGTTAAATTTTACCCAATATTTGTATAGGTTTCCAAAATTTTCTAAGTGTGAGGTAAGATCTGTAGATCCATTATAGGTGATAGTGGGAATTATACCTCATATGTAAATGTTTGTAATTTTAGGTATAAATGGTTTATTTTGTAAGTGCTTACTAATTATATTGATAAGTGCGGGTTGAGGTATAAGGTTATCATGTGCATCCTTATGAGTAACAGGGGGAATTAGGATTTGGCACTCCCCATTGACTATGTTGATGTTGATTTCAGATTTTTAATAAGTGGTTTTACATATAAATTATTTTATTTGCATCATTGGTTTGAAAAGTATCTATTTGGTTGAGATTTGGTAATAGTATTTGATTAGTTTGAGCATTATTTCAACTAGTAGAAGCAACTTTGGATGCATTAGTATGTTGTGAGGTGTTAAGAAGTTTGGATGCAATAGTATAATGAGATGAAATAGTGTCATGAGTAGTGTCATTAGTATGGATAGCATTATTATCATGAGAAGTACTAATTATATTAGATCTATTGTGGGTTAAATTAAATTGAGTATTCATGTGGATGTTTGTGTTAGACCCACTAAAGGATACATCAACCATGTTAGTAGATATACTTGGCATGGAGGTGAAAGAAGACATGGGGGATGATGGAAAAGTGTTATAAGGAGATATTATTAAGGGTAAATATGTGGAGTAAATCATTAAGTGACTTACCCTAAATACTATGGAAAAGTTAGGTCAAGCTGAATGGGGATATCCAAAATGAGGTTCTATCATGATGTTATATATGATTGAAGGATGCTAACCTCTATTTTAAGGATTTTCATTGATGAAAAGAATAATTTTAGTGATGTATTAAATATAATTTTCATCTTATACCATCTATATAAATAATGGATTAGATTAATTAAAATAGGGAGGAGATTCATAGTTGGTAGTTCTAATGGTAACATGGATGTTACTTTGATCTAGGTTAGTTAATGAAAAAGGTGGCTTAGTATGTTTGTTAGGATTGGTAAATTTAATCATGTTAGTTTGATTTTTATCTATGTCATTACATACAAACTTTTCATAATGAAATAGGGAGGTTAGTCACTTACTAAAAATGAGAAAATTTGGTATTATACTAGGTCGATTGGGTCAATTATGTTCTATAAGAAGCTAACTAGAATATTTGGATAGACATAGAGTTGAATATGTCAAAAATGTTCTATGGAAATACAAAGAGAAGAGATATATGGTAAACTAAAAATGGTTCAACTATGTTCTATATGGAGACAAATGGAATAACCTATAAAAGATAGAGTTGACTAGGTTGAATTTTTTGTAGGGAGAAAAATGGAATATCTTGTAAGATATTGAGTTGAAGGAGTATACTATGTTCTATAGGTAGTAAAAAAATTGAAATGGTATAAATCTAGATGAATAAGTGATAATTAGTATATAATCAATTAAACAAAAGAAACTAGGTCAAATAAGTTGATTGAGTTGAAACACACAGCACAAACCTTGTATCAACACTTCTAATACATGTTTTAAAATATAGAATATAATTGGAAAACAACAAGTATTAACACTA
The DNA here is from genome assembly GCA_037957365.1 of Torreya grandis. Classification (NCBI taxonomy): domain Eukaryota; kingdom Viridiplantae; phylum Streptophyta; class Pinopsida; order Cupressales; family Taxaceae; genus Torreya; species Torreya grandis. Next base: position 776,472 of record JARHVA010005882.1, on the reverse strand, counting down.
AAATGTAAATGATAATATAAAGAATAGACATTCTTATATTTTTTAAACTATGTTTTGGAATGTGATAGGGTATTTGGCTTTATAAAGGAACTAAAAATAGGTAAGCTAAAGCTAATTTCAAGTATGTTAGACTGAAATGAATATGTATTATTGATGTTATTGTCTTGGTATTAGGACTAATCCCTCACTTAAAAATCCTACAGTGATAAGGTTGTTGAGTGTTTTTATAATATATACCATCAAACACGTATTTATACTTAGCTATAAAATCAAGTTAACTTCCTCTTTGGTGATGAAATATAAGTAGGTAGACTTGTGTAAAATTGTTTAAATGATTATTTGATGTTTTGTGATTTGATAGTGTGTAAAATAAGAAAGTGACTAATCTAATAAATTAACCTTCCTATTTATATTATGTTTACTAATCTAATCAAGCAAGAAGATAAATGAAAAGTGAATTAATTACTACCAATGTGAGAAAATTTCCTTTGCTTGAAGAAGGAATAATAATAAGTTGATTGGCTCAACTTAGTATGCAACTAATATAGAACAAAGTTGATCTGGATTAATTGATCCATTGTAATATAGTCCAAAAAAATGTAGTCGAGAAAGTGGACTAAGTTTCTTAGGAAAAAATTTAGTTATTAGTTTACTATAAATTGACAATTTTTATAGAACTGAAAAGATGGGAAAATATAATTGAAGTTTGATATAAATTTGAGAGAAATGAAATAAATAGGCTAGTTAGAATGAACCTAAATTTTATTTGGTCAATCTCTTTTTTTATTATTTTTTGTAATGTATTGAACCTATTGAATTGTTGTTTTTAAGTTGTGTTACCCACATGAGGGTTTAAACTCACAAAATATAATTTTAAAACAAAGTTTATCCAATCAACTTATTTTACATAAACTAAATTAAAAATAATTGAAATAACTATGCCAAAAAAATTGATATAGTAATCTAAACAAAACTTATTATAAAATTTGAAAGATATGATGAAAAACTAAATCAATAGGATCAATTTAGTGTGCTAAGAGGGAAATATAATCACAAAGAGAGAAACAAGATCGATGTGCTCACCTTAGTTGGAAAACTATAAGATGATTCCTTAATTATGTTTTTCATATCAATGAAGTAGAAAATAACCTATAAAAATTATATAACTAGGTTGATCACATTGATCTAGTTGTTTGTAGGATAAAATAACTTACACGCATATTTGTACTAATTCAATTAGATAGACTGAGTATTAATACCTACACACAAACTATTATACCATGTTGGTTAGACCAATACAATAGTTTTAAAATGAAGATTGAGAAATATACAAGGATTAGTTCATGTTGAGTTCACCATAATATATGAAAGTGAAATTGAAGCTAATATATAAATCAATCCTATCTCAAAGAATATAAATCAAACTACTTATACTTATTGCATTACTTTTACAATTGAGTTTATGACCAATATGGATATACTAAATCTACCAATGGAATCTCTTATCACATAATATCACTAGAGAGGGTTATAAATCCTTTAGTTAATCAATACCACATAATAACCATAGTTAGGTCTAATAATGTAATAAACTAAATCTGATTTAGTTCTCACTAAATATTATGGCACAAATATGGATAATTAACATGGATTGTAAAAATATAATCAAGTCAATGTATATGTAATCATAAGAAAGGGGAGATAATACATTCATTATTCATTATACATGCAAATTTATCTACTAGAATATAAGAGTAAGAGGTAGGAATACTTACCTTGAATATGAACCCATCGAGCCTCAACCTCTCCCTTGGCTAATGATGATTTATAAGAGGTTTTTACTAGGTATGGATAAATGTTAGAAAAAATGTGAAGTATAATTGGCTAGACTTGTGTATGAAGTATATGAGTTTGTATTTTGTATAGTATTTCGAATGTATTTGACCTTATAAGCTAAAGAAATGGTAAAAGAATGCAAAGAGTCTTTCCTTTTGAGTATATTTAAAGACTAGAATGTAAAGATAACTTGATCTATAGTCCTCTATATATCACTTAGATGTAATGACATATGGTTATGATGTGAGATAGAGATTAATAAAATAGTCCTAATATGGTTTTTTAATTTATATTTTATCATTGTACTATGCACAGTAATTACTCTATTTTGATTTAACATCTTTTATTCATTTAACATATTCTAGCTTTATTTGTATTTATTGTTTCCGTTATTATTCATTTTATAAGTAAATCTATGGTTTCAAGTAAAAATATGTAATTATGAAGTTTATTTCATATTTATCTCTATTCCTTTACTACACAAGTTATCCTTAAAATTAACATGCTCTGAAGTCTTTCAAAAACCTGTTATAATAATTATGTGATGAGTGTGGAACCCATTTGGATGAAATATGAAAATATGTCTATTAATATAAAGGGATATAAAGAGATTTTCAAATGAGAGAATCTATAATTTTGCATAAGAAGCGAGGAGAGTCAAAAAAATTGAGAAGCAGATTATCCAAGAACATATCAATAGAGAAATATATGAAACCTTTTGGTGTGAATTACTTGGAGTGTTAGTTGTGTGGCTACTTACGATGTAATATTATTGCTTTATATCAAGGAGGATAGAGATTATAGTTTGGATAGAAGATAAATTATAAAGATTGTACAACCTATATACATAATATTTTTACCTTTTATTAAACATTGATACTTTATATCTTCTATGAACCTATCAAGACTTAATCTCTCTGAGTCCATGCCCTAAGAAATGCACTGGGAAAGGGGTGGATAAACCTTTGGTGCTCCATAAGATTATTATCCCTTATTTCCACATTATTACCAATCTAACCAACTTTTAGTGACCATTCCCTAAGCTATTTCTCCTGGATTACACACTCCTCTAGTCTTTTCCTCTTTCCATCCTCATTTTCTTTACTTAATTCATTTTTGAACTATTTTTTATACTAGGTCAATCATGTTTGATGCTATATAGTTTAGGGTATTTTTAACTTTTTGGGTTTGTTATTCATTCAATCGACCAAGCTTAGACCTAGTGAGTTACTAACGAAAACATATAGGGCTGACCATGGCTAACCCTATAAAAATGACATTTTTAAAAGGATTTAGTACAAGAAATACCTATATATGCAAGATAATTTTTTCCATTATTAATATATGCAATCAAATGTTATTATTCACTCACACTTCTTCACAATCTGCTCTTCCACCATTTTACTTGAGGAGTCTTAACTTAGGTTTTCTACTTGGATAATCTAGTATTATGGATAAGTATTGGATGCTTTGGAATTTATTAGTTATACTTATAAAACATAATAACCTCTTTCAAATCCACTTTGGCCAAGGGAGAGATTGATTCTCAATGGGTTCACATTCAAGTAAGTATATTCTAACTTTGTACTCCTCTCTTTAGTATATAAAAGTAGCATAAGTGCTGGATCGAATAATATTACTCTTTATATTCCATATATTAGGGTATTACACATATGTAGCTTAATTAAGATTCTATTATACATATTTTGATTTATTTACTAACCCCTTTATTATGTCACAAGTTTTGGTGTATACTAGATTAGATTTACTTTCTTGTTTATTAGCATAAGTGAAATATCAAACCTTAGGACTCTTTTAGGGTTGTTTCATTTTTGTGTTATACTATAGGCTTTGGAACCTTACCTCACATGGTGTATTATGATAATTGGTACCCTAATTGGGTCTATTGGATCCCCATATTGGTCATGCTTCTAGTTAAAAATTGTATTCCCAATTTGAAGTCTAAGTATGCTCTATTTCCTTCGTTCCATGATCAATTTATAGATATGATGAATTAATAATTATATAAATTATAGTGAACCTGATGTGAAACTAAGCCTTGAAATATTTATTTCACTTTATTTCATTATTTTTATCATATATCTGTCATACTAGATCAACTCTATCGACCTAGCATTAATCTTTCTGTGCAAGCTTTCAAGAACAAGTAACTAGATTGAGTCAAATGACCTAGTACATGTTTTTAGACTTCCAAACTTCTAGTTAAAACTAATAATTCAACCTATTCAGCCATGTACACTTTTAGGCATCTATAAAACATACTAGGTTAATCATAGTCAACCTTGTACATTTTTAGGCTTCTATAATAGGTCTCTGCACAACTTGATCAACCCAATCGACCTAGTTAGTAGGTTTTGTCAGCATTATTCAAGGTTATTGACTAATAATATTCATTATTTTCATCTCTAATCCACCAAGGTTCCTTTTTATCTCTCCATCTCTTTCTTTTACTATCTTTCCTTTCATAATTTTTAGTCTTTAAAACTACCCCTACATAGTCAACTAGATCGATCTTGTCAACCTAGTTCTATGTTTTATGTGCTGTCTAAAATAACTAGGTTAACCCAAACTAACCTTGTACATTTTCAGGCCTTGATTTTTTAGTAAAGGTTTGACCCTGTCGACCCTATTTTATAGTTTTTTGCATATAATGTCAACACTAAACATTGTTTCAAGTTGGAATTAATCTATATGCTAATATTTAGTTCAATCCTTTCTTTTATTATTACTTTCATGCTTAGAATAGTTCACATAGTCTAATTACGGGGTTTTTTTATTGATCATTTAGTTTCAGTATTTCTATTTTATACACACATAAACAAATCACATAATCTAAAAAATCATGTTAACATTTATCTACCTAAGGCCAACCTACTTGGATTTCATCACCAAGGGGGAAACTGACTTGATACTCTAGTTAAGTATAAAGCATGGTTAATGGTATATTCTAGCTAAGAACCCAACACACTATCAGTATAGTGTGTGAAGTGAGTGTGTAAGCCCTAATACCAAGCCTGTATCATTACCTCTATAGCCCCTTTCAACCCAAACTACCTAAAACCATCCTTAGATTGCTATCTAGTTCCTTGCTTTACAACTAACTTCCCATCACATTTAAAATTATATTTTTAATAATATAATAAAACATCTTAGGTTGAACAATCAATTACCTCTTTAATTTTCAAGCTAATTTCTTTATCTTTGCTCAATTATGTGTGTAAAAACTTGTTTTAGCTACTGTTAGTGTAAGGTTTTGTATTGTGTGCTTCAATTTCATTAGCCAACATTAATCCAATTGATTATTTATTTCCCTTTGGATATTACTTTCCTAGATTAAAATATAAAAATTATCTTATTTTAATTCATAACTTTTTATCAACCTTTCCTTTTTCCCTATTTACCATACTAGGTCGACCAAGTCAGCCCTATACCTCTTTTAGCCCCTATGTACTATACTAGATTGACCTAATTGACCTTATATAGTTTACAAATCTTATTACCTCATTTTCCTAACTCTGTTTACTATACTATATTGACCCAGTCAACCCTACACTATTATTTGGCCCTATTTTCTATGGTAGGTCAACTCAGTCAACCCTGTAATATTTTTTTATTTCCTTGTTCATAAATCTAGATCCCTATTTCTACAATTTTTCATTTTGTTCCTCTCTCTTCAATCAAAATAAAGTATCCTATTAGAATAGTATTGGATATATTGAATCCATTTAGATACTATATGGGATGTTCTTTTTTCCTTCTCTTTTCCTCCCAAGAGTACCATCACTCTTGGGGCACCTCTTCTCCTCCTTCATCCATGAACTGCAACATGGTACAAATAAAACCTCATGATGAATTTGATGGATTTAATCCTTTCCTTATTTACCAAGATACCTCTCATCTTCAAAATCTTCAAACTAATGTGTGAATTATTGATACAATTTTAATTAACAATCCCACTAGTAATCCTTTTTCTAAAAATCCTAACCCTAATACCAATTTGGAGAGTGCTCCTACCAACACCAACCCACCTCTCGATAAAAATAAAATTTTAGCCCAAGTTATCTAACAAATTAACATTATGAAAATTATAACACCTGTCAAATGATGCAACTTCAACAACATCTAATCAGTGTGGCTAATCAACCTCCAACTATGAATCTTCAAGCTAATCCCAATTTCATACCTCCACCTCTTTGAGATGCCTCAAGTAATGTGATTCCTTAACCCATAATTAATAAAAAATTTCTTTAAACTATTCAAAATTATCCTTTATCCCCATTTATTATATTCATTTATATTGGTAACTTATCTCCAACTATCAAATATGATGGGACTAAAGACCCCGCCTCATTTCTCAAAGCCTTTTATAACCTTTACAAAGAATGGATCCAAACTAAAACCTTTGCTGCAACTAAACTCTTAGTGAAAAATTTTATTGGTGATGTATTATAATGGTATAATCAACCTCCCTAATATTCTAGTTGGCAACTTGAATATTTGGTTATCCTTTAGTTAATGAGTTTCAACATAATAATCTTCCCAAAAATTGTCTTTGCCACTTCATCAGTGCTAATAAATTTCCCACTAAATATGCTCATGACATTATCAAAAGATGGAAATATTTGGCTCATATATTTGATCATAACATGACTGATGATAACCTATGCAAACTCTTTATCACCATTTTATGTCCTACTCTCCAATATAAGGTTCAAACCCTTGCTCCTCAAACACTAAATGAAGCTCTTGATCAAGCTAAATGTCAAGATTTTCTCATGAATTAATTTAAACTTAATCCTAAAATTATTAAAGTATATTTAGAAACATCTAATTCTATCACTAGTAATGCTCCAAAAACCACAAAAAGATTTTCCAAAACCAATCTTCCTTTACATTCTCATACACCTCTTACAGTATACAAAATGAAATAATTTTTACCACCCTCAAAACCTTTCATATTTCATAATGATCCTCCTAAGTGGTATGACCCCAATCTATTTTTTTGGTTGCATGTTAACATTGGGTATTATCATGAATCTTATATATGGCTCACTAGATTTTCTATCTCTTATATGCTTGGTGATTCATTCAATCATGAAGCTTTGATAAATCTTCATATTTAAGAGTACTCTACTACCTTTCAAAAACTATAAACTTTCAAAGCTTCTAATTCAAATAACCAAAATTATTTTTCAAATAATCAATCAAATTCTATATATGTTTGTGCCATTGATACCAATTATGACCGATACATTAACAAATCTCAATATGTCAACACTGATAAGGTCAATTTTCATCATAAACTATCTCATAAATATCATGTTACCAATCCTAAAAAGCCATCTTTGGAGGAACAACTTCTTAAAGATACCACCATTGCAAATCCTATTTCAAAAGCACCTAAGGAATAACTCCCTCCTTCTAATCCTCCAACCACATATATTCTACCAAAGTATAATTTACCATCTAAACCTCATGTTGGTTCTTCTAAATCTCATTGAAATTTTCTTGAGGAACTTAACTCTATGCCTTGTAATATTCCAGTTATGGAGTTGTTTCACACTTCACCCTATCATCATAAATTTCTTATGCAACAACTTCAAGAGATTGAAGATCCATCTTTCATAGATGAATAACCACCTTCTATTTAATATTAACCTACCAACATCAATACTATTGAAAATACGTGTCCTTTCAAGCCATCTATTAAATTATTTGAAGAGGACATTATCAATGATGAAATTCTTTCTCATGTCGATGATCCACCACTCTTTATCAAATTAGCCATTAACACCAATATTAATCAAAAATTTATAGTTGATGAAGGATTTCATATTAATGTGGCATCCTTATAGCTCATCAAACAACTTGGTTATAATAAGGATCATCTTAAGCAAACCTATCTTACTATCATGGTTTTGATAAGACTAATCAAAAGCCACTTGATTATATTTAGCCTCCATTAACCATTGGACCTAAGATACTTCGAACCAAGCTTATGGTTCTTGATATTCCTTTATATTGTAACATACTCTTTGGTCATCCATGAACACATATAATAAGGTTCATTGATTCTTCTATTAGTTAATGTATAAAATTATTGTATAATGGAAAAAAATATAAGCATGAAACTGATCCTAACCCATGGAGTATCCAAATACCTAATCCTATGTCACAATATTATGTTCCTATGAATCCTAAAATCAATAGTGCTAATTCAACTATGTTTATTAGCATGAATCCTCATTTAAAATTTACTCTTGTAGATTCTGATGATGATGAGCCCAATGAGCTACAAAATACTTGTAATACCACCAAGTTACCTCTATACTTTTCATAATGTCTTCCTCCTCTCTTATCAAGAGACTATATTATTCCTCTCATAGATGAGATTGCCAATTATCCCCCTCCATGCAATTATAAAGATCCCTCTCTAATAGATGATGCCTTCACTTGCAATGATTATGGAGTGGCTAAATTATTTCAAGATCTTATCATCATGTATCCTCATACATTCAATAATATCGATATTCATAATCTGAAGCACCCTCAAATTATCAAGAATATATGATTTATCCAATATATGATGATAAATATACCATTCCCAAGCTTAATTTAGACACTTGGATGTCCAACTTTATAAAAAAACCTTAGCCTAATTCATGCTTTTAATCAGGATGTTCATACCATTTCTATAGATCATACCTTAGATCTTAAGGGCCATGTACTTCCTGTCAATCCTCCTCTTATCAATACTCCTTGGGTGGTAGAGAAAATTATGCCTTCTAAATATTTGAAATTTATTACACTCCTTTACCACCTTTAGATCTAATCATTACACCTGATCCTTCTCCTATCACTACAACCACCAACACAGCAATCTCTTCTACTTTGTTTACTTCTACTCTTGAAATTAAACTTGATGCCAAGGCAACCAATCTTCATTAGATACATTCTAAGTCTAATCAATAGGGTAATCAAATTTTAGATCTTGAAGTATATGTTGAGTATTATGGTCCTCTTCCTACCTTGATTAATGATGAAGCTATCCTTGAGTTATTTTATGCCTAAGAACTTCAACTTCCTTGGCAGCATCATAAACTTATAAATTTTAAGACTAAACTCCTTGCTTCAATAACTTCATTTCTATCATTGATCCTAAGCAAATATAATTTCTACCTTACCCAATGCACCATACCACTTTTGAGATAATAATGACATGCTTATGAAAGAAACCACTTGCATCAAATATGGTACACCATCTTTTGCTTGACCAATTACAATTTCTCATGAGCTCTTGCCTATTGAACATGAAAATTTTAGCTTATTCTTTGATAAATATCATGAATCCTTCACTTTATCCTATGAGGACATACCTAACATTTACCCTAGCATTGTGGTGCATAATATCAGTACTTATCATGATTTGAAGCCTATACATCAAAAACAAAGAGAATTTCCACCTAATGTTTCCACTTTATGTCATAAGAAAATCATCAAATTACTTGATGCTAAATTTATTAAAATAATAGATTATTATCAATGGGTTTCCAACATTGTTCCCATTTGAAAGAAAGTCACTATGGTAATTCACAATTATATTGATTTATGTAATCTTAATCTTACTTTTCCCAAGGAATTCCCTTTACCTTCAATATATGCCATTGTTGATTCCACAAATAGTTATGAAATGTTATCTCTTATGAATGGCTTCTTAAGATACAATCAGATTTATATTTCCCTTGAGGACTAACATAATACTACTTTCACCATGGAATGGGGCACTTATTGCTATGTTGAAATTCCCTTTGGCCTTAAAAATTCTGGAGCCACTTACCAATGAGTGATGAATCATATATTTCATGATCTCATTAATAAAATTTATAAAACCTATGTGGATGATCTTTGACCATCTTCTTAAATATAGAGTCAAGATTACACCTTACAAATGTGTTGCTAGAGTCACATATGGAAAATTGATAGGATTCTTAGTCTCTCTTTGTGGCATTAATGTTGACCCTTCCAAAATTAGTGGTATCATCAACATGCCTATTCCTCATTATATTCCCAACATTCATATTTATTTAGGTAAGCATGTGGAAATTAGATGATTCATCACCAAAATGGCATATAAAATTCACTCTATAAATTCCCTTCTCAAGAAATTTACTACATTATAATGGATGGATCCATGCCAAAAATCCATTGATAACATGAAAGGGTCTTTGATTCACCCACCCACACTTTTTCCTCTTTATAATGATAGACCCTTGATTCTATATACTTCTTCCACACCTATTATAGTTGGGGCAATGATTATCCAACATGATGATATGGGAAGAGAGTATTATATCTACTAAATTAGCCTAGGCCTCATCGACTGTGAGACACATTATACCAAAATTGAGTGCGATTGCTTCACCATCTATTTTGCATCTAAAAATCTTTGTCACTATATGATTTACCAAACTACTTATGTCATTATTCATTCTGACCCCTTCATCATTTATTCTCTAAAGCCTTTCTTCCTAGAGATATAATTAGCAAATGGTTGGACTTTCTTATGGAATTTAATCTCTACATAGTCACTCAAAAAGTTATCAAAGGGTGAGTCATAGTTGATCAACTTGCTGTAACTCTTATTCTAGTGAATTCTTCTCTTCAAGATAATATTATAGATGACAATATCCTTTACATTAATGGTCCTAATCAAGCTATTTATCTCCAAGATTAATTTCATATATTTATCATCGATCTTGAATCTAATCAACTTGATGACTCTTCCAATCCCTTTGATACTACTAAAAAAAGAATTTATCAAAGAGATCACTGAAATTAATGTTGAATTACATGAAGATAATTAGACACTACATTTTTATGGTTTTAAATTCCTTCAAGGAGATGGGGCAAGTTACATTCTCATGAGTCCTTTTGGAAAGATAATTCCTTTAGCTTTTCAATTCACATTTGATGTCACTAATAATATGGCCAAATATGAAGCTCTTATCTTAGGCATAAGATTTTCTCTTTATTTATACATTCAATACCTTCACACTTTAGGTGATTATCAACTTATTTTCCATCAAGTTAGTGGTGATTATAAATGTAAACATGAAAACCTCATCACATATCATCAAATTGCAACTAATATTGATAAATATTTTATCTCTTTCACTATTATGGCTATTCTGAGACATCAAAATTCCATTGCTAACTCTCTTGCCTCATCAACATAGCTGTCTCATCTTTATCAAGTTCTTTCCAAAATTTCTTTCCTTATATAAGCAAGAAAATTCCTATCTTTTACTTAGCCACCAGATTCACTTATCTATCATATCAAGGCTATTACCATTCAACAAATCCCATGGTACCAAGATATCATTCAATTATTAGAAGACCAAACATATCCTCCTAAATTAGATTCTCATGAAAAGACACACATTTTTAAATAAGATTCCAAGTATGTATTTGAACACAACATCATCTATTATTGCAACACTAAAGGTAATTTGCTCCATTATGTTATGCAAGATGAGGTTCCTCCTCTTCTTGAATACACACATGGGGGAATTTGTGGTGGCCAATGTAGTAGACATGCTACAACACATAAATTCCTATGTATGGGTCACTTTTGGCTACTCTCCAAAATGATGAAATTGAATATGCTAAAATTTTTAATCCTTGTTAGCTTCATAATGATCTAATAAATTCACCTCTGACTGAACTTAAAACTATCAAATCTCCCTATCCTTTTTCCACATGGGTATTTGGTCTCATTGGTAAAATTCCTCACTCCCATGATGGACATGTCTTTATCATCACTGCTACCAAATATTTTACCAAGTGGGTAGAATATACATGCCTCTTGTTAATGTAACTAGTCCTACCATTTCTAAATTTATTATTTATTAAATCATTTTCATATTTGGAAATTCCCATACCATCATTTTAGACAATGGTGATAACTTCAAAAACAAGCATGTTAAACAACTTTACAACAAATTGAAGATTAATCACAAATTTTCCATGCCTTATCATCCATAATGCAATGTTCAAGCTAAGGCCACTAATAAAATTATCATCAATATTATCCAAAATATAATTCATGAAACCCACATGGATTGGCATCTTCATTTTTACCCTACACTTTGGGCTTATCAGACTAGCTTACGCAATCCCATTGGGGTAACTCCATTTTCTCTAGTTTATGGTTCTGAGTTAGTTATTCCTTTATAATCTTAGATTCTCTCTCTTAATATATCTCTCTATGGTATTATTCTTGATGAATAATTATGTGAATCTTGTATTCATTCCCTTGATCTTCTTGATGAACTTTGTCTTTTTCCCTTATAACATACCTACCAATACAAGGCTCATATTGCCAAACAATGCAACAAATGTGTTAAAGTCTACACATTTAATGTTAGTTATCTTATCCTTAAATAAGACTAAACCTATTATAAATAATTTAAATACACCCAAAAATTATTGGGCCCATATTTAGTTAAATACATTCTTGATCTAAGCACCTACCACTTTCAAACCATTGAAGGTCATGTTTTTAAAGATCCCACCAATGCTCAATTCTTTAAAAATTACTTTGCCTAAACATATATTTCTTTTCATGCTTTATATATACATATATCTAACACTTTTTTAGGTTACATAAGCATGGGTTTCTCCCTCTATAGAAAGTTTTTTCTTTTCACAAACCTTTAGTCCCCCCTTTTGGTATTTTGCTTTCTTGATGTACCATAGTCTTCTTTATCTTGCATTATCTCTTGTTTTTCCTACCTCTTGTGTTTTTATTTTGTGAGCTGATTTTTAAGACCATGAATAAGACATGACATTCCTCACAAAACCACCATATTTTACATATTTTATCACATACTATTTTTCTTACCAATGTTGTTTTGGCATCGCTTGGGTTTTTCTTTTGTGAGTTACTTTGTAAGACCACGTATAAGACTCAACGTCCCTCATAAAACTACCATCTCTTTTGATTTATATTTTTTTATTATTTTATGTAGTTATATTTAATACCATGGATGGGACCTGACCCTCATAAAATTACCATCTTGTCATGTTCTTGACCCTTATTTTCAAATTTTAGCTTCGGCTTCTTTTGCTAGATGGAATTTTCACAATAATTTATGTTAGCATGTTTTCCTCCACTTACCTCTTTCTTATGATAATTAATCACACTTTACTATCATTGTATCCTTTTTTGCCTTTTATCAATTTTTTTTTATTTGAAGCATTTCAAAAAATTTCAAGTGTTATTCCTCTTGATTTCCCCTTCCTTGTATCTCCATATTAGATAAAACAAAGTCTAAGTCAAGATAGTATTTTTATTTCACCTATATTTATGAGACTCTTAGACCCAATTGTTTTTGATGTTATCTCTCTTAACAACCTTGTCCCATGTATTCAAATAAAATTCATATTTCGCACCCATGTTTGGTTTTCCAAATTTGTATGGAGGAGGAATCTAGAAAAATCCATCAAAAAAGTTAAAAGCTAATTAATTTAAATCAAAAGTCAATGTTATATAAAATGTAACATATAAATATCAAAATTCAAATTCACACCAAAATATGTGATTACAAGCACATATCCTATCTCTAATCGAAGATCAAACTACATAGTTAGCCTCACATAGAGACAAGGTCCTTTGGGGTATGGTAGGCTAGTAGATTGGAATAGGGGAATCTAAAAAACTCTATGGTGATACCTAATTTCTCATGTAATCACCTAATATTTGTAGTATATTGATGGATGTATAAGGGGTCTTTATGAATGGGGAACATGTTGTGGGATGGTATGTCTATTTAAATTTTCATGCATATAGCCTTCATGGGATGATCTATATACTCCATTTGTTGACTTATGACTTATGCGGCTAAGAGAAGTTCTTCATAGTCCTTAAGATCAAAAGTCCTCTTATTTTTACAAACCTAATTTAAGTGTCTTGACTTAGATAAAAAAAATTCTCTACCTTGGTTTTTCCTTCATTCTCCCCTCCACCCATTGCATTTCCCCCCTTGATAGACAAATTGTGATTCCAAATCTATTTTATTTTCTTCTTGACTTCCTTATTCTTCACCTCTTTAAAACATGTTATCACTACTTTGTTTTATTTTTATCTATCCTTATAGTGAAACAACATGTTTGATTAACTATGGATTCTTTATTTTTTACCATGATTTTGCATTTATACACTTTACTTTTATTTTACCATTTATCATTATTTTACCATCTTGTTATTACAAATACTTATGTTTGTACCCTTTTTACACTATTTGGTGAGGTTGGCTTGTTACTTCCAACTCATCAATGTTGTTTTCCACTTTATGCATCTTTTTCCATTGTTTAGTGAGATAAGGATTGTTACTACTCACTCATCAATGTTGTTTTACCATTTTGTTTCTTCTTTTACCATTCACATTTTTTTACCATATTTTTTGACATGTACCTTTGGTTTGAATTGGTGAGTTTTCCTTTCTTACTTAAGGATAACTTGTTTGAATTTTTAGGTCTTTAGTAGCCTTGGATTTTTGGTTACCTGATTTACTCTTGTTGTTTGACTTGGTCATTTAGTCTAACATATCACCTATTACCCTAGCTTGCCAAATTTCCCAAGTATATCCCATCCTCTTAACACCAACTATCTTAGATTTCCTTGAATTTCTTTGTTTTTTATCTTTAGTTTTGTATTCTTGGGTTTGTTGAAAGTAGTCTATGCACCCTACACAATCAAAACTAACAACAAAGTGGACAACCATCCCATGATAAAGGTAAGTCAAGGTAGGCATTACATTTAATTTTTAGTTATTTACTTTTTAGCTATTTACTTTTTAATCATTTACTTGCATTTATTTTTTCTTTAAAATACTACAACTTTTTTCTTAGCATCAACATCATGTGTTACTATATTATTTATCAAAGCACCGTCCCCTATTACACCTTAGTGACATGTGATGAGCTTCGAGTGGGGCATACACACACACACACATGTGTGTGTATATATATATATATATATGTATATATATATGTATATATATATATATATGTATGTATATGTGTATATATATATATATATGTATGTGTCTATATATATATATATACATACATATATATACATATACATATATATATATATATACACACACACACACACACATATATATACATATACATATACATATACATATATATGTGTATATATATGTATATGTATATATACATATATATATATATATATATATATATATGTATATGTATATACATATATATATATGTATATCTATATGTATATACATATACATATATATATATATATATATATATATATGTATATATATGTATATGTATATGTATATATATGTGTGTGTGTGTGTGTATATATATACATAATATTTTTAACTCTTATCAAATATTAGTTATTTACATTTTGTAGGAACTCATTGAGACTCAATCTCTCTGGGTGCACACCCTAAGAGGTGTACTAGGAAAGGGGTGGGTAGACCTTTGGTGCTTCATAGGATTATTGTCCTTTAATTGAACATTATTAGCAATCCAACTAGATCTTTAAGACCATTCCCAAAGCTATTTATCCTCCATTTCACACTCCTCTAATATTTTCCTCTTTTCATCCTCCTTTTCTTACCTTAATTCCCTTTTGAACCATCAATTTTACTAGGCCAACCATGACTACCCATGTACAATTTAGGGTATTTATCACTTTTTGGGTTCATTGGCCTTTTATCCAACCTAGCTTAGACCTATTGAATTATTCCCAAAAATATACAGGGTCGACCATGGCTAACCCTATATAGCTGATGTTTATGGGAGGATTTAGAGTAAGATCTACCTATATATATATATATCATTTCTACCATTACTAATATATGGAATCAAGAGTTATTATTCACTTGTGCTTCTTCACAATATGATCTTCTACCATTATACTTGAAGAATCTTATTTTACGGTTTATACTTTGATAATATAGTCTTATGGATAAGTCTTGGATGCTTTAGAATTTCTTAGTTATCCTTATAAATCAAAACAACCTATTACAAATCCCATTTAGCCAAGGGAGAGATTGAGTGTCGATGGGTTCACATTCAGGTAAGTATATTCTAACTTTGTTCTCTTCTCTTTAGTAGATAGAAGCATCATAAGTGTTGGCTCAAATAATATTAATCTTCATATTCCATGCATTATGGTCTTGCTCATACTTAGCTTAATTTAGATTCTCTTATACATATTTTGAATGCTTTACTAACCCCTTTATTATGCCATAAGCTTTGGTGTGCACTAGATTAGATTTACTTTATTATTTATTAGCATAAGTGAAATATCAAACCTTAGGACTTTTTTAGGGTTGTTAGATTTTTTTTTAGATTGTAGGATTTTGAACCCTACCTTAGATGGTGTATTGTGATAAGTAATCCCCTAATCAGGTCTAGTAGATCCTCATATTGGTCATGTTCCCACATAACACATGTATTCCCAATCATAAGTGTAAGTATGTTCTATCTTCTCTGATCTAAGATTTATTTATAAACATGATGAATTTTTAATTTCATACATAACCTAGATATATACTAGACCCAAGTAGTATACTATTGGATGAGGACTATGATTGATGATTATATTTATGAATTCATAGTGTAAGGATACATAGCATTTTAAGTTGCATAGGAAAGGTTTGTCTAAGGAATTGGGGGGATTTTTTATAGTGATTACCTATGTTCATAAAAATTTTGGTTATGAAAAAGGCCATGGTGCCTACTAAAGCCAACATGGATTAGTCATTTATGATGCCATGGGTGTATGTATCAAATGAAGTGAATGATGTTAAGCCGAGTAAAGTAAAATTAAACCCAATCCTAGAAAATTAAAGATAAAAAGACTCAGAGTGAAGAAAATTTGATGACTAGAAGGGGACTATGACAATAAATATGATTGAATAAAGAAAGATATTTAGAATTAACTATGACTAGGAGTAGAGATAGGATAGATGATGTTGAAGATGGAAACATGAAGAGAGATATTATGAATGATGATAAAATAAAAGGATGCATAGAGTATTTATAAAGGCTTGATGAAGATAAGGAACATATATAAATGATGTAGATATGTAAATAGTTAAATAGGAAGAAGGTAAGCTAACACAAAAATAGTTAGATGGTATAGGTAGATTGCAGTTAATGAAAGGGTTCTTATCTAGACCTTGGAAGGAAAGTTCTTGGAAATAATTTATATTTAAATGTAGAAATATTGTCATTTAAAATTAAAATTTAGAATAAATTAAAAATATATGTCATTCATTTCAAGAGTATGCATCCCTCTAACCCAAATTATTATTAGAAAGAAGAAGTGTAGGAGAAGTAGATATAGATTGGTTTGATTAATTTATAAATAAGTTTATAAAGTTAATTGTTAAGATAAATAAATTATTACATATGAGGAAAATATAATAAAAATAAAATTTTAAGACACCTAAGAAGACTATTGTGTAGAATGGCAAAGTCATAGTCACATAAAGTTACAGTCACCAATGATCAGTTACCTTCAGTCATAGTTACTAGTGTTCAAAAACCAATGGTAACAATTAAAAGTGTACCAACATTGCATCTCAATGAAGTTATGTTTGTTAATTTAATGAAATATGATGTAGCTACAAATCCTAAGCAATATTTGGTAACTTGTGACATGAAATGGAATGAAATGTAAAAGGGTTAACATATGATGTTGTTAAGAGGTGTTGTCTCATAGGGGATTTATAAATATATGCCTTAGATTTAAAATTTAAAATAAATTTAAATACCCTTGAATTTACACAAGTTAGAGATTTTTTAGTAATATAATATAAGGTAAAGAAATATACCAACCAAACCATTTGAGACCTAAAGGATATTTAGTAAAAGTCTAGAAAATCATTATAGAATAACATCAAAGATTTTATAATGTCATAAATAGGAATGAATTAGTTCTAGAAGATTAATATAATTACATTTTTTTTGTATAAGGGATGTGACCATGAATTAGATTTATCATTACATAGACCCATTACTCAAGCAAAGATGTCACTCAATCTACTACTTTGTGAGTATAACAAATTGAGGATTATGGAGATGCTCCCTTAGCTAGTTTTGAGGTTGAGGCCAAGATAGATGCATTCATGATCATAATGGTTGAGATTAAAAAAAAATATAATCCTAAACTAATCTTATGGTTCAAAAAATTCAAATGGGGGGGACATCATATAAATGATTTTCCTAACCTTAACAATGAGTTTTGTGAGATATGCAGGGTAGTAGGGCATGTAACTTACAAGTGCCATATTTTACAACACTTCATATGAATATCATAGGGTTTGTTTTTAAATATTTTTAAGTATAATAACCATGATGAAAAAAATTATCGAGCATTACAAGATTTAAATATATTACTAATATTTTAATCATAGTGGTACCACAACAAATATTGACTATAGAAGGCCCTGAGGCCCGCGATGCCTGATTTAGGGTTATTGTTGAAGGCCACCCCTACGGAGGCATGGCTATGGGAAATGATGGCTAGGAAAATGGACCTGGGGGAAATCTCCTTCACTTAAAACCTGTCAAACATCCTACGCCTTGGTTATATACAAATACAGTGGGATATTCCTGAGGTGGCTGTCAAAGCTATGAAACGTAATTGGGGTGTAGAACATGGATCCCAAAAGTGGGGCATGGAACCGACTAAATAATGTGGTTCTAGTGTTTGACAAGGGGCATCCACTGGTGTAAGGATGCCAGGGCTATGGGCAGTGCGATTTAGGGTTTGAGGGCATGGTGGAACATGGCCTTTTTATCATCATGGTTACGACCGTCATTATTGCTAGATCCAATGGTGTCTCTACCAAATCAAAGGGATAGAGTAACTAAAGGTATTTTGTAGAATTTTAATGTCTCGATAAATGCTTGTGTGTCATTATTGCAATGGCAACCTGCATTGTTGGCTAGGTAAAAATGCTAAAGATATATTTTTTTTGCATTCTTTACCCTATGCTATAAGTTCTTTGAGGTTTCAGGTCTTTGCAAAACTTGGGTACTTTTATTGGTCTATGTTTGTGGTTTTAGGTTCCTATAAAACTTGATTTTGATGCTACTCTGTATTAGGTTTCAGGACTGCTTTTCTTGGTGGTTGTTAATGCTTTATCTTTCTTGATTTTGTTAAAGGGTTTTGGGGTCCCTTTAAAACATGCTTTTATCATAATCTAAAACAAATACTAGCTATAAAGTAGGTGATTTCAGGACTAGAAGTAGAGATGATAAGTGTTACTCAAGGTATCCCTAGATGGATACCTTCATCACACTAGAATAAATTTTAATCTTTGGAAAGTTGTAATAATATATCATCTCCATCTTATTAATATTATAGTCAATATCAGTAATGTTGGACCAATACAAACCTTTATTAACAACCATCTAATTAGAATCTAAGTTCCCCTTAGCACTAATATGGGTGTTATGATGCACCTTAAATCATTTTAGGAAGGTATGGTGGACAAAAGACACAAGGTTAGGGACATAAAAAAATAGAGGTAGATATAGGGTATGTTACAAGGGGGGATATTATGGGGGATATCAAAGAGACCATAAAAATGAAAATTTATAAACTCCACCACCTATAAAATATTATTTATGTGGAGAATATAATCACATCATGAGGACTTGCCCTAACAATATATAAAGATAAAACTAATATTTATATTATAGATTTGAATGTCATCACCAAATAGAAGATTATCTAATGTTTAAGTAACAAAAGAAGGAGAATCTAGTGTTCAATGTCTACATAATTAACATATAACTAAAGGAAAATGTCTTTGCACATGCAGTCATGATGTAATAGAGAGTAGAATAAGGGTTACCACCATTAGAAATTTGACTAGATCAAGGGATTAGAAAAGTACAATGGGATAAATATCCATTTCCTATTACTATAAATAATTTGATATACCAATATGCATATGTTCTAGAATAAATATAATAATAACTAGATTATGAAGGTGATAATGTATCCATTGATTGCTAAAACATATGAGTAAATTATTATAATCATGAGAAAGGAGGGTGTTGTGACTATCTTGGTAGACCTAATGAAGTTACTCAACATCCTATGTAATGACTATATTTCATATAATATCACTAATATCCTATGTAATCTTCTAGAGTGTGCACAAAAAGGTCAAAAACATAGTAAAAAATTAGTATGGTATGTTAAGACTAAGAAACCTTGGAATGTTAATTTTCATATGTACATTGAGTTGGCCAAATATTATATTTTAAATATCAAGTTTGAATTTAGTAGCATGGTCAATATGATTTCATGATCAACTTGGGAAGCCATTGGTCGATTGGACATAAACTATAGTTCAGTTAATGTTAGTTTTCTAGATTATGGTAGGGTGAAACCCATTAGTAGGGTAGAATATGTTGAGATTAAATTATTTGAGCTCAATTTATGTAGATATTTTAAGGTCATAGATATGAATAAAACAAAGACCCATTATCCTACCTTAATTAGTAATACATGGTCCTATGATGTCCAAATGTCCATTAACACTATGTGTAATTATTTATAGGTACATAAAGGGGATAATATAGTAGTTATACCCTTATTAAATCCAAGAAAAATTGGTATATCATCCCAAATGAGTTAGAGTCACCTTATGCTTATGGGGATAATAGTTCATTTAAATTTAATTCAGATGAAAGGAAAAATAATTTACGACCTATAAAGTATCAAATTGAACAACCACACATTTCAAAATAGGAAGAGTGACTAGTGTATAAGCCTATTATAACAAAGTCTCTAGCTAAGCAGGTTTATATAGAATAATGTGTTTATCCATTAGTGTGATCTCCCATGAAATCTAGAGTAGATTTCCTATATAATATAGGTGAAACCATGATTTATTACATAAAACATACTCTAGAGGGTGTTATACCTTGGGAAATGGATTCATCCATAAGTGGTGACTTAGACATCCATATGTTGAACTAGGCTTAGAGAGATCATGAGGTATGACCTCTACATATGGTGTTTGTTGTTGAATGCAAGATATATTAGTAATTTATGACAAAGGATGTTAATCCTTTCATATTAAGGCTCGAACACCATGTGCTAGAGGTGATCAACAAGTCAATGCAGTCAAATATGTGTTGAAATAGAATGCTACAACTTGGTGGGTAGTGCACATAAATATATGAACTCATTAAGAGGAAGCATGTGAATTTTTGCATTCAATATTCTAATTATCAATTATTATGAAGTCAGAATGGCCTTTATTTAAATAAGGTCAATGGCTTGAGTTACAAATTAATTAGTGTGTGGATATATGGACTCCATAGAGAGTAGATGCAATATATTGGGTGCACATTTTTAATCATACATTAACATTTATACCAACAGCTCGGTATATGCACCAACAGTACAAGACAAAAACTAAGCATTGCATGAAAGTGTAATAATATTTCATTTAATTTTTTTTGTTTGAAGATTATAATCCAGTGATACATAATAACTTGCACAAGATAAAACTCTTTTTATGTCAAGGATGAGTCGAACACTTCCACTATAGCTAATCATCATCCCAACAAGAAGTTTTACATGATTTTAGTTTTTCACTTAAAAATTATAAGGCCAATCAAAAATAAAATTCTTTTTTTAATTTATGTAATATAATAATGAAGTAATTATTAGAGTCTAGTGATAGTGATGGAGATATAGAACTAGAAAGGCTATTTGAACCAAAATAGGAATATGAACCAAAACCATTTCAAAGTGTAGAGTAAGTTGAAGAAGAAATAATACACAACATAAAAAATTTGTAGTGGTAAGGTAAGTGTATTATTAAATATTCTCTTCCTATTGGATCAAGAAAAGTATACCAAGATCCCCTGAGAAAGATTGAAGAGAACATTGGAATAGAGTTGGATCCTAAGCTTGTGATGGTGGGAGGCTATTAGGGGAAAGAATATTTTTTTTATTCCTTATAGATACTAAGGGATTATCAAGATGTATTCCAAACCAAATTCATATAATTGAAAGGTGTAGATCCATCTTTGGGAGAGATTCACATAGAATTAAAAGAGTACACATAACCTATTAAAAAGTGTCCCTATACGCTCAACTCTAATATGAAAATCAAAGTAAAGGTTTAAATAGATATAATGAAATAAGATGGAATCATTATAGTTGAAAAACTATAATTGCTAAGTCCCATAGCTATGAAATCAAAGAAAACAAGGGATATTTTGGTGTTTGAGGACTACCGTACACTCAATAATACTTGCATCAATGACCCATTCTAAATACCATTCACAGATGAAATCCTTGAGTCTATCATAGGGCATGAAGTTTATTAATTAATAGACGGATTCAATGGGTACCATCAGATTCACATCATAAAGGAGGACCAAGGTAAGACTACCTTTAAAACTAAATGGGGATCATTTGAATACAAGGTAATACCTTTTGGCTTAAAGAATGTGTCTGCAATATTTTCTAGCATTGTAGTAAATACATTCAAATATTTCATCCATGAATTTTTGGAAGCCTATTTTGATGAATGGGATATTTTATCTCTATTTAAATATTTTTTTTCAAAATTATGATTAATGTTAGAGAGATGTTATGCTTTGTGCATTGATTTAGATTTAAATAAGTTTATGTTATTTACACATTTTATTATTTTATTGGGAAATATAGTATGTAGAAATGTTATTTTGGTTTATCCATCTAAGATTGTTGTAAAATATTAATTCCACCTCCAACCAAATGTATATGAAGTCACAAAAATTTGAGTCATATGAGATATTACAAAAAAATTATCAAAAAATATGAAGCCATATCAACACCATTGGAGAAACTATTATGAAAATATACGTAGTTTGAATGGATAGTATAATATCATGAAATATTCATTAAAATAAAAAAAGGTTGGTAAAAACATTAATTCAATTTTTCCTAACTAGAAGAAGCCATTACATGTGTATTTGGATGTTTATGGTACTATAGTACGAGTTATTTTAGCGTAGCTAGGTGAAGGTGGGTTGGATCATCCCATACATTTTTCCAACATGAAACTATTAGCTCTAAAAAATAGATATAAAACTATCAAGAGAGAAGCATTAACTATGGTGTTTTCACTATAAAATTTTTTGCATTATCTATTGGCTACACTATTTGAGTTCTTTATAGATCATCAAGTATTGCATTACCTAGTTAACAATATAATATTGGGAGGATGCATATCTAGGTGGATTATACTATTTAAATAATTTCAATTATACATCAGTGTTAGGATAGGATGATAAAATGTTGGGCCAGATAATCTAAGCATGCTACATTATGGGTAAGATCTATAATAAATAAAATATAAATCCCTAGATGCACACTTATTTAGGGCTACTATAATTCTAGATAATATGGAGGATATTGCTAATTCTTGGAGCAAGGAACTTTACCTAAACACTATTTGGAAAGGGAAAATATGAAAATGGTCACCTGAGCTATACCATATAGTGTAATCAATGGAATTTTATAAAAAATGGGTAGAGATGATGTGTTTCATAGAGTAATATTATTGTATGAATGACCATGTCTTCTTCAAGAAGATCATCACGGAAGTGTAGGAGGCCACTTTGTAGGTGAATCCACTATAATAAAATTATTATATAGTGGCATTTTGTGGATTACATGATTTCAAGATGTGCATAGAGTAGATAATAATTGTGGTGTATTCTAATCAATGGGTAAGTCAAATTAATGTGACGAGATGCCATTGGTCCCAATCCTCATAGATAAACCATTTTAACAACATAAAATTGACTTTATTGGGATTATATATACTCATATCAAGTAAATACATGCATGGTGTATGATTACTATAATTTATTACTTCACCAAATGGGTTGAAGTAGTTCTTCACACAAGTTGTGATGCAAAAGATGTTGCCAAGTTCTTATATGAAAATATCGTCACAAGGTTTGGATGTCCTATTAATATTTTTAGTGATAGTGAAACACATTTCCTCAATAATAATATAAATAATCTCACTAAATATATATTTTTTTTCACCACAAAATCATGACATATCATCCTCAATTAAATAAGCAAGCTAAAGCATCAAACAAGGTGTTGGAGAAATGATAACAAATATTTGTAATGTGCAAAGGGATGTATGGGAAGATTTAATTCATGTGGTTCTTTATGCATATATAAAAATTTACAAGCATGCAACTATTTTCACTCCTTCTCAACCTATTTATGGCCTTGAGGTAGTAATGTTAGCAGAGTACATATTTTTGAGCTTGTGCATTACAATGATTACGAGGTTGGGTAATCATGACTCTCTAAAGTAAATGTTTTTAGACTTGATTAAGATGGATTAAATTCAACATAAGGCATTATAGACACATTAAATACATAATTTAAGTCAAAATTCATGGCATTGTCATAGATTATTATCTAGATAATTTTACCCAGAGCAAGTAGTATTGATATATTATAGCATGTTTAGAGTATTCTTAGGAAATTTTCACATTAAATGGAAATTAATCTAAATTATACATGAATTTTCACAATATGGTAATATTATTTTAAAATATTTTTAGGGAAATGTACTGTTAGGATGTCTAAATTTCTATAGTCTTAATCCTTACTACCTTTAATCTCTATGATTGTTGCTGAGTGGTACCATATAATTAAGATTTCATTTAATGTTATTTGTGTGTTTTTTTTTGTGTATTTTTTTTGGGATAGTATGTTTATGTAGTGTTATTTTAGCATCATAGTAGATCATAACTAACAATAATCAATTATAGTCAGAATGTGTGATTCAATTCCAAAGTATACTAAGGGAAAATAGTGTTGAGTATTGGCATTGATGTCAAAGGTGTTTAATAATAGTTGGAAGTTTATGTTGTGATAAGGTATATTAAGAGAGTGTTTTTATGAGATAAATATAAAGAGATAATTTTAAGGAAACTAATGTCTTATGTTTTCATCATGGTATAGGTCATTGATGTCAAAAGGCATATGAAGCGTAGTCATGAGCCTAGTCATGACATGAAGAGGTATGTGCATGAAAAAAGAATTAAAATAGGCATGTTAAGTGTATATGGTATTTTTTGAGAATTTAAGTAAGGTATTGATACATTAATGATATTTTTAGGGTGAACCTATAGGGGTGGGACCTTCAGTCTAAGTCTACAATTAGACCACTCTTAGACCTTGCTTGGCCTAATGAGGTATGAAGATCAGATTTCAAGGCAAGTATGCACATGTGAGAATGGATAAAGGTAATCTATATATTTTTTTAGGAATTTTCACAAAGTTTAAGGTTAATGTTTGAAAGGAAAGTGCATGAATCACTGTTTTATGCCTTCTTGAGCTCAGAGAATGAGGTCTCAAACTTGAGAAGCACTTTCAAATGTACACTGGCATGTGTGAAATTTACATGAGAGTCTGAGATATTAAGCATATATGGGTAATGGTCCTATATAATATCTCAAATCATTGGTTTTATATTCAAGTGACATTCATTAATGAATATTCGTTAACACCAAAACCCATGTTAAACCTCCCTAAAACCCTAATAAGGACCCCATATGAAAGTTTTTGTTAAAAATAGATTAGGATGGATTAAAAGGATATATAAGGTATTTTATAATATATTAAACTCTCCCAATTACCTCCAAGTGGTGGTGGTTAGTTAGATGATTGAGAAAATGCATAGATACATGCTTATTTATCAATAAATTACTATAGCTCTCAAAAGTTATATTGGATAAGAAGAGAAAATGGATGGGAGAAGAAGATAAAGACTCATTTTAAAATTACATGATGGTTTTTAGATATTTTATATCCTTAAAATTTTTTAATTTGGTCATCTAAGTTAGCCAATCACATACATACCTAATGGTGTGAATAGTGTAAAATCCAGGCAGAGATGAAAATATATATTTAAAGATCTATGAATGATAGATTGATGAAAAACAAGTTTATGAAGGATATAATAATTAATTTTAAGTCATGATAATTATTTTATATTATTTTTAGGTTAGTTTATGTAATGAAAAATTTGCTCACAAAATGGCTTGTCTAGTTCAAATAAGACTATGAAACATAGGGTCAATAAATTTGTTTTCAAGAGCAATATTTGTCATTATACCATATAAAATTTATAACTAAGGATGGTATAGAAATATAATATAACAATTTTTATGCATTAAGAGTCATGAAATGTGTCTACACAGGCATTGGAGGTTTAATCCATCATGATTGGTTTTTCAAGTATATTGGTAGTGCTGAGTAAGCTAGTTGCCAATATGTTCTTGAGCCTTTATATCTTGAGTGAAAGTGTTCCAAGAATTTGGTGATTAAAATTAGATCATGGAGAATATATATACTTTTTTTTTAATATTTTATTATTTTAAGGGTGTTTAATCTTCATTTTATTAAGATAGACATTTGAGGTACACAGGCCTAGTAGGGAGGTTTGTCCTAAACGATCTTTCATGGTATGAATGAAGGGTAAAATTATAATCAAGCATGGATTAAGTTAGAATATTTATTAATATAATTTTTTTAATGGTTTTTATTTGTTTTATAAATCCATTTAGGCCTAATAAGATCAAGTTTTGATGTTAATATGATAGACCTGATGTAATTAAGTCTCCATGAGACCTAGAGAAGAAGTAATGCATAATTGAGTTGTTTTAGACCAAAAATGGTTAAAATTAAATTTTTATCATGTTAATAATATTTTAATTACTTATTTTATGGATTAACTAATATTTTTAAGGTGTGTCTCTGACAAATTGGTATGTGAGCATGAGACTAGTATATATAAAGGGCAATTTAGGCTTATTTGTAAGTATGTAATTTATGTGAATAAAATATTGCATGGTTGAGAAGAAGGAGGTATTGAAATGATAAAATAATATAATATCATATTTTTTGTGATAAAATTAATGATGTTTCCAATTAGGTTATGAATCACTTATGGAGTTGGTGCTTCCTTGCAAGTAAGTGCTTGTTAAAGCCTAGTCAAGTGGGTACTTGACTTTGTTAGGGTTGGTGTTCCAAGTTGAGTTAGTGATCAATATAATTTGGTATTTTATTTTATATTAATATATTCCATTTTCATATATAATATTTGTTTGTATTCCCCTTTATGGGTTCCCACTCATATATGTGTTATCTTATCTACATGGTTCTTTTTCCTTTGCTAGATCACTATGTTGCATTCATAGTTCATGAATGATTGGGTTTAATTGAAATAAAAATTTAAAACATTGATTCACCCCATTGGTAATTTTTATTCCAATAATTGGTATTAGGGATTGGTGATTTTAAGCATACCTAATAACTTAAAGGATATCTTAGAAGCACAAACATGTCTAATCATCAAGTACAAGGATGTTTCTCAAACAATAAGGCTCCACTCTTGAGTGGGACTAACTATGAATTTTGGAGCATAAAAGTGAAGACCTATATAATTTCCCTAGCCTATGATTTATGAAAAACTATTTTTGATGTATTTAATCCATCTTCTACATGACCAACTAATGCAACAAACAAGAAGGCAAGTGAGAATAACTCTAATGGAATGTTTGCCATTATGTGTGGTATTTTAGAGGTAGAATTTGTAAAAATTAATGCATTGTGATACTACCAAATATATTTGGAAATTTTTTCAAGCCATGTATGAAGGAGACACCAAAGTCAAGTTTGTAAATTTATATACCCACCAAAGATAATTTGAAATTATGATAATGGAGGATGAAAAAATTACATCTTATATGTTAAGAGTATATGAAGTGATAAATGTTATCAAAGGTATAGGAGAGAAGTTGGAAGAATAAACATTATTATAAAATTTATTAATATCCTTGACATCTAAGTTTTATTAAAAAGTGTCTATTGTGGAGGAGATCAAGGATCTTAACATACTATATATTGATGAGCTTCATGGCATCTTGACTACTTATGAAATGAGAACAAGTGATGGAATACCTTTAAAGAAGGAATATACATTTAAATATGAGAAAAATTCACAAGGTAAAAATGCCAAGGATCATGTTGATACATACATTGATGATGAAATGATAGAATCCATGTTTTTTAGAAAACTAAAGAAAGGATCAAGTAAGTATAAGGGTAAGTTGTCATTCAAGTGTTTTAACTATGGTAAGATTGGTCACTTTGCATCTAAATGTCACAACAAGGATAAGAGTGAGCATTTTGAAGAGCATGATGAATATCATGGTGATGATAATAAGTTATATAATACTAACAAGAGAAAAAATATTTTCAATAAGTATGAAGGAAAAAAAGTGTCATTCAATAACAAGAGAAGTTTCTATACCAAAGAAGACAATAGCTCCTCTAATATAAGTGACACAAGTACATATGATAGTGATGATGATATTAATGATCATGATAGTAATGAAACCTTATTCATGAATATTTAAATAGATAATTAAGGTTATTAAAAATGGAAATGTCTTATGAAATATGAAGAATTAGATGAAGAAGAGGTTGAAGTGAATGTTGAGGCAAAATTGGTGAGTGATCTAGAGGAGTTAAAGTTCCAAAGAAGGAATAATCAAAAATTGAGATCAATGGTTAAGATTTGTGATGAATAAACCAATATATTTGAAGAGAGACTAAGTAAAAACACCAATGAACATGAGGATATCATCAAGTATTTATAAACTCATATTGATATTATCACTGTAAGTCTTAAAATCAAGGAGTAATAATGTATCAAGTTTAAAATAAAAATGGAATCCTTAAACGTAAAATTGGATTAAGAAACAATCAAGTTGAATGCACATTAGAAATTTTAAAACAAAAAAGAAGTCTTTGGTGATATTTTTAATAGTCAAAGGTCTCCACATGATAATACAAGACTTGGATTCAAATAAGACCAAAAATAAAACAAGGAGAATCAAACCTCCAAGATAAATGTATCATCAAAAAATGATGGTACTAATAGAGTAAAACTTATGCAAAAACTCTAAAATATGAGACTCAAATCTATCATCAAGTCAAGAATAGTGTAACTCTTTCAAGAGATAACAATGTATAAGTTCATCATTCAACATCAGATAGACAAGGTATGTGAATTATTTCAATGGTTACTATTTATCATGTAATCAATATGGACACAAGGATGTGGATTTTAGACATCATGTTATAACCAATTCCTCATGGAGGATTTTTATGAATACTCATCTCAATAGTCATAGTAGAATTATTTTATATAAGTGTGATCAGAGAGGATATATTTCAAGGAATTTTAAGATGAGGAACATGAGGAAGATCAATAAAGACAAAATGTTATATAATCATACCATTGAGAAGTGGATAAATAAGTTAGACCCTATAAACAAGTTGAAGGAGGATTAAAAGACTAAAGAAGAAGAATTTATGCTATCTCATATTAACTTTCACATCCAAGATAAAGGGATGAATAACTAGTGGTTTCTCGAGATGCATGATAAGGTACAATATCAAGTTCATTTCATTAAAAAATAGTGTTGTATGGATAGTGAGATTTGGAGATAGCATAACTACCAATATTGTTGGCAAAGGTATCTTGAGTTTAGATAATGGGAAGAAGAATATAGAGAATGTAATTTATGTGGAAGGCTCGAAACATAAATCTCTTAGTGTAATTAAAATTTGAAACCAAAGACACAAATTAAACCTTCATGATAGAGGGTGTGATATAAGGACAACCAAATTAAGAAGGCTAATTGTCAATGCTAAGAGGACTAGGAATAATTTATATGTTTTGAATGAGATCAAGAAGGATAGATGATTTATAGGATAGATTGATAAATGTTGGCTATGGCATAGAAGTTTAGGGAAAATAATATTTCATAATATGGTTGAGAAAAGATATAAGAAGTATGTGAAGAATATTCCTAAAATAACTAAACCTGTAAACAAACTTTGTAGGGCATGTAAATAGAGTAAGCAAATTAGAAGAAGGTTCAAGTTTCAAGAGTATTTTATTACAATACCTTTAGAGTTACTACGCACTAATCCCTATGGACTTACAATAATCCAAAGCATTCAAGGAGATAAATATTTCATGTTACTCATGGATGACTACACAGGAATGACATTGGTGGCATTTTGGAAGAAAATTCAGAAGATATTGATAAGTTTGAGGAATTCAAGGCCTAGTTAAGAATGAAAATAATTGGAAGATAAATTTCATAAGATATTATAGAGGAGGAGAATTTTTATCCAATGAGTTTTATGACTTATGTGAGGCCCATGGTATAATGATACAATTCTTAGTAGCTAGGACACCTTAGTAGAATGAGGTAATTGAAAGAAAGAATATAATAGTTAAATAAATGGTAAGGACTATGCTAAATGAATCATGCTTATCTGATGGATACTAGAGAGAGGTAGTGATCACTATAGTATACATTTTAAATAGAGGAAAGATAAGGACTAATCATAATAAGACCCCTTATGAAATGTGGAAAGTCAAACCTATTAATATGGAACATTTTAGAGTGTTTGGAATAAAATGCTTCATAAAAAGAGATGAGGAAGACTTAGGCAAGTTTGATTCTAGGTATTATGAATGTATATTCTTGGGATACTCATAATCAAGCTCAATATATAGATTTTATAATAAGAGGTTATAGAACATAGCATAAAGAACCAATGTGAATATTGATGAGACAAGTTCTAATAAGTCACATTCACACTAAAATGATACATCAAAGAATTTGGAATTAAATAAAGAAGAATAAATAATAGAGATAGATGGGGAAGAATAAGAATTTTAGGAAAGATAAGATTCAAAAGGTCCTTCAAGACATATTTAGAAACACCATCCTAAATAATAAATCATTGACAATAAGGATGAAAATATCTAAATAAGGGGAAAGTTGGTAAGTAACCTAAATCAATATATTATTTCCCTATTGTCTAAGATCTAACCTAATAACCTTATAGAATCAAATAAATACAAGTTTTGGATAAGTGTTATTAATGAAGAGTTAGACTAAATAGAAAAGAATGAGACTTGGGAGCTAGTTCCTAGGCCTAAAGACAATAATACCATTAGCACAAAATGGGTGCTTAGGAACAAGTTGAATAAATATGGAGAAGTTAATAGGAACAAGTCTAGATTAGTATACAAGGGGTATGCACAAGTTGAAGGGGTAGATTTTGAGGAAATATTTTCTCGAATAGAAATATTAGAGGTTGGCATATTATTTTTAGCATATACAAGATTCAAAGGGTTCAAGGTGTATTAAATGGATGTCAAGTTCACTTTTATAAATGGAACTAGGAAGAGTAGGTGTACATAGAGAAACCTAGAGGTTTCTCATTATCAGGTAAAAATGACTATGTAAGTAGATAAAAAAAAACTCATTATGGTCTAAATCAAGCTCTTAGATCTTGGTACTCTAGATCAAACAAGTATCTAATGGACCAAGGATTAAAAAGATGATTTTAAGACAGTAATATTTATATAAATATAGAAAATTATCATTAATTGATAGTGGTTGTCTATGTGGATGGCATCATATTGGTGAAAATAGTAAGAATATGGTTAAGGCCTTTGAAAATGTGATGAATAAGGAGTTTGAGATGTCCATACTAGGATAACTATCATTCATTCTTAGATTACAAATCATTCAAGAAAAAAGAAATATATTCATTGCACAAGCTATGTGCATAAGAGAGATGTTGAAGAAATTTGATATGGAATATTTTAAGGTAATTATCACACCTATGATCACATGGTGTAAGTTAAGCAAGGAGGATGAATCTCCAAAGGTCAATTAGACATCATATAGTTTAATGATTGGAAGTTTGGTATACACTACTATCTCTTGACCTAACATCATGCAAGTATTAGGTATTGTGGGAATATTTGAAGAAGACCCAAAGGAAAATCATCTATAAGTAGTCAAAAGGATACTTAGGTATCTTAAGAGAATTATTGAGTTTGGGTTGTGGCATCCAAGAAGCAAAGAGTTTAACTTGTCATCCTATATAGATGTAGACTAGGAAGAAAGTCTATATGATATGAAGAGCACTAGTAGAGGATATTTCTTCTTAAGGGAGTGTCTCTTATC
This sequence comes from Torreya grandis, assembly GCA_037957365.1. Classification (NCBI taxonomy): domain Eukaryota; kingdom Viridiplantae; phylum Streptophyta; class Pinopsida; order Cupressales; family Taxaceae; genus Torreya; species Torreya grandis. The sequence goes on along the minus strand of JARHVA010005882.1, from coordinate 744,426 downwards.
ATGGATAAGAAAAAATAGCCATCTATGACATTATCTACTTGTGAGGCTAAATACATTGCTGTAGCATCATTTTGCACTCAATTCCTATGGATGAGATAGACCTTAAAAGACTACAAGGTAGAGTAAGATAGTCCTATCTCTATTTATTGTGACAATATATGTGTCATAAGCATCTCAAAAAATCCTTTCATGCTCTCAAGGACTAAGGACATTCCCATGAGATATCATTTCCTAAGAGAATAGTTAAGTGAACAAAGTGTTAAACTTTAATATATCTATACAAAGGATCATATTTCAAATATTTTAACCAAGCCACTTCCAAAGGAAACATTTGAGCATTTATGATAGGAATTGGGAGTGATTCCTACCCCTAGTATCCATTGATAAAGTCAAGGGTAATGAGAGCTAATCAATTGGTTAATTAGCTCAAAGAGCAGGTGATTAGTGCCAAGAAGGCATGCATGGACATATCGAGATGATGTTTGTATAATGCTTCATAAACTCATAATCTTGTGTGTTGAGTGTTTTCATTGTAAGAGGTGTGATTCAGTAATATTGAAGCATATCTTTTTCATTTACATCAAAGGGGGAGAAATTTAAGAATGGGGTATAAATTTATTATTGAGAGAGGTTTCTAAGAGTGGTTACCATCAATGACAAAGTGGGAGATTGTTGTGTATTTTCATTGATGTCAAAGGTGTATCTTATGAATGTTGATATCAAAGGCATTTAAGAATATTTGGTAGTGTGTAATGTGACAAGGTGCATTGAGAGATTTGTGTCATGAAAGAGAGAGAAATAAAGAATTTAAAGGGAACTAATGTCTTACATTTCCATGAAGGTATAGGTCATTGATGTCAAAGTGTATAGGAAGCCTAGTCATGAGACTAGACATGACATGAAGTTGTATGTGTATAGAAAATGAATGAACATAAGCATGTGAAGGTTTTATGATATTGTTTGAGCATGTAAGGTTTTGATACATTCATGAGAGTTTCAAGGTAATCCTATAGGGCTAGGAACTTTAGTCTAAGTTCTCACCTAGACCACTCTTAGACCCTACCTACCTAATGAGGTATGAAGATTAGATTTCAAGGAAAGCATACACATGTGAACATAGACATAGGTAAGATACGTTATTTTAGGCTTGATTATAAATTTTGAGGTCAATATTTCAATAAAAAGGGCATGAATCACTATTTTAGGTCTTCTTGAGCTCATAGAATGAGGTCTCAAACTTGAGAATCACTTTCAGATATTTGTTAGAATGTGTAACCTATGCATGGGAGTTTGACGTATTAAGGAGAGATGTGGAAGGGTCCTATTTTCAAATTTCCCCATAGATAAAATTATCACCCTATCATTTAAAACTTAGCATATCTTGTCTTAAAGGTCTCTAAAGATGATGTTTTTTTTTTCTGTAATGATTCCATGTAATTTTGGTGCCTTGGTGTAATTGATATCTACAGATATAAGCCTTTAAAGATGATGAGAAATGACTTTAGAAATCCTAAAATAACAATAACATCATCAAGACATGATGTAAAAATAGATTGTTCAGCTCATTTGTGCATTTTATAAATATGCTTAGAAAGCCTCCCAAGATTAAAAGTTTGCATGGACATGAATTCCTTCATGCTTAGATCATCCTCTGCAAAATATATATCTTAATGAGCTTGCTATCTCAAGATATAAAGCTTAAAATATAATACTATAGAATGAAAGGGGTGCATGGACATCAAGTTCAAGCCTTGATATATGTCAATAGGTCCCAATATCTAATGGAATGTGTTAAATCATACCATCAAGATAAATGGTGAGTATTAAGTCAAAACGTTAAAATAATTGAAAAGATGACAAGTTGGAATACCTTGGGTGTCCTGATAGAGATCCAATAGTGAGCATCGACTAACAGTTGCCCGTGGG